>JAUNZO010000011.1:0-187461 GCA_031894775.1 Chloris gayana
TGCTGGACACATTTGACCAGAATTAATTCAGCTCCTTATTATGAGTTTACCATTTTTATGCTAAAATTTTAATGAATTTGTTGATTGAGTTCACAGCATCTTGTACATGTGCTTGTACATGCATGGCCGGGTCCTTTACTGGCAACGACACACGCACCGAATCTCTTGTTGCCTCTAGGACATGGCCAAATACCTTGCATGCAATACAATTTGGTGTGTTCAAAAACATTCTGGGTGCCGGCCAAATCGTGTTCTTCTTTCATTTTGAGATACTCGAATCGTAAGTTGCATCTCACCAACACTCAGAGATGACAGCAAAGGAAAAATCTTATGGGCCGTTGACTTAAGCCGGCGGTTGATCTCTGCCACGTTCGGTGCCAAGGTATCCGAACAGTGAACTATGATCCTTTTCTCCTTCAGCTCATAATAATGCGCATTGACTTGATCGAGCGTTGATCTGCCAGTGTCAAAGTATGTATACAATAGATAATAATGGATCGTATGCATGCATATCAGATGTCTGAAGCGTATGTCGGCAACAAGACAACTGTGCCTAAACAAGGGAGGAACATGACGCCGGGATTTGCTCCGCCGTCACTATCTTCTGGTGCGCTTCATCTTCTATACACCAGACATGTACTCCATCAATTTCTAAATTGATGTCGTCATTGACATTTTTCACTACTTTTGACTCTTCGTTCTATTCAAAATATTCATTCTTCAAATATAAAAAATATATACTATATTTAAGTTTCTTTAGTGATAGAGCACATTCTATAAAATATTAAGTATTTTTAAAATGTTTCAAAGAAGATGAATAGTTAAACGTAACAAAAACAATTCAATGGCAACAACAATTTAGGAACAGACTAGTATTGATCTTGCCGTTGCCAGTTGTGGCTTCGTGAGGGCGTGCATGGTTGTTAGTAGCTTGCTATAGTTAACCACCTACTTATCGATTAAATAGCCCCTAATTCAAAGCAAGTCACAAACAAGCAGATGGTTGACACTACTAACTCTAGTAGGCCGATTGAAAAGTAACGTAGAAGCCGCGGGATTAATTGTTTGTCCTATGCTAATTGCTAATCCTCTTCGGTAGTGATGCGTATGAGTGCTGTGAAGATGCGGGTAGATACGCATATCTCCTTCATTATGGAGCTCTGGATTTGCGGTAGTCACGTATAGATGCATCCAAAGTTTTCTTAACCCGGAAATTTGAAGTCAAACTGCTGTGGATTATACCCCATGCCGAAGATATACTACATGTACAAGTTGCTGCTGCGGAGCGCTGACTCTCTGTTTTTAGTTACTGTTTTTTTCTCTGAAAGGGAAAGTTGACTCTCCATGGATGTACTCACTCTATTCTTTATTGGTTTAGATCAGATATTAGCTAGGAATTTTTTTTGTATGAATTTAAAAATGAAGGGAGTATGTATTTCCAGTCAAAAGCAAAGTGAGGCCTGGTGTGGGCCGTGGCAAGCTACGACTTAACATTCGCGTTTAACGGTCGGTAAAGCCCACACGACGTTAGTCTCGCACGGCCCAACAAGGGTCTCAAACCGTCGACAAATTTCGCCGCGCCGCCGGCGGGCACCGTTTCACGGCAGGCGAATCCGGCGGCGGCGTACGGGGATGGGAGAGTGATGGCAGCCGAGAAAGAAGCGGAGCGGCTGGAGGAAAAGGCGGAGGCAAGCCTTGCGCCGTGGGAGGCTGTAACAGGTACGAACCCTGTAGAGTCCTTTGGTGCCTCAGCTAAAATTTGCTAGATCAAGTAGTGATGTTGGTAGATGTGAGGATGAGGGAAGCACATGCACAACTCAGTTCTGCCTGGGGACTGAAGCAGTGCAATTTGGATGCAACGCGCTGCTCTAGCCTAGAACCAGAGCACCTTGTGCTACAAGTTCGTCGTTTGCGAGGACTTTTTTCCTATTTTGACTCTGTATATACTTGGTTTTGCATCATCTCATCATCCGACAGTAGCACAGAGACTAGTACTCACTTATCGAAACCCTGTTGGAGCTTTCACTGACAGTCTGAATGAAAAGAAATTGCCAGGGACAACAAGTGGACCTATCCAAGACTTCAGTGCTAATCTGTAGGTCCTAATTTGAAGAAAGAATACATATATAGATCTAACATAGAACACAAGGTGTGTGGCTGGGGAGTATTATGTCAACAAGACAGTAACTAAATATCAGTTATACTAAATTTCTTTTCACGTTCTGCATGTGACTGGTAAGAGACTCCAGCAAGGGACCCGAAATAAGGTCCCGTTTTTTCGATTTGGGACCCTCCAAAAAATTTTCAGAGACCCAAATGATCTCTCCACTCCAGCAAGTCTTCCTAAATGGAAAAAAATGGGTGCAGCACGGCCGCATATCGCCTGTGTGCGACCCCGTCCAGATTCTTGCCGCGTGGACGATCGTAGGGCCATCATATATAGGTGGGCTTGGAAAGCTTGTTCTCTGAGGATTCACATCATCAGCTCTTCTCCATCGGCTTGGTTCGAGCTGTATGCCAAGTTGCCAACAACCGAAAGAAGAAAGGGGGCCAATGAAGAAACTGCTTTCACGAGCTGCGCTAGGTCGTAGTTTCTACCGAGGACTGCGCTGCCATTGACGGTGAGATGGTCGTCTCTCCCATTACCATGCTGCAATCCAATCTCCTAGTCCATCAAGATGCGTTGCTGAGATCACGGAGCCTAGGCCACCAGACGCCAACATGGCCGCCATCCAGCAAGATGCGTACACCGAGATTGCCATACAATTTCAGTTACCAGACTCATAAGCAACAACGTAACAACTTAAGCAGCTTATAACCGTAATTAATCAAATACAATGACGAGCCTCATGGAGTATAGGAGAACAATGTCGGGATATCAGAACTGTGCAGACGCTAGACATTGTGGACTACGGCCAAGGTAAGAGGGTGCACTCATAATCACCCTTTCAGAACCGTCATTGCCCATGGCCAAGTCAAGGAAGCACCGATCGCAGCCTACGCACCGACCGTTGTCGTCGACGGCGACTCGGGGAGGTGGTCGGCATCGCCATGGTGCCGCCATTGGGAGGAGCGTCATGAACCGCAGCCAGGGATGACTACTTGCTTCAGCATCATCTTATCACCCAGCAGTAGCACACTGACTCGTAGTCACCAACCCAGATTTTCTACCTCGGGGGTAGAGCTACCGCCCCTTATCCAACGGACGAGGAAAGCGCAACAGTATGGAGATCCCAAGCGAGCTGCCAGCGTGGAGGAGAGGAAAAATCATTAGCGGATTTGGGACGCCATCATGGACGTTTTGGCGCCGGAGGGAGAAGTTTGATTCAAACTAATTTCTTAACATGTTCTGAGACGTCTGCTCCTGGCTGGTCAGAGAGAGAAATAAAAACTCTGTTGGACTGCAAGGAAACTTCAATCGACCGAGGAAGGCACTGTTCGAACCTGTGAGGAGGCTGCTTCAAGCTAGCTCCATGGCTCGGACTGCAGCCATGTTGGCATTGCTTGAAGCCTGTGAGGAGGCTGTCGGCGCCGCGCCTGCTCCTTCAGCCGGCCGCGGGCCTGCTCACGACGTCCCCATGGCCGCCGCCGCCTCGCACTACGGCCATTGGCCCGGCGGCGCGGCCGGATTCTTCATGCAGCTTGCGCCGCCTGCCGAAGTTTACGAGCACCACCGCCTCAATCCCAACATCAACGCCGCCGCGCCCGCCAGGCAGCTCCTCTTCTTCGGCTCCGCCGGCATGCCACCGCCGCCGCAGCCGCCGATGCACATTACAGTGAAGCCCAGACCTGTGGTCACGGCCGGCCTGCTCATACACGGAGGCACGCGTGCTCCTTCACGCGGCGGCGCCCATGCTGCTGCGGTCGGCGGCACGTCATATCCTTCAGCCGACAGGGCGCGTGCTCGTTCAGCCGGCGACGCGCATGCTCCTTCAACTAGGGCCGCCCCTGCTCCTTCGGCCGGCGGTGCGCCTGCTATTTCTGCCAGCAGCGAGACTGATGCCGAGGAAGACGTGGAGTCACTTAGTGACTTTCCCAGCGATTCTGTGACTGATGCCGGCGGTGGAACAAGTTCGCCATTGTCAGCAATGAAGGGAAGGTAATAAATTCATACGTAGGCAGAACACTGATCTCTTTTCTTCTTCTTGGCCCTCTTTCATTTGATTGCTGTTAGTCCTATCTCATTCTAAGAATATACAACCTGTTGATTGCAGAGAGGATAATGTCCAGCTTCCAGTTACCAATGGCTTGGCAAATCAAGAACGGATCGTGTCAGCTGCGGTATACAAAAAAGGTATGTCCTCACTGCACTTAAGCGTGGTAGCTCATTGGAGAAGAAACGGTTCTTCAATCTATTCAACGGAAAAACACTTTCATTTATGTGGGTAATATGTGGTTGTGCAAGGATGGAGGACATTTTGAAAAATATGTAATGTTTAAAAAGTCAACATGATAAAGTTAATGAATGGTTGCTCCTGTTTTTCATAGTTATGGCTTAATGCTATAACTTGAGTACTGGTGCACATGAGGTTCACACATGTATTAAACTGTTACAGGATTAGAGGAAAAACAGGGCCGGACTTTAGAATGGCACCTGGTACTGAAAGTGCGATTTCTAAGGCCATTAGAAAATGTGAGAACAGGAAGGGTGAGCCGATCTTCTATCCACATGTTGGAACAGAATTCAATTCAAGAGAGGAGGCAAAGGAATTCTACAACCTTTATTCATGGGACCAAGGCTTCGGTGTCAGATTTGGTAGAAGTCGTTCAAATGGCACCAAATACTATCGAAAACAAGGCATTGTTTGTTCATGTGAGGTACAATGTACAAAATCTGAATTCATTCTATATATTTTATTTAAATGTGTATGCAAACTTCAGTTTTCAATATGTACTTATCAATATTTTTACGAGAGATTTGCATATCCATATGGCAGATTTGACTCGCATAGGGCAGAGAAATGAGAGCGCGGCAACCGGAAAAATTGGGATGCCTCATGATAGCAAATCCATTGTGGATCCTTACCGTTGGGCAGTTAGGATTACTTCAGATTTTACCTTCTTACTGTAACAGGGTGGTGAAGAAAATTTACTTAACTCTGATTGCTTGGTAGGACCTGGTGTAAATGCAAGATTTTGAAACTGCTAATTTCAGACAATCAGTTCTCTGTAATCTCTACCACCATTGCACAACCACTCAAATTAGAATAGGTTGCATTGCAAAGTAAAATCATAAACACGGTGGACTGGTTCAGACCACTGCTATAATCTCTACCCCATTGTCTCGGGAACATGCACCTATTAACTGAAAGGTTTTAACCACAAGAAAGGAAAAAAGGATAAAGTGGACAAAAACAACTAGTCAATGTTACAGAGCACGCTAAAGCAACAGCCAATTACTCGGTGCTGCTGGACTGCTCCAGCAAGAAGTTGACGTAGGCGTCAAAATCAGAACCGAGAACAATTATAAAATAAACTGATGACGATTGATTAAAGGGACAAGACAAAATGCATGTGTTGAGAGAAAAAAGAGAAGTGTCAGTAGTATGATCCCTGCCATGTGCATAGCATTGGGGTGCGTGAGAAGATTAAGACTAATAGATAGAGTTTAAAAGCTAATGACTAGTATTGTGTGCTGCTGACTAGGCTAACGATGTCCACATAGACTGTAATGGTTCAAATCACGAAGAAAGCACCACCGTAGGATAAGGGGGTAGTTCTACCCCCTGTGTTAGAAACACATTCTCGGTCGTAATCACTTATCGAAACTCTATTACAGCTTTCACTGACAGTCTGAACGAAAAGAAATTTGCCAGGGACAAATGGATCTGTCCAAGACTTCAAGTTGTAATCTGTCGGTCCTAATTTGAATAAAGAATACTTATATTGATCTACCATAGAACAACCGGGTGGCTGGGGAAGTAGTATTATCACAACAATACAATAAGTAAATATCCATTATACATAACAGAACAGAGGGCAATTTTTTTCTGCATGCCACTGATAATAGAGGCATAGACCGATTGACAATAATCCAATTCCACACCAAGGAATTTACTAGAGTGTTCACGATGAGCACACACAAAATCCAATTGCACACCAAGGACCATAGAGTGTACTGCTAGTGCAGCCTGCTCACGTCCGTACACAATTAAAAAACACACATAAAGGGAATTAAACCAGACACATAAAACACTACACACATGCAGAAAGTAATAAATCCACACTTGAGTGAAGAACTCGTACTGTTTGACGCGTGAGGCCAAGAAGGAGAAGACCAGCTTTCCTTCAGAGGCTGCGTCTTTATTCGAAAGGCAAACTGATCAGAAACACAACTGAAGCGACCTTCAACTCGATGGAGAAGGATTGGATGCTGATGGACCTGACGAGGTCCAGGCTACTACTGCATTTGCAGCATCTTGGGGTTGAGGATGTGGAGTATGCTTCAGAACAGGACGGTGACGGTTACGATTATTGTTGATTTGTGTGATCACAGAATCGAGCAGGCTGCAATTGCCGTTGAGCTCCAACCATCTCAGTTCAGGGAGGAGGTCGATTCCTGAAAGAGCCTCCATTGTGACAAAAGACCAAATAATCCTCTCTAGCTTAGTGGCTGCACCAGCTAGGAATCTAATGTTAGTGATGGTATTGCCCTCAACAAGCAAAAACTTGAGACTTTGGAATCCATTTTCATTGAAGGTTAGCTCACTTTGGGTGTATGACATGTGCCGGAGCCTAAGGATGCGCAAATACTGGAGGTTGCCAATGGTAGATAGATCAGTTATATCAACGGTTGTGTAGCCCAGTGTTAGCTTGACAAGCTGAGGGAGCAGTTGAATCAGATGGTGAATCCCCTGAGCAAGGCCAGTGATGTTTAGGCTTTTGATGAACTCTAGAGGAGTTATACCGGTTAACACCATCTCTGCATTATGGTTTCTGCCAGAAACCGGTTCTTCAACAATAATCCGGACCGACAAGGAACGGAGGTTCCTATCCAGCCGGTTGATTTGGCGAAGCAGATCAACCAACTTGGCCCTTTCACCATGAAGAGTTACACCAATCTTCCTGAGCTTCAGGAGCCGATCAATGCCGGCAAGCTGGTCAGCACTGTTGGAAACTTTGACATTGGACAGTATCTCAATGTTTTCCATTTTCTTGATTTTGCGCGGAATGCGCACCGTTGAAAACGATTCTTCAAATCTGTTTGCATTGCCGTTGCTTGCAGGGACCTTGTTACCAGCAAGGAAATGCTTCAGCTGTGGAAGTACTATAGCCTTTCTAGAAAGTACAGGTACCTTGGTTTGCCGGATGTCTAGCGTCTCCAAGCACCGAAGCTTCTTAATTTCGTCAGGCAGTTCTGCAACATCAGTATTCCTGAGGCTTAAATACCTGAGTAACAATATCTTGCAGACGAGCTTCAGAAGATCCTTGTTCAAGCCAGTGAAGCCTTCTAGATCCAGAACTTTGAGCAGCTCCCACTGAGGCGATGCAGCCAAGGCTGGCAGAAGATCCACAATATTTCTGCTCATCTGGTTCTTGTCAGATTTGGATGCTTGCAAAGTTAGTCTGTGGTGAATGGAAAGGTGTGGAACCAAATGTGGCTGGAGACTCGTGTCCACAAAACTTATGTCCCTTGCAATCTTGGCAATCACATCGTAGACTTCATTATCCACTGTGCAGCTCTTGACATCGCCCGCGGCACTAATTTCTACAGGACGAACAAACCCTCGAGTGGCAAGCATATCCAAGTAGCTCTCGGCATTGTCTGTCGCAGCACTTTCCGTGGTGTGATCAGTAGTGGGACTATTTACCAGTCCTTCCACAACCCATCTCCTTGACAAGCTTGTGGATCTGATGGTGTGACCTTTGGGGAAGATAGCAAGATACAGCAAGCACGTCTTGCACTTTATGGGCAAGGAGTCACGGTAGCACTCCATTACCAGCTTCTCAGCAACAATATGTTGACACTCTGCTGTCGCCAGCCACGAATTAATCGTATCACAGTAGTTGTGCATCTCATCGATTGGCATTTGAGGATTGATATAGATGAGGTGCAGGAGCACCTTTGCTGCAAACTCGTAACAGTTGAACACCTCCTCGAAGATGTTACCTATGTTCCTCCAGTCCCGCTCTGTGTACCAGCAGTCTTGTATCAAGACACTCGCTGGGTACCACAAAGCATTAAGAGGACTTATATTGATGCTGATAATGCTTTGGTCGGCCTGAAGGTGGTAGTCAAGTATAGTGCTTCTTCGTAGATCTTCATCCGGGTGTGCAGCCAGAGATGCAAATAGTGGAGGATTGTTGCCTTGAGATGTTGGTGGCACGGCGATGCCGTACCCGAGCCGTACCTCTCGAACCCTCTGCACTTTGAGCATCAGCTCCTTGATTGTCTTGGCGATCCTGTGGCGTGTTGGAATGGTTGCCCAGTTGCCCTTGACATAGTGGATGTAGAGCTCGACGTTGCCGCTGCAATCTCGAGCGAGGCCAATGACTTCCTCTATCCACGTCCGGTCGAGAATGTCGTTCTCGGGCTGGGCTTCAATGTGGCGCTGGATCAAGCCGTTGAAGTACTTCATGTCCTGCTCGATCACCTTCACGTTGTCACGGACGCCGCCCAGCAGCATCGCCTCCCCGACAAGGGCTGCTGTGATGCTGCCCAGGAGCGAGTCGAGGACACCATGCCCGGCCTCCATCTCCAGCGGCCCTCAACTCACAAGAGATCTCTTGCATATGCGTTTCATTTCTCGGAATGCCTGAATAGCCGGGATGGCGCTAGCTAGCTGGATCTCCCTTCATTTTATTGTAAGTATTCAGTTCGTAAGTCTAGCATTTCTCGATTTTATTATACCATCGAGCACCCGAGCTACACGCACGACCGCCCATCCGCGCACATGCACGCTTGGAGTGGATCGTTTGGACATAGCAGACTCGTACGTATACGAGTTGATGAGTAGAAAACAGAACTGATCGGTCAGTGGCACAGTTTCTTTATTTAAGCTGACAAGATTTGTATTTGGCGCATACATCCAGCCGCAGCTTAAGCCGGTCGGTCTGTCTGGACCTAGGCTTGTTCGTATCTGCTATATATAACGACATGAAAACGGGGGTGCTTAATTAGTCTAGTAGTGAAGTTGGCTTTGCTTACCGGCAAAAGTCCTTTTTTCTTACTAGGTCTGAATTTGAGACTTTTAGCCTAGTACTTTCACAAAAGTTTCAGAGCTGCCAAATAATAACTCCACCTTGTATCTCTCTGTGTCCACCTATGGCGGACAGCCGGAAACAGCATGTATGTCGAGTGCTAAAATCCTTGCCGAGTGCTTTCTATCGGGCACTCCGCAAACCAGCTCTTTGTGAGTGTCCCGAGAGAAACACTCAGCAAATATGAATTTTTGTCAAGTGTCATGGCACAAAACACTCGGCAAACACTCATCTTTATCGAGTGTTGCACAATGGACATTTGGTAAATTGCATGTTTCCCCGTAGTGAGAGAAGGGACACACTTGCATGTGTTTCATTTCTGAAATTTGCCAAAATGGACGGTAGCACAGTGGTAGAGCTACACGACGTATATATGACCCCATCCACGCACATGCACGCTTGGTTGCAGCAGGGCCGTTCAGTAGAAAACTCAAGTGGCACAGATTCTTTATACTGACGAGATTTGTATTTAGCGCATGCATCCAGCCATAGCTTCAGCCGGCTGTCTGGACGTAGCCATGTATAGCTCTATCCATGCGTGATGAGAAGAAAACGGCGATGATTAATTAGTCTTGCGCAGTGTAGTTGTCTTTTTTTTTGTTTTGATGACTGGGAAAATGTACTTTGGTCGGACTAGCTAGGTTTGAATTTTGTAGACCACCACACTAGCGACTTTGTGTATAACATGCACACTTGCATAAGACTGTCTACGCCTAAAATTAAATATGTTTACGTTCTACTGACGAGAAAATAATTGATTGGTAGCATAGTTCAGTGATCTGACAACATTTGAATTTTGTACGCGCAGATCTTGAGCCTGCTACAAGACATCCAATCTGCCGATAGTGTCATATTAATTAGATATGCAAGCTTGCAATCTTAGATCGTTGCATGAAACACTGCCTAGACCAGATGCTTGTACGTGCATGCTCTTATTATGACGGGAAATGGCTATGACTGTCACAATCAAGAATTGCGTCTATCTATACACTCAGAGCTTCGTACACCCCTATCTAAAAAAAAACATGATAGAGTCCCTTCACCACAGGAAACACACAAACGGCAAAGGCCATAAAACACATGGTGAAATTTTTCCTATGGGTCACACACGGCGAAGCGGACATAGCACAAAATTTATCGGCAAAGCTGTCTTCACCGTGTACCATTTTGCACTCGGCAAAGTGTAAAAAAGAAAAAAGCTCAAAAATAGCAAAAATAAAAAAATGTTTGCAGGGAGGCCCCACAAGCAAGTCGCATACATGGGACAAAATTTGTCGGGAAAGCCTTCTTCACTGTGTGTCATTTTGCACTTAGTAAAGCGTCCCACTCGGCAAAGTGTCCCATGAGTCACACACGGCAAAGCAGACACAACACAAAATTTATCGGCAAAGCCCTCTTCACCGTGTGCTATTTTATCGTGTGTCATTTTACACTCGTCAAAGTGTAAAAAAAAAAAGGCTCAAAAGAATAGCAAAAAAAAAAATGTTTGCAGGGAGGCCCCACAAGCAAGTTGCATGAACGGCACAAAATTTGTCGGCAAAGCCTTCTTCACCCTATGTCATTTTGCACTCGGCAAAGTGTAAAAAAGAAAAAAAACTCAAAAATAGCAAAAATATATTTTGGAGGGAGGCACCACAAACAAGTGGCATCATTTTTAAAGTGCTATGTACTACCTCTGTCCAAAAATATAAGCATTTGTTGACTTTCGAGTATCAGCTTTGACCACTTGTCTTATTCAATAATTTTACTAAAATTTTATTTATTTTTTTATAATTTGTTTTATCATTGGATATATTTTAAGTATTAATTATTAATTTTTTGTATTTATATAAATATTTTGAATAAGACAAATGATCAAACATATAGCAGTTGAAAGTCAACAAATCCTTACATTCTTGGACGGAGGAAGTAGTTGGTAAAATTTGAACCAGGGAGACCTCTCCTTCACCTTTGAAGGCCTCTTCCATTGCACTAGACTCTCACATGTGGCTACAATCCCTTTTGACTCTATACATATTATACATAATTGAGTATAAATTGCTTCTTTCAAGCCCTAAACAAAATAAAATAAAAAAAGTTGTCAGCTACAAAGTTTCATAATGTTTCGAGATTTACTACTTTTATTTTGGTAGTTTCTCCATCCGAAGTCATCTACAAAATTTGAATTTCAAATTTGAGAAATTCAAACTTAGTTTTTGTTGACAAGATGATTTCAAGGTGTCATTCACAACTTTTCTATATCTACAACTTTTTTTTTTGTTTCTCCATTCGAGATCGTTTGCAAAATTCTATTTTTCAAATTTGAGAAAATCAAACGTACCTTTTTGGTACCTAACAGTACACCGAATTAAAATGTGATCAACAACAAAGCTGTATAACTTCTGAAGATCTACAACTTTTATTATGTCATCTCTCTGTTAGTTTTATGAAACTATACGAGAGATGTAGATTTTATGACAATGTTACTTATCATTTCGTCGAATGAAGAAATTACCAAAATAAAAGTTATAGATCTTGAGAAGTTATACAAATTTAGTTCAACATTTTTAAATTTGAATCCGTTTAGGGCTTCAAAACATGATTGGAATTTATCTTTTACTGAGTGCCTAAAATAAAACACACGACAAACACCCATCTTAGCCGTGTGTCAACTTTTTATGCAGTCGGGAAAGGTTTTGCCATGTGTTTTATTTTAGCATATGGCAAACAACATATTTGCCGTGCACCTGAAACAAAACACATGGCATAGTTCCAGGCACACATCAAAGATTGATTTTCCCGTAGTGCTTGTGTGCCCTTGAGTATTGCTGAAATCCTTGATTTGCCACTGAAAAAGTTCTGGTCCCTTTTTTTTTGCCACAAGTTGAATTTTGTGCTCCCTTGTGAGTTGTTAGATTAGCCTTAGCTTCTTTCTTGCCCTTTCATCATGTGGATGGAAAATAGGACCCGACTGTTTGAACTTCTTGTCTTTGATTTTGTGGATTGTGCTTTAGATCTGGATGGTACGGGTAGTCAGGATGGCTGACTATTTCTGCTCTCACCGACTCTAGGTTGCAGTCACCGTTGTGCTCCAGTTTTTTCAAATCTGTGAGGTGGTGCAGTCCAGAAAGAGACTCCATGGTGGTGAAAGACCAAACAAACCTCCCGAGCTTTGGAACTGCACCACTGACAAAGCTAATGTTATTGACATCGCTGCCCTCAACAACAAGGAAGTTGAGAGCATGGAATTCATCTTCTTTGAAGGCGAGCGCACACTCCGTGTATGACTTGTATTGAAGCTTGAGGCAACGCAGGCCATGAAGTTTGCCAATGATACTCAGATCATCTTTATTTAGGTAGGTCTCAGTCAGTGTTACCTTGGCAAGTTGACGGTGCTCTTGAATCAAGAGAGAAGCCCAATAGTGATGCCACTGATGTTCAGCCTTTCAATGAATGGTAGAAGGCTTGGCAAGGCATATGAAAACTCAGCATGGTGATTTTCTTGACCGGTTGGCCGATTGATCAAGATTGACAAGGACCGGAGGCAACTTTCCAGTTTCCCAATTTGGCGAAACAGATCATCGATCAGCTTGGCATTCGCACTATGGAGAATTACACCAAGTTTCTTTAGTTTCAATAGTTGGGTGATGCTGGCTAGCTCACTGTCACTGTCACTGTCAAGGAGTTGCACGAGAGACAATGTCACTAGGTTTTTCATTCTCTTAATACTGATAGGCATTCGCACTGTGCAAAATGACTCATGAGAAATATGATCTTCTTTGCTTGAAAAGTCCTTGTAACCAGCAAGGAAATACTTCAGCAATGGAAGGACAATTGCCTTTTTCGCGAGCACTTGCACCTTTGTTTGCCGGATGTCCAATGTCTCCTGGCACTGAAGCTCCTTGAGTTGCTCAGGAAGTTCTGTAACATCAGTATTCTTGAGGCTCAAATACTTTAGTAGCAATATCTGGCATATGTTCTGCAGATGATTTTTCGTTAACCCTTTACAGCCTTCTAGGTCAAGCAACTTGAGCAGCTGCCACTAAGATGATGCAGCCAAGACAGGTAGAAAAGTTACGATATCTTTAATGTCATCAGTAGAATGAGATGCTTGCAAACCTATTCTGTTGTGTATCGAAAGGTGGTGAACCAAATCTGTTGGAAGATTAGCTTCAACAAAATTAACATCCCACGCAATCTTAGTGATAACATCGCAAACTTGATGACGTCTCTTCAGTTCGCCTGCAGCACCGATATCCAAAAGGAGAAACAAACCCTCGGATGAAAAGCATGTGCAGGTAGTGCTCGGCTACATCCATTGCACTCTGCACTTCATCGATTCTAGTAACCGTACTAGTGATCAAGCCTTCAACAATCCATCTTCTGGCCAAAGCTTTTGGGACAGTGGTGCTGCACGGGATTAAGTAGACATACGAACCGAAAAGAGAATTAACTTTAATCAAATCGCGGGATCCAGGTGCGGGAACACCATACCTCACGTGGAAAAAGGGTGTGGAAGGAGCGATGGCCAACGGGGAGGGCTTACTAAACCTGGCGAGAGAGAACTATGGAATGAAGTCAAATGTATGTTGGAAAACCTGATAGCTAGTCTGTTGGACGACTGTTTTGGAGATAATTATCAAAATTTAGAGAAAACTATTTGTAGAGCCTGTTGGAGATGTAACACACCAAAGATTAGATGCATCATCAAAGTTAACGGTGACACGTGTTCACATTCGGTTTAGCTAGCCGATCGAATACATTAGGAAAAGGATAGAACGTAGATCAACAACTTAAGCAAGCGTGGACGTGAATCACATTCACATATATCCCCTCCCCGAATTGAAGCATAGGTAATTTTGAAAACATAACTTAGGAGATTATGATATAATATTTTCGTAATGGCTAGGGTGGGTAATTTTTCTTTCTTATTTATCTCCGATTAATGTCATAATTTCTAGGCCTTGAGACCGAACGTGGAGGCTCACAAGGGTTGGGGATCGAAGGAAGCACTTTCGGACACGAAAGGTGCAGCATCGGGCTGTGGCAAGGCTGGGCGTGAGTATGTTCGCACGTGAGTCATCTTGGGCTGTGGCGTCAGAGCATCTCCAGCATAAGCTTGTAAATGAGAACTCTTGTATATATATATGCTATTTAGGACCTGGCTCCTGGGTTTTAGTCCCCTGAAAAATGTTTTCAACTCTAGCAGAAGCCCTAGTTCTTGAGCTCTTAATCTTGAGGAGGGTCTTGCTTGTTTCACTCCTCTTTCTCTCTACCCACCTTGCCCCTAATATTTGTGTGCACGGGAGAGCGGGGGGAGCGGGAGGCACTGAGTTCCTCCCTTGGGAAGCAGCATGTAGAGGCCACAGGAGGCCGGGGCACGATTAGAGATTGACGACCGCCTAGCAAAGAAGCGGGCAGCCCCGACCAACACGGTTTTTCAGCACTTTATTGGTGCGAATCTCAAACAGGGCAATCCAATGGCAGCTAAGGAGGGGCCACATGTGAGGATATGCCAAGCACAACTTTGTCTCAGCCCCGACAACCTTCCTTGGTGCGTGGCCCTGACACACTGTAGATGCTCTTATTTGTGATTTTGGGGGCGAGTATGCAAATTTAGGAGGCCCAAATTATCTCCCCACTCCAGCCTAACTACCTGTTTCGACCCGTATTTTGCATCCGGTTGGTGGGGCTAATATTAGGTTCGTAGTAGGCCAGAAGGCACTTCTATGCATGAAGAGACCACCTTACTAGTTTACTGACCAAAAGACTAATTAACATAGAGGTGTCATCGAGTACCTGGCTAATGATATAGCCACTTTTCTAATTAATAAAGTGCACTTCCCTATAAAACCATAGAGGTCCAGGTTGTCCGACCCTACCAATCTGATTACCACTTTTACTTCAACGCAAAATGAGTTGCTGAGTGATTGGAGTCCACGGATGGCGCGAGCTGGTCTAGGCAAATTTAGCAACATGGTCACTCAAGCAATACAACTTTTTATAGGATGTTCATAAACAAAGGTGAGTTTTCATTTATATCATCGCAACTACTTATTAT
This sequence comes from Chloris gayana, assembly GCA_031894775.1. Lineage (NCBI taxonomy): Eukaryota > Viridiplantae > Streptophyta > Magnoliopsida > Poales > Poaceae > Chloris > Chloris gayana. The sequence goes on from JAUNZO010000011.1 coordinate 15,242, forward strand.
GTCAATAATATTGATTATGTACTTTTCAAAGGTAAGACCCACTAAATGAATTTTTTTACTGTTGCAGAATGATTTCTGAATGCACAGATAATTTCTCTGAATTTCTGAAGTGTTCTTCTATTTTTTTGATTTTTCATAAACATAATTTTTTTTATCCCTTTAAAATATTTTTTCTGTTTTCATGTTTTTCCCAGTGTAATATTGCTTGGGATGGCAGGGGATGTCCCCGTCGGGAGCTCCATCCCAGGGTAGCCAGTTCCCTTGCAGCCAAACTAGAGCTAAAGGGAGTGAAATCAAGGGCAAACGGACCCTTCATCCTCAGGAAGCAATAGTAAACATGCAAAGTTTGAAAATTAGACTTAAATTCATAATTACAGTTGAAAAATAAGAGTAATGGTGCAATTGTTCCAAAAACCATATTTGTAAATGCCCGTGCAACTGCATGGACTAATTTGTACACACAAAACCAAATCCTACACCAAAAGGACCATACAGTGTACTGCTATAGCAGCCAGATCTCGTCCATACAATAGACAAAGTACATGCAAGGAAGAGGAAATTACAAATCTGTAGGGCACCTAGAATTTAACCAAACAGACGACAGAACATGCTGAAAGGTAAACAAACGGACTCGCCAACGAACAGAACGACAAGGCCGACCTTTATTTCCTTCAGTTGCAACTTTTTTTTTTACTAAAACTAGTTGCAACTTTATTCAGCGACAAACCGATATAGAAATACTGCTGCAGAGCTATAACAGACGCACTCATGGAGCTGACGAGGCCATGGGCACAGCTGCGGCTCCATCTTCTTTGACTTCATAATAATCTGGATTATGCAGTAAATCTACAGTTTTGTAAAGTTTGTTGTCACGTTGGAAAATTTCAGCTCTCACCTGATCCAAGTTACTGCAGTTGCCGTTGAGCTCCAGCTTTATCAAATTGGACAGCGCGTAGATTCCATGAATCTCGCCCTGGGTGTCAATGGACCAAATAATTCTCTCGAGATTATTGCAACCAAGGTGAAAGCTGATTTTTTCTATTTCATTACCCTCGATAAGCAAAAATTTGAGATTTTTGAATTCATTGTACACCTTGAAGGCGAGCACCCTCTGATTGTATGACCTACGCTGAAGCCTGAGGGAGCGTAGGCCACTCAGTTGGCCAAGCATGCGTATATCATCTTCGTTTGATAAAGTCTCACTCAGTGTTACCTTGACAAGTTGATGGCAGTTTGAAATGAAGCCAGCAAGCCTGGTAGTGATGCCACTGATGTTCAGTCTTTCGATGAACTTTGGAAGGGAGGGGAAATTGTCTTCGGAGCCTGCTGACTGGTCGATCTTGATTGATATGGAGCGGAGGCTCCTTTCCAGCTTTCTAGTTTGGGGAATCAGATCAGCCAACTTGGCATTTTTACCATGAAGAGCTACACCAAGTTTCCTCAGTTTCAGCAGTTGCCCAATTCCACTGAGCTCAGTCTTACTGTTGCTGACATGGAAATGGGACAATATCTCCAGATGTTTCATTTCCTGAATATTCCGGGGCATTTCCACCGTGTGAAACGGTATTTTACATGTTCTAGAATGATTGCTTGAAAAGTCATTGTGACCAGCAAGGAAATGCTTTAGATGTGGAAGAACAATGGCCTTTTTGGACAATACCTGGATCTTGGTCTGCCGGATGTCCAGTGTTTCCAAGCACTGGAGTTCTCTGATTTTGCTGGGTAGATGTGTGACGTCAGTATTCCTGAGGCTCAAGTACCTGAGTAACAGTATCTTGCAGATGCTTTTGAGATGATGCGTCTTCAAGGGTTTGCAGTCTTCTAGGTCGAGCACTTTCAGAAGCTTCCATTGAAATGATGCCTCCATGGTTGGAATTGAGTCAACAATGCCTTTGTTGTCATCATGTTGCAACCCCATCCGGTTGTGGACGGAGAGGTGGCGAGCTAACTTAAGTGGCAGGTCAGAGTCCACAAAGTTTACATCTCTAGCTTTCATGGCGATGAGCTTGCGAACTTCATCGTATACCGCACATCTCTTGGTGTTGCCAGTAGCACTGATTTCCTCAGGATAAAGAAACCCTCGGTTGACAAGCACTTCCAAATAGCGCTCAGCTTCATCTGTTGCCGTCGTGGTAGTGTCATCATCACTTGTAATGCTGGCAGCTACGATGAATCCTTCAGCAGTCCACCTTCTAGCCAAGCTTGAGGCCCTGATGATCTGACCTTTGGGGAAAATAGTGAGATATAACAAGCAGCTCCTGTATTTGCTAGGCAAGTCGTTGTAGCATAACATCATTGTAGCAGTGCTTCGATTCTTACGTTTACACGGTCCTAAAAATTTTTCATCCTCATCCCAAGAACGTATCCAGTGATCTGCAGGATTAGCATAGATAAGATGCAGGAACATCTTGGCTGCAAAAGCATCCTTGTCGAGGTTGCAGAGGTCATTGAAAATCTGAGGGTACTGATCTCTGGAGAATAGAGGAAACTCGTTGGCAAACTTCTTGGCTCTTTCGAGGAAAGCTGTATCATATGGTTGGCGCCGGATGATTTTATCCGCCCGAGATAACTCAGCATAATCAGATTCTGTGGAGACTATTATGGCACTGGCACGATGGCACCCATCAAAACTCAGCACAACATTACATAATTCGTCTAGCCAAGCATCGCATGTTGCATATGAACCGTCCGTTTTGAGATGGATCATGAAGCTTTTACCCTTGAGATGGTCCTGTAGTTTATTGGCGAGGGATGGGGATCCGCCGACCCATAACTTGACCACTGGTGGCAGGGGGGCGGCAGGATTGACCTGGCGTCAGACGACGAACCTTTTTCATCTTTGTCGTGAATGATTCCGGTGACTTGACGAACCACAGTACTGAGTATGCTGCTTTGAGATTTCTCATCCAAGAGGTGTTCACCAAGCTTTGAGAGAGGAAGCTGAAGACCCCCTTGCCTCCGGAGGATGCGGTTCAGACGTAGAGCTCGACGTTGCCCTCGCAGTCGCGGGTGAGGCCGGCGACCTGCTTCATCCACGCCCGGACCTAGTGGTTCCGGTGCTGCGCCTCCGTGAGGTGGAGGAGCAAGCCGTTCATGCTCTCCATCTCGTCCTTGATGAACTCCACCTCGCCGCGGACACCGCCCAGGAGCTGCGCGCCTGTGCCTCGTTGACGAGGACGCTGCTCAGGCTGCCCAGCAGCGAGTCCAAGGCCCGTTGGGCGTCCATCTTCTCTATGAATATTTTAGATGCTGCGGCGCTGGCATCTCACTCTCAGCTTCGGTGGCAGTCTTGCTATGCCGGAAACCTATATATATGTCACGGCCCGCGGCCCACTAGAGAGCGCGATAGGGAGGCGGCGACATGGCCATCCTGGGAGGCCGCCATGCCGGCTAAAAATGGGGACGAAAACCACAAATTTGAATTGCTCGTGAGGGGATTAGCTCCAAGACAACTTAAGGATAGTTTTTCCTTGTCCTAGCATCTAATTCATCCAAGAACTCTACTATGAAAGTCATCCAACAAGGAGATCGATAATTCCAAAGAAAATAGCTCCGAAGATGAGAAAAAAATCCAGGAACTAGAGAATGAGCATGAACATCACTTTATAGATTCAACCATGTCATACACATATATATAATTGGTTAGGAAGCCACCCTCATCCTCTCACTCTTTAGAAGACAAAAAGTTATCTCACTACTTGTTTGGTTGGTCTTTTTCTTGCTTTGGCTTTTCAAAAAGCCAGTAGCCCAACCAAAGGGGTTGGTTGCCAACAAAAGCCAAAGCCAAAAGCAGTTTTTTGCTAATTCATTTCTGAAAGCAAGTGTGGAGGTGCTTTTTTTGCTTTGGCTTTCACAAGTTTGAAGAAATTACCTACATATGTATATGTATGTATATATATACATATGTTATATGACTTTTATTTATTTATATACATAGATCTTATATAAATATTATGTGTTCACTTATTTATATATATATATCTTATATATGTTTATATATATATATATATATTTATTCATATGTATATGTATATTTTCATTCATATATATATGTATACATATATATATATACATGTATATATGTTATGTTATATATATGATATAAATAAATATATAAATATAAAATATATTATACATATATTTGTATGTATATATGTACGTATATATGATGATAAGTAGGGTCTGCTAGTAAATTTCAAAAAAGCCACAGCTATTTTACCAAACGGCTTTCAGCTTTCTCACAGCTTTATAACCCACAACTGCTTTTTTCACAGCCCACAGCCCACAATAGCTTTTTTCAGAGCCACAGCCCAACCAAACACATACTCTTCTCTCCAGTCTCACTTGAAGATCAAATCCTAGAACAAATATAAAATGACTAGATGCGACGAGACATACCTTTCCATCCACACACCCCTCATTATCTAGGAACAAACCCCCATGACTTATGTCCATAATACCCTTGACCTACTATAGACTCCCACCTACCACTAGGGGCAAAGTCGTCCAACTCTTTCTCAATCGCTTGAATTCCACCGGGTCCTTCACATCTTCACTTCACTGTGATGCAAGTTTCGTGATGGTGCCACGTGCACCACCAATCACCGCCGCTAGTTTTGAGGCCCAAACCAGGAAACCATCTTGTACGCTTCTCGAAGCACGACTTCATCCGATGTCGTCACGTGTCACCTCGTCCCGTGATCTTGACTGACAGCAATTAAGTCTCTTTTGGTCCTACTCTATCGGGGCCCTTTTTACTAGCACCAGCCCCCTTTCATCTTGACTTGGTCAACACACCGTTTTCACTGCTCCCATGGTTGTGAAGCTCAAATGTGAAACCATGCGTGCTTCTTGTCTTCTCCACATGTGTGGTGTAGATTACAGGCCTCCTGATCGTCCAGTCCCAAGTCCCCATTTGCGTCCGATCCTCTCGCCATTGACCGCCAAGTTCACTCCATTGACCTACACATCACAAGACAAGCAAACACATTTCTTGCCTTCTCCAAATCTCCCAACGCATTCACCAACTTTGGTTAGCACAAACGCAAACATGCAATCCTCGAAATCTCACATTTCAACTCAAACACCAAATCGACTCAATGTCAATTACTCACCACAGTGCCAGTGCCATGGCACATCTCAACATGGCTTCTCGTATTTGCAAGCTTCTATGACTTCAACATGGCATTCTTGCTTAGACTTGATGTTTCAACCCACCACCATTATTGTTCCCACAACAGCTCACCCAACATGAATAATCTCATCAAAGAAATAAACGAGCTACATGGAAATTGTATTGTAACTTTCCTCACGCGCAAAAGGTGTCAGACATCTGGTGATTGTAATTAATTAATCTCTAAGAAAAATTATTAGAGTGTATCCTAGAGCATCAGTATGTTCATCTGAGGTTAGTTATAATAACTTTCATTGAGAAGAAGAGTATCATGCCATAGCATTTCACCAGTGGCACAGCCAGGTAAGTAAGATTTGCTCAATGAACGTTTTATTTGATTTGGAAAAAGAACAGATGGACATGGATGATGAACTATTAATATAGTACCAGATGATGCTCCAATAATCCTATTGACCGGCGTATTCCATTACTTTAGTCATCAGTCACTGATTGGTAGCTGCTGGCAGCTGTCAGTTTTCAGTACACATATGTGCCAGATGGATGATGCAATATTTGAGTCAGGACATATCACATTTCCTGGCGCATCCAACAACCTTGGATGCCCATTGTTTGACGGTCACTGGCAGAGTGTTCTTCACTCTCTGGATATACACCATCTCGAGGTTTGCCCATATGTGAACATGCGCAAGTATCTTATATTTACTAATTGGAGGCTTCTTTCGAGGCCTCCACATTAATCGGATAAAAATACTTAGAAATTACGAGAAAAAAGCAAAACATCTGGCCATCAAAATGGATGCCTAAACAACCACAACCATTGGATCTTCATAGCAGAACCCACGTAGAGCATCCATGGTGACCCACATACGTATTTTTCACGCACAAGAAACAAAATCATATTCTTTCACGTAAGAACCAGAGTTGGAAAAGGAAATAAAGCATTATTGGCACTATATGATACATATATATCCATGAGGTCAAGGTTATACGTACACAACTCATCTTATCGGTATAAGGAAATTCTCTTGACCTTTCCATGTCCAGGAATCTCCTGTGATTTGTTGACTCCTTTGCCATAAAACAGTGGCGGTAAATTCCGAGTGATAACGTAAGGTATCCATATTGCATACTAGATCTGAGAAACAATAGTTTTGTTTCCTGCATGTTCGTAACCATCGTCATTATGTTGATAAGACGATCAAAGCCAAGTGCCGCAAGTTGACCCAAGACATGGAGCGAATCAGACATATGAATGATGAATATTCGTGTGCATGTTGTGGGAGGCCAGAAAAAGATGTTCTCACGGCGTGGATCACCAAAAAGCCAAGACTTACAGTCCATGGTAGTGCCCTGCTCCATCTATAGAGTGCCACAGATCATATCGTGAAGATTCCTGACATGCAACATCGATTGTTCTGCTGATCAGAGCTATGTTTCGAAGTCCTGTAACTCCTCAACAAGTTGCAGTGGTTGAGCAACGATCTGGGTAACGAAATCTTCAAAGTAGATTTATTGCAGATGATACTGCACCCTGGCAACAAGTATATTAGAGCAATCGTCGAACAGAATAGATGCTGCAAAAGGTCAGCTGTGCGGCTGGTGAAGATCAGATTATCTGAGGCTCGACAGTGGTCTGTAAGGATCAAGAGTGAGACACACTGCCATATAGCTGATCATGGATACCCAGAAGTCGTTGAAGGCCACCATATTATTTCTTTGTCGTATGTTCAGATCGAGAAAACGGGTGCATCAGCTCTTCATGGATGCATTTGTGAGATAAATAGCCTTACTCACATGCATATGGCCGACATGAATGTGTACCCATCATTGGAGTCAACTCGAGCTGCTGCGTGAATAAAAAATTAGATTGATTGAAGAAGACTAATGGTAAATTAGACAAAGTACTCAGCATGCATGGACTGTAGTTAATATATTAATTACATCTCTGAAAAATTAAATTATCTTTCTTTGAAGGAGCACGCAGTCGAAAGCCTTGATGACAGATATGCAAAGATCCATATGAATATAACAATTGATAGGATGGAAAAATTGATTCCGTGCCACAATTTTTCTGCTGATCAGAGCTGCGTTCACCAAGCTCTCCAGTGGCTTGACGGATCCAGGCCAGAAGATGAATAATCTATCAACCTCAATATCTCAATGACAGGTGAGGCACTAGGAGCTGATTTGCACATGTATAAGCTCAGCGTGAATTATTCTTGCATTGTAGTTACGAGACATTCTGTGGAATTTGGCTAAGAAAAAGGAAAGAAAAGGCCAAGAAAGAATCATCGCTAGAACAATTGTTAAACTTAATTCCGTTAGTTTTGTGTTTATCATGGCCATTGCAGGATCTGGAACAAATTCTATCTAGAGCCAAAAAAGATCAACAGTTGGAGAACCTCTTGGTATTGATTGTTGTACACCTAAAGGGTCAACAGGTTCACCTTCTAGCATCAGTAATTACCTTTACCTCAGTATCCAATTTACAGCAGATGGAATTAAGATGCCTTCAGAATCTACATCTATCGAGTTGAATGGCATAATTTGCATCATGCATGAATCAAATTTAGATACAGATGTGTTAATTTGTCTTTGTAGTATAAATTTTTTTGTGAATCTTTTTCATTGACCCCATTTTTTTACAACCCTTTTTTTTGTGACCATATGCTCATTGGAGTGTGCTATAAGTGATGGGTGCCTCTGTCATGTCATATCATCTATCATTTTGCCTTTGAATATAATCATAAATGTAAAAATAGAAAGACTTTATGAGCTAGGCAAGAAGAGAGACATGTTTGAAGGCAACCATGGATACACCACGCCGGTGAACAGAGACCATTTTCTGTTGGTAGCACTTCTACTTCATATTGACCTTTCTTATTCCATCCATCCAACATAAGTATACATCATGCATGGAAGACGACAAATGCAAGGAAGATTATGGAGATTTCCTTAGATCCTAATAACCTTGCTCATGCTCCAGACGTATCGATCTGATTCTTATTCGATTGTCACAGTTTAGTGTAAGTGGCTCATGACTTTTAAATAGCATGAAACATGAAACCAAACATATAGTTTTATACAAATAAAAAATATGGAAATGGTTTATAATAACTTCTAAAGTGACAACAATAAACTGTATGTTCTTTTAATAAAATATAAAATGTTAACATGTTGCGGTCCTCCAAGATGCAATTAATGTGTATCAGCCCTTTTGGCTTATTAGGATTCTATAATACGTCTTTGGTGACTAATACTAATTTTCTACATTACTAGGTGTTTAAGGTATTTGTATTTTAATAAATAAGATATATAGGCATGTTCATGTTTGAGGAACTAAATTTTCTGCGAAGTATTAAGACTTAAATTTCTACTTAACGGGGACCTAAAATATATGGACGACTATGGTGGTCTAAATTTATGAGTGTAAAGGGACTATATAATATATGAAAATTAAATAGTGACATTCAAGAATATTTATGTTCTTATACTATGTCTAATATCTTTTTTGAACCAAATCATTTTGTACATCAAATTGTAATTCATAAAAATCTAATGCCCTACATATTGGAAGCCAAGTAATTGTGTAATGTTGCATAGATTGTACTTTTATAAGAACCAGGAGTTCAAGCTAATTATATCGTTTTAGTTACCTATATTGTTGATATTTCACATAATAATTTCTAGCCCGTGCACATGCACGGGTTGATGGACTAGTTAATGTAAGCGGGATGCGCGTGAATGCGAAACCTGCCACGGCTAATAACCAATTCGTGTCACTTACCGGTTACCGTATATATACTCATTTTCTGATCCTCAATCCAATGCATGTACAAAAAAAACTAGGTCTCTAGGTCTGGCTAAAGTATGAGGTCAAGTCTTTTGCTTCTATATTATCAAGTTGACGTGCATGTGATACACGGCGCAGATGCTGCGACCTTGCTACAAACCTGGTGGGGCATGTGACAGCACACATGGGTAGCCGGGCTTATTACAAGCTTCAGTTTATCCATTAGTAAATGCTCTGTACTCTCTTGCCACACTTTTAGAGGCGGGTCTAAATAACATGCATTTGCCCCCATCAGCAGCAGTTTGCAGGAGTCCCTCATGTTAGTGATTCAGTCCACAACTCCACATCTTAGATTCAGTGTAGCTTTCTGCACGTATCCACTAAAGTTTACACAAATGGCTGAAACAATGGCGTTGGCCATCATCCGGCCGCTGGTGGGGCTGCTACGCAACGAAGCCAAGCTCCTGCAGGGCATCCGCGGCGACGTGCAGTTCATCAAGGACGAGATGGAGAGCGTGCAAGGGTTCCTCGAGAACCAGAACCTGGCGAGGAACGGCGATCGCCAGGTCCGGGCGTGGGTGGAGCAGGTCATGGAGCTCGCCTACGACTCCAAGAACTGTGTGGTGGACTACGCCCAGTGCGGCCGCAGGGGCCCACGGGCACGAGGCGGGCGGGGCCTCGTGCACCGCATCAAGTGGGTGGTGCGGCTGCCGCGTCGGGTACTCGTCCGCCGCCGCATCGCGGCCCGCATCCGGCAGCTCAAGGACCGGGCACGGGACGTCGGCGAGCGGCAGCAGCGGTACGCCGTCACCGTCCAACAACGGTCGCCCGACACGGACGCAACAACCACCACCGGCGTTGTTGTTACCGTGGGCGACTGGAACGATGCTGGTGGCCGGAGAGCGCAGGATCATCGGCAGCCATCGACCCGGCTGGCCCATGATTCTGCCCGTTCGGCCGTGTTCTCCGGACCGGATCTCATGACGGAGGCCAAAGCGGAGCTGCTCCGGTGCCTACTGGCAGAGAAACGGCCGGAAGATCACCGCGCGAAGCTGCAGTGGCCAGGCTGTTAGCACCCCTACAAGCCATGCTGCCACCGGCCCGGAAGGAGCGACTGGCCCAGGGCTACCAACGTCAGGATTGCCGGCCCAGAATGGTTGCGTGTGTGATCCAGCCTTGTGTTATGGAAGGCTATGTAAGGAGTAGAGAGGGGAGAGGAAGAAAGACAATTATCAACACAACTATTTTCCGTCGGACAATACATCTTCCTTCCCAAGCTATCCCTTTCCTTCCGCTCTGTTTCCCCGACTCCTCCGGCCGAGCGCTAATCGCCGGCGATCTGCTCACATCTGGTATCGGAGACTTCGTCCTGCGACCGGCAGATCTGGAAGATCACGACTATTACACTCGTCAGCAGAAGAAGATGGGAGCCGTCGAGCCAAACACCAAGCTAATCCTCGACGAGATCGCCAAACTCCGCGCCGACATCAAGTCTCAGGACGCCAAGTGGGAGCTGCGCGTCGGCGCTCTCGAATCGGCGCCATCGCCGTCGTCCCTCGCCGCCGTGGATGTCAAGGCGGAGGTCGATGCAGCCGTGGCCGTCCACCTCGGCGAGTTCGAGTCAGCCGCGGCCCGGTACTTGGAGGCGTACGAGGTGGCTACTTCGAGCGCCCGGATCTCGTGGAGGCAGCATCTTCGACACGTCTCGCTGCCCTGGAGTCGGCTACTGCGGCGTTCGAGGCATGGCGTCCCCACATTGAGGTTGCTGTGGACGAGGTGAAGTCCTCCGCCGCGACAATCCAGTCCTCAGTCGAGGTCTTGCGCGGCGAGGTGTCCAAGCTGCACAAGTTTCTGGAGCGCGAGATCCGGGATCACTCGTCCTTCAAGCCCGGCATCCTCGGCGATCCAGGGTCGGCTTCCGCGCGCCCATCTGCCGGATCTCAAGCCGACGGCCCTAATGGGCACCGCGTCGACCACTACCCACGGGAGTCCGGGTTTGGGCATGTTTATGCCCAGACCTCACTCCCGGCCAATGGTACGATTGAACCCCCACCTCCTAAGTCTGCCAGAATGTTTGGTTCCCCGCATGATTCATCTGCTGGCTATGGTCATAGTTCACATTTTGGTAACCTGCCTAAAATGCACTTCCCTAAGTTTGATGGTGAGAACCCCAAGTTGTGGATCTGTCGTTGTGAGGATTATTTTGACATGTACTCTCTGGATCCGACCCTGTGGATCCGAGTAGCTTCCATGCATTTTACAGACACTGCTGCTCGTTGGTTACAGTCAGTAGAAAACCGTGTGCGCAAGCTTAGTTGGTCTGAATTTTGTGCAATTCTGCTTGACCGTTTCGGTCGCGATCAGCATGAGCTTTTGCTTCGCCAATTTTTCCAAATCCGACAGACCTCTACTGTAGCTGATTATATTGATCGTTTCACCTCTTTGATCGATCAGCTGCGTGCCTACCAGACCAATTCTGATCCGTTGTACATTGCAATGCGCTTTATTGTTGGCTTGCGCGAAGATATTCAATCTGCTGTTATTATGCAACGTCCTGCTACCTTGGATACTGCTTGTGTTCTTGCTCAATTGCAGGAGGATCTGGCACCACCATCGGTGCGGAAGGAGAATAGAAGCTTGGAGTTAACAGCTTCTGCAAGACATACTTTCAAGTCCGCTCACCCGTTGCCGGCGCCTCCAGTGAAGGCAGACCATAATTCTTATGTGGTTCCAGAGAGCAAGAAGCCGACGGAAGCCGCTCGCTCTCGTATTGTGGATGATAAACTGGGTGCCCTTCGTGCTTATCGTCGCGCTCGCGGCCTCTGTGATAAGTGTGCCGAGAAATGGGTGCACGGGCATCGTTGTGCTGCTCAAGTGCAGTTACATGTTCTTGAGGAACTCTGGGACCTGGTCCAGCTGGGAGCTGATCCTGTCGACCCTCATCACCCAGATCCACCAGACGCACAAGCTTATATGACATTATCCTCGGCTGCAGTTTCTGGTAGAACCGCTCCTCGCACTATCAAGTTAGCTGGGTTGGTCGAAGGCCAACCAGTTTCTATACTTGTTGATTCGGGCAGCTCACACTCGTTCATTGGTGCACACTTGCGCCATCTGTTGTCTGGTATTTCTAGCCTACCTCAGCCTATCTCTGTTCAAGTAGCCAATGGATCCAAGCTTACATGCACTGATTATATCCCAGCAGCCTCCTGGTCTGTTTCAGAATATCAATTTCACACTGATCTGAGAATCCTTCCCTTGTCCAGTTATGACATGATCATAGGAATGGATTGGTTAGAATGCCACAGCCCCATGAGTGTTCATTGGAAGCAGAAGTGGTTGTCCTTTCCTTATGGCTCAGGCACAGCCTTCTTACAAGGAGAAATTGTTGATTCCGAAATGTTGGCTGAGGTACAAGTGGTTTATATTATGGAAACCAAGGTGCCAATAGAATTAGTAACTGTTTCACCAGAGGTACAAGCTATTCTGGATGAATATGCCGATGTGTTTGCAGCTCCTTCAGGTGTTCCTCCCTCTCGGTCATGCGATCATGCTATACCATTGATGCCAGGTGCTAGGCCAGTGTTTATCCGACCATATAGGTATGCTCCTGCTCTCAAGGATGAAATTGAGCGTCAGATTCAGGACATGTTACAGTCTGGCATTATCCAGAAAAGCTCAAGTCCATTTTCGTCACCTGTGTTGTTGGTGCGTAAGAAGGATGGCTCCTGGCGATTTTGTGTGGACTTTCGCCATCCGAATGCCTTAACTGTGAAAGGGAAATACCCTGTTCCTATTATGGATGAATTTCTGGATGAGTTGAGCAAGGCTAGTTGGTTTTCTAGTCTGGATCTTTGTGCTGGGTTCCATCAGATCAGGCTCAAGGCTGGCGAGGAGTTCAAAACGGCATTTCAGACTCATAGCGGGCACTACGAGTTTGTGGTGATGGCCTTTGGTCTGTCAGGTGCTCCAGGTACCTTCCAAGGGGCCATGAATTCTACTCTGCAACCATTGTTGCGTCGTTGTGTCCTGGTATTTTTTGATGACATATTGGTGTTTAGTGAAACCTTTGAGGAACATCTGGATCATCCGAGGATGGTGTTGAATTTGTTGAGGTTAGACAAGTGGCAAGTAAAATTGTCTAAATGTAAGTTTGCTCAGCGACAGATTGCATACCTTGGCCATGTTATCAGCCAAGAAGGTGTTGCTACTGATCCTAGCAAGATTTCAGCTGTTGTCAATTGGCCTCTTCCTCAAAATGTCAAGGAACTGAGAAGCTTCTTGGGTTTAGCCGGATATTACAGGAAGTTTGTCAGAAATTTTGGGATTATCTCCAGACCTCTCACCAACCTCCTGAAGAAAAACTGCTTGTTCATCTGGACTGCTGAGCATGATGAAGCCTTCGATACACTGAAATCTGCGTTGTGTCAGGCTCCAGTACTAGCACTCCCAGACTTTTCTAAAAAGTTTTCTATCGAAACTGACGCTTGTGATCTCGGAGTGGGAGCCGTACTCATGCAAGATGGCCATCCTCTAGCTTATATTAGCAAGGCATTGGGCCCTAAAACACGTGGACTCTCCACATATGAGAAAGAATACTTGGCTATTCTGATTGCTGTGGAGCACTGGAGGCAGTATTTACAGCATGGTGAGTTCACCATTTTCACTGATCAGCGCAGCCTTTCTCACCTGAATGAACAGCGACTGCACACACATTGGCAACAAAAGGTTTTCACTAAGTTGTTGGGGTTGCAGTACACAATTGTCTACAAGAAGGGATCAGACAACAGAGTGGCTGATGCTCTATCCAGGAAATCAATTCATGATAGTCAGTGTGCAGCAATAACTATGCCAATTCCTTCCTTGTTGTCTGAGGTAACCAGTTCGTATGAATCTGACCCTTTGGCTGAAGAGCTTATGTCTAAGTTGTCAGTCAGCCCTACTGCTGTCCCCAATTATTCATTCTCTGGTGGTCTTTTGCGCTATAAGAATAGAATTTTTATTGGTGCTGTCCCTGTCCTGCGAAACCGAATTATGTGTGCTCTCCATTCTAGTGCTTTGGGCGGTCACTCAGGCTTTCCAGTGACCTATAAAAAAATTAAACAGTTGTTTTTCTGGCAAGGCATGAAGTCTGATGTTCGCACATTCGTACAAGAGTGTATTGTTTGCCAGCAGGCCAAGCCGGACAGAAGTAAACTTCCTGGTCTACTCCAACCTCTTCCAGTTCCACCTTCAGCCTGGCATTCTATATCACTGGATTTCGTGGAGGGTCTTCCAAAATCAAAAAACTTTGATTGCATTCTGGTGGTGGTGGATCTTTTCACCAAATATTCTCACTTTATTGCATTGTCTCATCCTTTCACTGCTGGTTCAGTTGCTAAGCTGTACTTCCACAATGTCTATAAGCTACATGGCCTGCCCAGTGCCATAATATCCGATCGTGACAAAATATTCACAAGTTTGTTGTGGCAGGAACTCTTTTCTCTTGCTGATGTAAAGTTATGCATGAGTTCGGCTTATCATCCTCAGTCTGACGGCCAGACCAAGCGAGTCAACCAATGCATGGAAACTTATCTACGCTGCTTTGCAAATGCTTGCCCGTCCAAATGGAGTCTTTGGTTATCCCAGGCAGAGTTTTGGTACAACACCAGCCCTCACTCAGCTACTGGTATCGCTCCTTTCGAAGCTCTGTATGGTTACAAGCCTCGCCACTTTGGCATTTCTGTTTTGGATTGCCAATCAGTGGAACTGTCCGAGTTCATGCTGGACAAGCAAACCATCCATGATATCTTGAAGCAGCACCTAGCTCGTGCCAAGGATCGCATGAAGAAGCAGGCTGATAAACATCGTTCCGAGCGCAGCTTTCAGCTGGGAGACTGGGTATTTGTTAAGCTACAGCCTTATGTGCAGTCATCTCTAGCTCCGCGCTCTAACCAAAAGTTGGCTTACAAGTTCTTTGGTCCTTATCAAGTTTTGGACCGGGTTGGCTCTGTTGCCTATAGGCTGAAGCTTCCTCCTCATTCATCAGTACATCCTGTTTTCCATGTCTCCCAGCTCAAGAAGATGATGGGTTCAGGTAGAAATTTGCATTCTAATCTCCCAGCAAGTATTGATGCTTTTCAGGTACCAGAGAAAGTTTTGTCTCGTCGAGTGGCCACCCGGGTCTTCGCACTGTGCCACAGGTCCTCATCCAATGGTCATCTTGGCCAGCTTCTATGGCTACCTGGAAAGACCTCGAACCACTAAAGCAGGTGTTCCTGGCGGCTCCTGCTTGGGGTCAAGCAGGTACTAAAGGAGGGGGAGATGTTAGCACCCCTACAAGCCATGCTGCCACCGGGCCCAGAAGGAGCGACCGGCCCAGGGCTACCAACGTCAGGATTGCCGGCCCAGAATGGTTGCGTGTGTGATCCAGCCTTGTGTTATGGAAGGCTATGTAAGGAGTAGAGAGGGGAGAGGAAGAAAGACAATTATCAACACAACTATTTTCCGTCGGACAATACATCTTCCTTCCCAAGCTATCCCTTTCCTTCCGCTCTGTTTCCCCGACTCCTCTGGCCAAGCGCTAATCGCCGGCGATCTGCTCACACAGGCCTCCTCGTCGTCGCAACTCCATTATTGCCAATAAGCGTCCTCGCCGTCGTGACGCCGGACGGGGTCGATGGAACCTCACTTGCAAACCAAGTCCCTCCAGCGAAGACCACAAATTCGATTCTACTGTCCGTATCACAATCCGGCATCCCCTGTGCAACTTGGTGGTACTGCTTGACATGCTCTCCCAGCTCCATCATAGAGACAACTTCGAGTCGATGGGGAAGCGCGTCGAGACTTTGAAGCAGATCACGCAGAAACTCAGGGAGACCTTGAGAGGAAAAAGATTCCTGCTGGTCATTTCCGACCTGGACGATCCGGAAATATGGAGCGACATCAAGAAAACACTGGAGAAACTCAAGTGCGCTTCTGGTAGTTCAGTGGTGCTCTTTACCAAGGACGAGAAGGTGGCCGGCAAATGCTCCCCGGACAAAACTAAGATATATTCACTTGCTGATTTCTACTACAAGAAGGCCGAGTTCCTTGTTCGTGGACGGTTCAGACCCGAAGAGGAGCTGCCGCTGCAGAAGGCAATCCGGGAGATCGTGAAAAAATGCACGACGGATGCTTATTGCAGGAACCTCTTCCTTGATGCCCTTGTGAGCAACCCAGATAGGACAGTTCACGAGTTGGAGCGCCTATCTCGGAGCCTTGTCGCAACTCAGTCTGCCCCCAAAATTGAGAACCAGAGGACAATGCTTATGTTCTGCTACCACGGGCTGTCTAAGGACTACCAGAACTGCCTGTGGTACTCGGCTGCCTTTACAAGAGGAACCTTCATGGTTCAGAGGACCAGCTTACTCAGAAGATGGGTTGCTGAAGGCTTGATAAAGGGCGCAGGCAAGTACTCCACGGAGGAAGCTGAGAGGTGCTTCAATGCGCTTGTTACCCAGAAGCTCCTCCTTTCTCGTGAAGTTGACAGTGCAGGCAAGATAAAGACTTGTGGTGTGAATCCTTTGTTTGCATCAAAGATCACTGATTCTGCAGTGGACGAGGCATTTCTGGACACCAACCTGCCAGCTGACTTGGAACTCCACTTCTCTATCCGGAATGGAATCCAGATCCGAAGGACGATGGAATTAAACGGTAGCACGGCAGACGGCATTGTTTCTCTAAAGCATAAGAAGACAGGACAGCAGATGAAGATGATGGCGTTCTTGAATCACCTTCCTTCGTCTTCAAGCTTCCGGCTTCTGCGAGTGTTGGAGCTTCAAGGTTTCAAGGGCTTCAAGAAACGCCACCTCAACAACATCTGCAAGATCCACCAGCTTAAGTACCTGTCCCTTCGGGACACTGATGTCGTGCAACTTCCCAGGGAAATTGATAAACTTGAGCAACTGGAAACACTTGACATCCGAGGTACCAAGGTGCAAGAACTCAACTCTGTGCTGCCCATGCTAAAGCATCTTCTGGCTGGTCGCATCGACTATATGTCTGGCAAAGGAGACACTGTGAAATCCAACGAGCTGTTTACCACTGTGGGCATGTCTAAGGATGTCTCTAAGATGGACAAGCTGGAGATTTTGTCCCATGTCAAAGTCCATAAAAATGGTAAAGAATTGACCGCTGTTGGTGAGAAATTGGTGAAGCTGAGGAAGCTAGGTGTGGTCCTCTGCGGTAACAAAGCTAACCTAAATTATTCGTTCCATCAGATTGATGAACTCTACAAAAGCCTTGTCTCGCTGTCAATCCGTGTGGAACCACCAGTCAAATGGGATGCAGACGATGATGCTACCCTAACACCCCCAAGGTTTCTTGAAAGCCTAAGCATCTGTGATGTCAGGGGCTGGTTGCCGGCAAGAATAAAAGAACTACATCGCCTTGTGAAGATTACTCTGCGTGGCACTAAACTGAAAGTGAGCCATCTTGCCATCCTTGGGAGCCTTGGAAGCCTACTACGCCTCAGGCTCCGCTACCATTCCTTTGCTGAGGCTGCACTAGTTTTTGAAAAAGATCAGTTTTGTAGGCTTGTGGAGCTTGTGATTGAAGACGACAATCTTAGAAGCCTCGCCTTTGCCCCGGGAACTGTCCCCAAGCTTGATAAGATGGTTTGGTCTTTTACTCGCTTGGAGTCGATTACAGGGATGAAGAATCTTGTGAACCTGCGTCACCTTGAGCTCAATGGAGGGAGATGTGAGTTGACTGATGGGTTGGAAGCTCTGCGGCATGATATTTCTCCGCAGTGTAAAGATGTCAGTTTCAACCTCAGTCCACCAGAAAGGAATGGAGCCGACACCGCTGTTACAACCCATTGATGCTGCTCTAACTACTTCTGAAGCGAGCCGCTTCATGTGTGATAGGCCTTGTGTCCATTTTTACTTCTTAGTCTTCATGTGAGTGAAGATTGTGGAGCTCGTGATTTATTACTGCATTGAACTCTTAACTGTACTGTTATTGTTTTATTATGTTTCATGAGCCGACACCGCTGTTATTGTTTTATTATGTTTCATGAGCTTGAACTCTTAACTGTACTGCATGTGTCTGTGTATTGAGCACCGTACCAAAAATAAATGTATGTGCGTACCTCGACATGGTTCCCTATTTTGTTTGATTATTAGTTGATCCGGGAGGCCTTAAATATAATTAGAAATTTTATCAAGTATGGTGAGTCTGTCTGGTGTGCCACAAAAACTGATGATTCAAAATAAATTAACTTGTCTGCTATGCTAGGAGAGCTGGATGGAAATGATTTTTTTTTGAAATTTTCAATAATGCATTCAATTTACTTATCCCAACTAAATACTTGGAAACTAAGATGCCACAAACTTAGCTTTGCAACGAGAAAGACGGTTAATCTTAGCGTTAGCCCTTATCTCTCAATATGTTGTTGTTAAGGCAATACACCTCAGATTAAAATAGCACGTGCAGCTCCAGCTACCCGAATAACCCATTCTTCCTACCCACAAAAACTACATGTTGATCCCTCTTTGCGAGCATACAGATCAAGTGTGAAGCTGGGTGAGTAGTATTAATGATACACAGCAATCGAAGATTAAGTTAGAGTCGGAGTTTAGCTACCTTTGATTAGTCAACACGATTGTGTGATCATCGAGGTGGAATATTTTTATGGGACTTCATCTGGTCAGTCTTTCATCCGGGTATATTATTTGCAGCTGTTTTCGGTGCAACCTGTTTACATAAAATTAAAAACATGTGATGAGGATGCATGTGCAAGATGAAACAACTTAACTTAAAAATTTGGAACGGTCCGCAGTCGTCGCCTATAGTACATACATTCAACCATGCTCATAACTTCTATGTCATCTCTCGTGATTCAGCGTTTCATTTCCAAAGCATAACATACATTGTTCCTTGATTCCCTTCTGTTCACATTGTTGATCCATTGCCTAGTGTCGTACCCGACAGCACAAGCCGTGGACCTAGAGGCGGACAGGTCAGTTCAGCGCCCCTTTGTCTCCTTTTCACTAGCAATGAAGATGATGAATAGCATGGCGCGAGTGGATCCTACAACTAATTTATAGGGTAGGTGCTCCGGCCTCCGGGTAGCCAACTGCACCTTGGATCTCATCGGAGCCGGTGACATGGAGGGAGGCGGCCATAAGGAGCAGCACAAAGAGGAAAAATAAAGGAGCAGGACATAGCCCTTCTGTGCTGGACAAAACTGCTAGGGAAACTAAAGATACTAGTAGGGGTGACTCCTCTCTCTCTCTCTCTCTCTCTCTCTCTCTCTCTCTCTCTCTCTCTCTCGCCGCCAGCAATGTCACCGGAGTTGGGAAGTGAGGTGTTCGAGGTGGCGGTGTGGTGGTGTCGCTAGAATGGGTGGGCCGCTGGCTCTCACAGACTAGATAAGATATAAATCAGCCCTGGGGCATTTGGTTAGGCGAGCAGTTTGCCGACCCAACTTATTTGTTGACTACTGGCGTGAAATCGAGCAAGTTGGACCTTCCAAAAATTAAATTGGACAAGTTAACGGGCTACTCATTAGGTAACGCCGACAGGTCGTTAGTTGTAGAGTAACACATGTCGGGCCTCTGTTTGGACCATAGTAACATTGTTCATTTGCATGATGTCTTCTCCAGAAAAATAACCCACCAGCACAATGAAGCTTGTAGAGGTGTGGGATTCTTCCCCTCCACCCAGGGTGAGGCGAAGTCAGCCTTCGCCCACCCCCACATTGGGCCTTCACCAGTACAAGAAGTGCAGCCCCATGGATTCTCTTTCAACCCACCTTCCTATAATTTTGCATTTTTCACGTATGGAAGATTAGGTTACGAAATAAAATGGATGATGGATTTCTAAGAGATTTCTTGGTACTCTATATTGAGAATGAGATAACAATTAAGATCACAATGGATTCAATTATTGATTATTTTGATGCAGTTAAGGAGCTTGCGATTAAGTTGAAAGACTAAAGTAAATTAGATTGACCCTTTTGCCAACTATCTTCTGTATGAACAATCAGTTCTATAATATATTCGTACGTGAATTATTAGAATATGATGTGAATTAGCTTTTTTTGCAACCAAAACATGATCATTGTTTATGTCTAATGGATGACCGGTCCCCTTGGATTTGTTGTCCAGATCCACCATTGTGTCCAGTCCAACCACAGGCTTTTTGTCCACCCCTATCGGCAACGCTCTTTCTAGCGTCGATATCTCTTTAACAGCAGGGTGCCTTTCTGCAGGCTTGTCATGTGCACAGAGAAGTACCGTTGGATTTTCATACACATGGGAATTAAAACACAATTAAATAGGAACAATAGCGGTCCCAGCCTCATCAACACTCTACAAGCACTCGGTTATTCTTCCACTGGCAATTTGCGACTTGTTTGTGGGCTGTGGGCCTCCGGATGAGTTCAAGACATTGATCTGATTCAGCCATAAATCATGGACCGTCGTAATATATCATTATTTGTAGAGTTATGGGTTTGGATGCATAAACAATGCAGCCCGTTTAAGAAAAAAGAGGAATTCAAAACTCCCGCTGGAAAAAGATGGTTCAGATATTGCCCTCTAGAACAAATTTTTCAGATGATGAACCTGTAATTCGAATAAATGCGACCCTAGACGTGGGCTAGCTGTACCTGTGCATGCGATGAAATGCAGCACCAAGCCGGAACAACAAATATTGTTGTATACAAGATAATGTGTACGGTTCATCCCGTAGCTCACGAGTCCATTGCGAAGGATTTAAGCTTCGTGAATACTTGACGTCATCACCTGATTTGGCGCATTGCATTTGGATTACACGCAGGCACAATACAGCAGCTCCAAATGCTTGTTTATAATCACAATCAGGCTCTTAGCCGAATGATTTCTACAGAAACTAAGCTCCCTCCGAGTCTGATTAGCTACTCTCTGATCCCATCATATCATTATCTGCAACTGCATACCGTTATATATAATATAATGTTCATCAAGAAGAGCTGCATGTGTCGTCATGTTGTCAACTACCCTTAACCCGTCACTCTGGTTGGTAGCTACATCTACATGTCAGTACACATGTGCGACGGTTGAAATATTCGAGGCTGGACATATAACATTTCCTGGGGCATCCGATCCACAACAAGCTTGGATGGATGCCCGTTGTTTGATGGTCACTGCCAGAGTGTCTTCATTCTTCGGATATCCTCAGATTCTTGTTGCGAATGCCAGCCGATCAAGTTTTTCTAGCTCTGCGCCGTCTCAAGCGTCTGTCCATGTGAACATGCACAGGCAGTGGAAGGTGGATGCGTGTGTACAAATCCTTCCAAGACTAATTTCAGCTACCTAGCTTGATCACCACTGATCATCGATCCAAGTAAAACATTTATGGTTTTGTGCATACTAAAGCAAGACACGTATAATTTTTGTTTGTTACCTAGGTAAACCCCTTGTAACTCCTTTTATTGAGGAATCGCAAATAAGCTCAGTCTACTATTTACATCTGTCTTGGTGTGACCTACACTAGCTAGCCACAGATCCAGGGATACATGCACAGGCTGAGTGCACATTCAGCTAGAACGTAAACTGTTGCAATCCTCCATTACAATTAAACAGGCACAAGAGAATCAGTCTTGTATATACATCACGGCTTCTTTCCTCCATGTTTAAGCAGCACTGACGTCGTAGATCTTCCCTTCTCTTCCAACCTTCATCTCTGTGTTCTCACATGCTTTGATCCTCTTCTCTTGTCCTCGGAAAAAGTCCTGCGCAATTAATGTAGTAAAGAGCACACATTTTATGAAAGATTATCATGATATAGTCAGGTTTTATTCCTCACTTGCCTAGTATAATGCTCCGAGAGCTGCACCATCTGTTTTTTTCCTGGCAAGTTGCCTCTATATTGGAAACTTTCTGCGCATGTGATGCAAGGCAGATGCTTTGACCTTGCCACAACCTGGTTTGTGCATGTGACACCATATGGTGGACAGGCTTATCAGAAGCTTCAGTGTGTCCCATGTGTCATTTATCCTATATATCCTGTTACATTTTGATTTAAAAGCATATCTAATTAAACCTATTTCTAGATGTAAGGTCAACGACTGTGGAACAGTGTAAAGCAGTCGCTTCTAGAAACACATTTGAACTTAAATGTCATGTAGATGAAGCCATCCACGAATATCTCTTTACATCTTATGCTTACCAATTGAAGGGGTCTTTTGGGAACCTATATGCACACATGTGAATCATAGAGAAAGTTGCTAAAATTGTTCATAAATTAGCAAATTATCTAGCTGCCAACTTAGATGTTTGATAAAAAGAAAACTTAACCACGGAAAAGTAAGTCCAACAAGGCAAAAACTAGTTATTGAGAAATATATATACAGTTAATGGGGGAAGTAGATAGGCATGTTCGCCGCACGGTTAAAACTTGCCCTTGCTCAAGGAGTTATCGGAGATTGGCAGATTTTCCATTCATCTCGGTGTCACCCTGGTTGAGTATCAGGCCGTTACAGGATTTCCGACAAAGCAGCATGACTGAAACAACAGATGTTCTCTCGTCTCGGGGACGCCAAGGCACATAGTGAAGTTTCTAGATCCAAATAATTTTTCTGGTTACTTATATTATATTTCCATGTTACCTAAGGAACAAAGGAACGTGATTCTCTAAATAAATTCTTCATATCTTTCACTTAATAAGAAGCACATGCACCCTTTTCTAGTAAGGTTAGCAGCCATATATATACGGATACGGCTGGGTCCATCTAGCAGGTCTCTGTGCATCCAGCAACCTTGTTCCAGCAGTTTCACACTCCACCATTCTAGTCCAGATCCTACATTACTAGTGCATCTGCTGAATTCTTGCATCCATATAGCAAGCTTATTGTGCATCCGGCCAGCAACATTGCTCCGAGCAGTTTGTACTCCGCCAATCTAGTCCACATCAGGCGTTCCTAATGTAGCTGCTGCATTCTTGTATCCACTGAAGTTGTAAATATACAGACCTCCTAGCCTACTGCTAGTCTGCTAGAGGCCTGTGATACCAATGGCTGAAACAATGGCATTGGCCGCAGTCCGGCCTCTGCTGGGGCTGATTCGTAACGAGGCCAGGCTTTTGCGCGGTGTCCGCACCGATGTGCAATTCATCAAGGACGAGATGGAGAGCGTGAAAGCATTCCTCCTGAACCTGGTCAGGAGCAGGGAGAGTGCCCGTGGTGATGAACAGGTCCGGGCGTGGATAGAGCAGGTCATGGAGCTCGCCTATGACTCCAAGAACTGTGTGGAGGACTACGCCCGGTCCGGACGCATGACCTCGCGAAACGGTCGCCGAGGCCTCATGCGTCGCATCAAGTGGGTGGTGCGAATGCCACGGCGGTTACTTGTCCGCCGCCGCATTGCCGCCCGCATCCGGCAGCTCAAATTCCGGGCACAGGAAGTCAGCGAGCGGCAGCAGCGGTACGCTGTCGCCTTCCCACCGCTGCCGGGGACCGGCGCAACAACCCCCAACGGTGTTGTAACGGTAGACTGGAATCCACAAGCTGCTGGTGGCCGAAGAGCGCAGGATCAACGGTCGACCCATCCTGCCAAAGATTCTCCCCGTTGGGCCATACTCTCCGGAGGACCTGACATCATGACGGAGGCCAAACGGGAGCTGCTCCAGTGGCTGGCAGTGAAACCGAAAGAATACAGCAGAAGGCCATGGCCAACCGTCCTCACTGTCATAACGCCGGATGGGGTGGACGGAGCTTCACTTGCAGAACAAGTGTACAATCAATGCAAAAACTCCTCCAATGTGGACCTCATGTTTGATTCTGTTGTCCGCATCAATTTGGGGCGTCCCTCGCGCCCTGTCTTGGTGATACTGGTTGAAATGCTTGGCCAACTTCATCCTCAAGACTACTTTGCTGGGAGACGCATCGAGACTTGGGGTTTCGCTGACGTTCTAAAGGAACTTAATGAGTCCTTGAAAGGAAAAAGGTGGCTACTTGTTCTTTCTGATTTGGTTTATCCGTATATATGGGACTCCATCAAACACTCACTGAAGAAAATCAAGTACTCTGCTGGTAGTGCTGTGATGATCTGCACCAAGGACAAGCTGCTGGCTGAAAGTTGCTCTCCGACTGAAAGTAAGACTTATTCGCTTGTTGAGTTCTATTTGAATAAAGCGCTCTCCCTGATTCCTAGCAAATATAACCCCAGAGATAATCAGCCCTTGCGGCGTATAATCATAGGAATCCTGACAAGATGCATACCAGATATCTATTGCATTTCCCTATTTCTTCATGCCCTTCTCAGCAACCCAAATAGGACGGTTGAAGAGTTGGATAGCCTGTACCAGAGCCTTGGTCCAAATAGGTCCCCATACAAAATTGACAAGCAGAATCGAGTGCTTACATTCTGCTACCACGGGCTGCATAAAGATTACCAGAACTGCTTGTGGTACTCAACTGTTTTTTCTCGTGGGTTCTTCAAGGTTCGGAAGGCAAGCTTATTGAGAAGATGGGTCGCTGAAGGCTTGATACCGGGTTCAGGCCAGAACACTGCAATGGACGAAGCTGAGAGGTGCTTTGATGCTCTGTTTACCCAGAAGCTTCTTCTTCCTCGTGAGGTCAGCAGTACAGGCAAGATCAAGAGTTGTGGCCCTAATGCTCTATTAACACCAATGATCACTGATGATGCAGCAGATGAGCCATTTCTCGATGCCAACCAACTGCCAGCTGACTTGCAACTCCACTTCTCCATCCGCAATGGAGTCCAGCTCCGAAGCATGACGGAGTCAACCAGCAGCATGGCAGATAGCATCATTAATTCGAGAAAGAATAACAAGACAGAACAACAGATGAAGAGCATAATGGCGTTTCTGAAGTACCTTCCTTCTTCTTCAAGCTTCCGTCTTCTACGAGTGTTGGAGCTTGAAGGATTCAAAGGCTTCAAGAAGCGCCACCTCAAGAACATCTGCAAAATCCACCAGCTTAAGTATCTGTCTCTTCGGGACACCGATGTTGTGCAACTTCCTGATGATATAGATGAGCTTCTGCAATTGGAGACACTTGACCTCAGAGGTACCACAGTGCAAGAGCTCAACGCAGTGCTTCCCATGCTCAAGCACCTTCTAGCTGGTCGCATCGACTATACATCGGGCAAAGGAGACACTGTGAGGTCCAACGAAGTGTTTACCACTGTTCGCATGCCCAAGGATGTTTCAAAGATGAAAAACCTGGAGATTTTGTCCAATGTAAAAGTCTATAACAGTTGTAAAGACCTGAACAACATTGGTGATAAATTGAAGAAGCTGAGGAAGCTAGGCGTTGTTCTCCATGGTAAGAAAGCTAACATGAAGGATTTGTTCCGTCAGATTGATGAACTCAACGAGTGCCTTGTCTCATTGTCAATCCGTGTGGAACCATCAGTCAGATGGGATACGGTTGATGGTGCTACACTGACACCACCAAGATTTCTTCAAAGCCTAACCATCTGCGGCATTAGGGACTGGTTGCCGGCAAGGATAAATGAGCTTCATCAGCTTGTTAAGATTACTCTGCGTGGTACTCATCTGAAAGAGAGCTCCATTGCCATCCTTGGGAGCCTGGGAAGCCTACTATGCCTTAGGCTCCGCTTCCATTCATTTGTTGAGGCCTCACTAGCCTTCAGAAATGGACAGTTTGGTAAACTCATAGAGCTTGTGATAGAAGATGACAATCTCAGAAGCCTCAGATTTGACCAAGGAACTGCCCCCAAGCTCAGTACAATGATTTGGTCTTTTACTCGCATGGATTCAATTACAGGGATCAAGAACCTTGTGAGTTTGAAGTGCCTCGAGCTCAACAAAGGAAAATGTGACTCAACTGGGCTAGAAGAACTGCAGAAAGACATTTCTACACATTGTAACCGTGTCCGTTTCAGTCTGAATTCACCAGATGATAACAAAGGATCAGAAGCCGACTCCGCTGTTACCGCACATTGATGCTGGAAGTACTTGTGAAGTGAGATGCTTGATGTGTTTAATTGTTGGTCTGCATGTGCGTGAGAAGCATCGCCACCTGTGTAATCTGATTAATGTATTCACCTGTACTATTATCACGTCATATGGGTGTGTAAATTAATTTGTCTTACCCAGCTGTACGGCATGTATGGGTCAAATGTGTGTATTGAGATCTCAAGAAGAAAATGTATTTCATTCAGACGTCAAATAAATCTGAACAGATCCCCTATTGGTTTTGATTATTCATTGAGTCATAGTTCCTTATATAAAAATTAGAAAAAAATTCAAATGACGCTGAGTCTGTGTGGTGTGCTACAAACATTTTTCGGGAACATATAAACATTGATTGATGATTAAAAATAAACTAATGTGTGTGGTAAATATGCTGGGAGAGCTGGATGGCAATGTATTTTGTTCGAATTTTTCGGTCCACTCGTTTGCTCGTCCATGCTAAATAAATGGGGAGTAACATGCAACAAAGGGAAACCGCGGAGGAGTTTAGGCGCAATTACTCACCTGGAGGCTGGAACTGCAGGGGCCTCGTCGGCATCCGTGACTCCCGCCGCCGCCTACACTCGAAGTTCTGCTCGACCACCCTCCTCCGAGCGCTCTCCGTCAGTCGTCCTCTGGTAAATCATAGCCCTCTTGGGGATTGGGTTCCCCTCCCCTAGAGCCGTCATTGCCCCGTCGAGGTCGGCGGCGGAGCGGGCGAGAAGACGAAAACTGTATGTGGGCGTTTGTTCTTGGGTAGCGGTTCGCCGTTGCAAGTGTGGGTTAATGGGCTGTGAATCCTGTTGGGCTGTGATAACTGAACCGCAAATCCTGTTGGGCCTTGCTATTTTCATTTCGTGTTTGGAGCTTCTGCAGGACTAATGGGACGTGAGATTGGGGAGGTCAACCTATTAGGCTCATTCAGTGAACAACCCAATATCATGAATGTAAATATCAACATTTAAATATGGATAAAAAGTCCACTTTACTCTCACCAAAGTCCAGTTTTTGGTTTGTTTTACCCTTTGTTTCGCTAAAAAAGATCATTTTACACCTTTAATTGGTATTTTCATCCCAACTTGCTAATGTGAATTAAAATTAAGGTGGAATTACTCTCAACCCTTAATGTGGGTTGTTCGATGTGACACAATAATGAACAGACCATATATTTTTCATCCCTGTACAGACCTTTTTGTTTGTGATCGATTTCCTCTAACCATACATTTTCATGACGGGAGAGGTACAAAAAAGGTACAAATATAGTGGCTTCATGATGAATGAGGTCAATGATATCACAGTGGTCGAGATCCAACGAGAGCAAATGCATGGGTGAGCGTGAGCCGATAGTGATCGAGCTTCTTGACACATGTATGGTAAGGGAAGGAAGTAGGGAGAGAGCAATTTCAGCTCAATCCCGGTCAATATTAGAAAGCTGGGATTAAAATACCAATTAAAGGCGTACTATGGACTATTTTAGTGAACAAGTAGGGTAAAAACAAACCAAATGATAGTTTAGGAGGTTATGTGAACTATGGTCATACTTGGAGTGAGTAAAGTGGACTTTATCCTTTAAATAAAGTAGAATCAATATTTCAAATTCAAATGCCTTTTCTCAACCGTCAATCCATTTTTGAATCCATTTGAACCACTGTGTTTCTAAGATTCAATTCTATGAAATGAGATTCAATACAATTTTTTTATTTCTCTAAAAATTCAAAGTTTTGTCAACATTCTGAACGTACTATGTCAACAT
The DNA here is from genome assembly GCA_031894775.1 of Chloris gayana. Lineage (NCBI taxonomy): Eukaryota > Viridiplantae > Streptophyta > Magnoliopsida > Poales > Poaceae > Chloris > Chloris gayana. Next base: position 42,869 of record JAUNZO010000011.1, read on the forward strand.
TTTATTTATACCGTATCAATATTTAGATATTCCATGTCACATTATTAGAAAATTGTTGTTTCTACTATTTTAAAAACTACTAAATGAGCTATGATTTTTTTAAAAAAAATTCAAATTTTCACCAACATTTCGAATATACTACGTCAACATTTATTTATACCGTGTCGGCAATTTGAATATTCTATATCAACATTATTGTGCAAATGTTGATTCTACTTTTCAAAATGTTGATATGGACAAAAATTTGAATATTTTATATCACCCCGTTTAAATATCAACAATTTGAATATTCTCAGTATCACCCAGTTCAACATTTGCACAAAAAATGTTGATATGGAATATTCAAAATATTGACACATTATAATAGATGTTGACATAGTACACTCAAAATGTTGACAAAAATTTGGATATTAAAAATTCATTAATTTTATTAAAAACTAGAAATAACAAATATTTTCTGAAAATGTTGACATGGAATATTGAAAAATATTGACACGGTATTAATAGATGTTGACATAATGCACTCGAAATGTTGACAAAAAATTGAATTTATAAAAAGTTCAAAAAAATCATATTGGGTCTCATTTCGTAGAAATAATTCTAAATAACGTAGTGGTTCAAATGGATTCATAAATGGAATTACGGTTGAGGAGAAAAATGCATTTGAATTTGAAATGTTGACTCATGTTGATATCACATCCACGTTATTGGGTCTTCGTGATACATTCTGAATGAGTCTAATGGGTTGATCACTCTCTCTCTCGAACGCTAAAAAAAGAACGATCTCCGTACAGGAATTCCGGGACTAATGTACTAATTCCAGCAGAAGGTCTCTGCCTCTCCTGCCTGTCGAGGGCAGCGGCGTCAGCTTTGACGCTGGAGTAGGACCAACGCTCAGGACGATCGTTTGGTCTGTTTTTCCACCAGTGCATGGAGGGCCTCCTTCCTGGACTCGACTACACCCCTCCGGAAGCTGAAGAAGTTGAAGTAACAGAATGAGCTTCTTTCGTGTGAGCTGCTGCAAAGTAAGGGATGGGAATCGGGTGCTTTTGTGGCACGTACGGGAAGGCAAGGAGCCAGCTTCTTCCATGCGTGCCAGGCACCCAAAGGTTGTAACAGCACCAGAATCTGCTTCTTTGATTGTCATAGACGTCAAGTTTCCTCTTTATTTATGGCCATTCCGTGTTGCAGCACTTGCACGACAGATGTGTCTAGCAAAACTTTGTCGACCTTTAATCGCAGCACTCAAAGAGCAGAGGTAAAGCGATTCCCAAGAAGAAAAGAGAAAAAGAAACAAAGATGAAGCTCACATGCATATAGCTAGGGAAACACAGAGTTCGTGATGAATTCAACACCAAAGAGCCATAGTCCTTCAAGTGTGTAGTGAGTTGAGCCCGCTCGATCTAATCAGCACACAAAATAAACAAGGGAAGAAAATTTGAAATCTGTGGAGTGCATATTAATTAGTACTCAACAAGTTCCGGCGTCGTCTCAAGTGCGAGCTAGGGCGAGATGGACGGATCGGGGTCCTCTGCAGTAGCAGGGAACCACGGTCAAAATTCCAGCTACAGTAGCAATTGGTACAGTAATTCATGAGGTAGTGAACAGTACCCGTGCATTAGTACTGTACTGTTTCTGTTCAAATGTTGTTTGTGTGTCTTGTAGCATCTGCTGTAGCAATCAATCTGGTTCATTCGTTCACAAATCGATGACTCAAAACAATAGCTAATGCTAGCTACAGTAACCTCTGCATTAGCTGGTACCTAATGCAGACGATCCTGATCCGAGATGGACGCCCAGGGCTCTCTCGACTCGCTTCTTGGTCGGCTCACCTTCATCCTAGTCAGCGAGGCTCAGCTGCTCGGCCGCATCCGCGGCAACGTGGAGTTCATCAAGGACGAGATGGAGTGCATGAACAGCTTGATCGTGCACCTCACGGAGGCCCAGCACCGCAACCACCAGGTCCGGACCTGGATGAAGCAGGTCGTCGGCCTCACCCGTGACTGCGGTGGCAACGTCGAGCTCTACATCCACTACGTCGGAGGCGGGCCAAGAGGCAAGGGCGTCTTACGGTATATCCGGCGGATCCCCTTCATCCTACGGACCATCGCAGTTCGCCACCGGATCGCGACACGGATCCAGGAGCTCAAGATCCGAGCACGTGACGTGGGTGACCGGCGGCTCAGGTATGGCGTCACTGTCCCTTCGACAGAGCAGTGCCCATACCGCACCACCGGTGTTGATAGGCCTGCTCCGGAGCCGGGCAGTCGGGAGGAGGAGGAAGAGCTCCGGACGCGAGAGTTGCTTGATCACAGTCAACCGGAGGAAATGGTGCTTGAGGAACTGTGGTGGGTCGGCAACAAGGATGATGTCGACGGGTGGCCCATAGTTATGGCCGTTGAGAATTCTCGCTGGCTGCCAGGCATCGCACGGAGGGTGTACGACCATCCTTCCGTGGTGAGCTCGTTCCAACACAGGGCCTTCGTTGACCTTGCCACAACGGATTATTCTAATAGTGAAGAAGGAATGGATAAGCTGTGCAGGAAGATCATGGAACAGCTGCCGGTTCCACCTGCCACGCTCAGGTCAAAGGAGGACGACCAGGCAATACTGGAAACTAGGGATGGGATGTCACCCTGCTGGCGCAAGCTTACAGAGCATCTAGCAGGTAACAAGTTCGTAATCGTTCTTGATAATTACCAGAGGTCAATTGAAGAGAGTTCACATCGCCGTCATGTACTTGAAATACTGAGGGATTTTCTCAAACGCTCTGATTGCTCTCGCGGCAGTAGCTTAATAGTAAGCACGACATATTCTCATTACCCTGAGATAAAATATGATAGCACATTTAATGTCTCATCCCTTGACGATGTTTTCGTCCGCTATTTCCGAAAGAGAGCATCAGCCCTTGCCAACTACAATGTTCCTCAGTCAAGAATAATTTGTTGGTTGTGTAAGAGAGACACATTTGCATTGCAGATGTTCTATCGCCTGGTATTCGTCAGTCCTAACTGGCCCGACAGTGAAATGATGAGCCTTCGTAACGAACTAGAAAATAACAGTAGCATTCCTGGTCAGATCATGCTCAGGTTCTGCTACAAAGATTTACCAAGCAATCACAAAAGTTGCCTTCTATATCTGTCTATTTTTCCTCAACATCACAAAATTAGGAGGACCAACCTGTTAAGGAGATGGGTTGCGGAGGGACTGGTAAGTCAAAGAAGCAATCTGACATTTAAAGATAAGACCAGACATGGCATCATCACGGCAGATGATGAAGCTGAGCGCATCTTTGATGCACTAGGTACTCGAGGGTTCCTTCATCCAGAGGAAACAAACGCTGCTGGCAAGGTCAAAACCTTCACAGTACCTACTATCATTTACAAGTTTATTGTTGGAGATTTAAGCTACAAGGACACATGCATGCCGCCCGATTTGGCTCACCGCCTTTCAATCAACAATGGGGTACAACTAGAGGAGGCACCGTGTTCGAATCGCCCCTTTCATGAAGTCCTAACTCTTCTGGAGCAAATTACCGGATCTGTTCAATGGCAGCTGCTGAAGGTGTTGGATCTTGAAGGGTGCAGAGGATTGACAAAAAAGCACCTACAGAATATCTGCCAGATACTGTTGCTTAAGTACTTGAGCCTCAGAAGCACAGATGTTAAAGAACTACCCAAGAAAATTGAGAAGTTGCAGTGCCTGGAGACATTGGACATCTGGCAAACGATGGTACAAGCATTCTCCACAAAACCTATCAAGCTTCCAATGCTCAAGTATTTTCTTGCCGGCCACAGAGACTCTTCAAGCAACAGCTTTAGTAAGTTTAAGGATTCATTTACAACAGTGTGCCTTCCTAAAGGCATCCGAAAAATGAAACAACTCCAGGCACTGTCCTATGTTGAAGTTTCTGACAACGTGGATGATTTAAATGATATTGGCCAGCTGCTGCAGCTGAGAAAATTGGGCATAATCCTTCACCATAATAAAGGCAGCTTGAGTGTTCTGTTCCGTCAGGTTGAGAAGTTGCATGGTTGCCTCCGCTCATTGTCGATTCGGATCAACCAACCACTTAAAGGCAAAGCTCCTGATACTGAGGCACAAGCTATTGATATGGACACACCACCAAAACATCTCCAGATCCTAAAAATCTATGGCATTACAAGTGGACTTCCTCTCTGGATTACAGCTCTTGATCAACTTGAAGAGATATCACTCAGCGAGACTTATTTGGGAGAAGATGCAATGAACATCCTCAGCAAGCTCAGAATCTTGCGCTGTCTGCAGCTTCTGCATGACTCATACACTCAATGCAACCTCAACTTTAAAGCAGGTGAATTCCAGCAGCTCAGGTCTCTGGTTGTGGAAGGCAGCGATGTCACCAACATCAATTTTGACACAGGAACAACTCCCAAGCTCAGGATAATCATTTGGTCTTTCTCCATCATGGATACTATTTCTGGACTGGACCACCTCCCAAAGTTGAAGAAATTGGAGCTCCACGGAGATTGTAGCCTAAATCAGGTGAAAGAAGCAATTCAATCTCATCCTAACCATCCTGTCCTGAAGCATAATCCACGCCATCAACCCCAAGAAGATAGAACTGCAGCAGCATGAGCTAAAATTTACTCATATCAACTGGAAGCTTTTGCTTTAGTATTTCGTTTGTGATATTCCTTGAATAAAGATGCAGCTGATGGAAGCCTGGCCATCTTCCTTCAGTATCATGCATCCCTAAGTTTAGCTTCGACAATATTTTGTCAGTTCATTTCTGTATTTTGAATTCATGTGTTTTAGTTCGGTTCTATATGTACTCTCTAGACCAGAATATTTTTTTTTTACAAATGTGTGAACATATTTTTATTTGTTAGTGTGCATGTGTGTCAGTGTATCTCAACGTGCTAGATATCTGTCGTGTTTAATTGTTGTATTCACCTCTCTTTTTTTACCTGTGCAATGTACTAATATTATGTTTCATGGGGGTGATGCACGATCCCCTATTGGTTTGATTATTAATTGATCCAGAGTGCTTAAATAATTATAAATTTTATCTACTGGTGCTGAGTGTGTGCTGTGCTACAAACATCAATACTTTCACCTGATGTTGATTAATATGTCTGCTATGTGCTATGTTAGCTCGTTTGTCTGCCAATGCAAATGCATTTTTGCTCGAAGCTTTCAGTGCACTCTTGACGATTCTTCGTGCTAAATATCTAGTTATTATGGTCATAGTAAGACAGAGGATTCGGGATCAGGGACTCACCTGGAATTCGAAGTTCCAGCCCAGTTGAATAGCCGGTACCGGTTGTTCGTCGGCATCGGTGGCCTCCGCCGCGCCGACCCACGAACTCCGGCTCGGCCTTAATCCTTCGAGCGTCCCATCACGCACGCAATGTCAAACGGCCCAATAATTTGCGCGCAAGGACTCGCCAGAAACTGCTCGTGTTCTTCAACTTGTCGGCATCCGCGATCCGGACCGGCGCCGACCCACGAATTCGGCTCCGGCATCATCCTCGCAGCGCTCCACCACGCCTTATCCCATGCATATTCACTCTCTTTGGGGTTGGAGTTGCACAGATGGAGCCGTCAGCGCCGCCGCCGAGGTCGGGGCCCGGACGGCCGGAGGAGCGGGCGGGCGGGCGGGCGGGGAAGAGGAACCCTGGGGCGTTTGATCCGTCTGGGGAGCGATTTGCCGTTGCAACTTGTTTGTGGGCTACTGGGCTTAAGCCGTCACGTCGATGAGCTGTTCTTTAGCTGTTGGGTCGGGAATCCTATTGGGCCGTTCTACTCGCTTGCTTTCCTCTTTATTATGTTTTGATAATCTCCCTCCTTTGCTGCCTTGCTGGTGCAACAAATCTTCTGCACTGGCCAGTGTCCTCGTCGAAGTCTTGTGTACAGCGCTGTATATGTTTATTTTTTCGGGAGAAATAATCCTCATCATCAAGGACCCATAATTTGCCGATATGAAGCGTTTTATTTATTTACACAAACCATCCAAGTTTGTGAAGCTGGATCAGTCAAACTCAAGCACATACAAGACGTCTGGATTTGGTAGGTAGCTAGATCCCTCTGGAACGTGAATATTCCCAATTGGAGCAAGGCGCAAGGCACCGTTGAGTTGACGAACGCCATGCCGTGCCACTGAGACGTGGGCCCGGAACAGTGCCGTTGACGGCAAGGCGATCAACGCCGGGTCGTTTCGTTTCCGTCGCGCGCCGTCCCACCTCGCTCACGCTATGGCGTGCCGGACACTGACGCCTCCAATATCGCTAACACCGTTTCTTTGCTATAACACGATACATCAAGGACGTAAACGCAAAATATTCCCTATCACCGCGAGGCACCGTGCGCACGTGGCCGGACGTTATGCGCAATAACGCAGAACCCATAGGAGCAAACTGAAAAAAACGCGCCCCCGTCTCGGAGTCGCCGTCAAACTGTTTGGCTGCTTCACGAAACGGCCCTCCGCAAATCTCCTTTTTTATTTTTATTTTTATTTTTCTCTCCGTGGTCGTCGTCTCCCTGCCTACCGGCCTCCTTCGTTTGGCACGCGAGCGCGTGCGCGCCGGGCAAGTAGGCGGAGGAAGCAAGCGAGGCATCGGTCGGCGATGGCGTCGCTGCGGCGGGTGGCGGGCAACGCGGCGGCGGCGCGGCTGGTGCTTCTACTCGCGGGGCTCATGCTCTCCGCCTCTCCGGCGGCGGCGGCGGGGCGAGGAGGTAACGACCCTTTCCTTTTTTTCTCCAGCGCAACCGCCGGCTCATTGGTCGGTTCGTCGACGGGTCACTTCCTCGTCGCCGCTTGCTTGTGAGTGCGCGGTCCGGAGCGAGCTGTAGATTCGGTGAACTGATTGCGGCGGCTGTGCTCTGCCGGGCTAGTGCGAGGGTGCGAGGAAGTACTTGCTTGTTGGGATTGGGTGGGGATTGATGAGGGGGCACCACAGGGAAGATGTAGAATTGGTGCCGCGTCTGCTGCGGCCGCAAAATTATGCGGAATTTGGTGGATGTAATGTGTCAGGGACTCAGGGGAGGGGCGATTGGGGGAAAGGTAAAGTTGCTATCTTTAGGTCAATGCTTGGTGCATTGACACGTTCAACTGATTTTCCCAGTTTGTGTAGAGTAGGGCAAGCATTATAATTGAGCATTACTGTCGCTTGGATTGGAAGCCTAGTAATTGAGCATGTATTTTGGGAATATGTTGACACTGCAGTGAGACATGGATCATATGCGGTTGTTGGTACTAGTAGTGGGTTATGCTTATCTGCTTACTTAGACTGAAAAGATGCTTCCATTGGATACCACTGCATTGAACTCTAGTTCCTAACATGTGGATATCTTTTTTCCCCTGTTTTGTGCCGGTAAATCAAGTGCAAAATGCTAACAAAACTTCTATACTTTCGTTTGCCATTGCAGTGCTCAGGATGAAGCATTCCGACGATGGTTATTCTTACAACCACACTCTTGCCCACATTCTTGTCGAGTATGCATCCGCTGTAAGTTCCCTGAGGAAATTCTGCTTGTACTTGGTTCTGTCTGTGATGGATAAATTACTTTTTCCTCCAACAAAACTTGCTGCTGCTCTAGTTGGACAATTTATCTGATGAAATTTCTCCATGCCCTTTCTTGTTTGAAAAATAAAATTCTGGACCTCTCCTCCACACCTTCCCGTGCCTTTTCTTTACAGCATCATGTGTCAGTATTTTCAGACTCAATTCTCTGTCCTGCCCCAAAGTATAATATTTTTGTATACCTTTCTTACGTAACTACACGTTTCAGGTTTATACATCTGACCTAACATCTCTTTTTACATGGACATGTTCAAGATGCAAAGGTCACACAAAGGTAACCATGAGTCACTGTCTGCAGAAATTATTTGTGTGCCCAAGTTTTTAAAAATGTTCCCTTTTTTTCATCTAATTGTCTCTGTTTTGTATTTTTGGTCCAGGGCTTTGAGGTGATAGAGATAGTTGTAGACGTGGAGAACTGCTTGCAGGTTCCTTAAATTTTTAGTATTTCTGCAATTTTCTTCTGCTTCCATTCAGCATTTAGTGAGAAAAGTCACATTCGGTTATTGAAAATTGAACAGGCATTTGTTGGAGTTGCCCCTGATCCACGGTCTGTAATCATTGCATTTAGAGGCACTCAGCAACACAGGTACTGAAAATTTATACTAAACGTAGCTTACAGTAACCATATAAACACTTGTTCTTGGAGTTCAAATATATGGAGGCATGCCCTCAGTCTTTAAGTCATGTTTCTTACTTCAAAAACTTATGAAAAAGTATTCTCTATTAAGAAGCCCTAAATTTTTTACATATCTAATTGGCTGCCTTGACATTTTACTTGCATAGTGTCGCAAATTGGATTGAAGATCTCTTCTGGAAGCAACTTGATGTGACTTATCCAGGCATGCCTGATGCAATGGTCAAGTTTTGGTTAATTTCAAGTGTTATCATCGAATAAGTAGCAATTCTTGGTTTCTTGCTGATTTTGTCTGTCTCATGTGTGCAGGTCCATCATGGATTTTATACCGCATACTATAATACAACTCTACGACATGAGATCTTGAAATCTGTTCAATGGGCGAGGAAAACATATGGAGCACTGCCCATAAATGTTGTAGGTCATTCCATGGGAGGGGCTTTAGCCACATTCTGCGCCCTTGACCTTTCTGTAAGTACTTTCGAGGCATCTGGATCTATGCATGCTTTTTTTATCTAGATCCATGGATGTTGCTTGTAACATATTTTTATCCTCATATCTGGATAGTTTTGGTCCTTTCATGACCTTTTATGGAAATTCATGTAGATGTTTTTCCTGAAAACACCTTTAGCTTGGGTTTCTATCTTGTAATCTGGTTTCTTTCCTTTTTGTTTTTTGGGTGGCGCGTCTGTAGCAGACGTTTGTAACACCGGGGATCTCCGCTTGGAGTGAACCGCTTTTCCACTTCTTAATGAAATGATGTGCAGTTCTCCTGCACGTTCGAGGAAAAAAAAAACACCTTTAGCGGTTGCTGAATTCATCCTTTTTTGTTATTTCACACATCAAATGGATTGCATCAAGCACAAATCTAGGTTTTTACAAACCTATGACTAACTATATGATTTTTTTTCCAGTTTCATCCCACTGCACCATTAGGAACTGCTGATTTTTAACTTTTTACCTAGCTTATTTCAGATATTGATCTATGGCATCAAATGTAATCTGTGCTTTGCTTTTGCTACTGTAGGACTGAACCTGTAATTCATTTTTCATCATTAATTCCATGTGTCATCAAGTATGCAGATTGTTGGATTCTTTAATTAAATAAACTGTTATCATGCCTTTTCTTTTCCAGGTTAAGTTTGGATCCCAAGAGGTTCAGCTCATGACTTTTGGACAGCCTCGGATAGGCAATCCTGCTTTTGCTTCATACTTCAGTAAGCAAGTCCCAAGAACTATTCGTGTGACCCATCAGAATGATATTGTGCCACATTTGCCACCGTATTTTCCTTACCTAGGTGAATGGACATATCACCACTTTCCAAGAGAGGTATACCTTTGATGCTTCAAAAATTGTGAAAGTGCATACATTATTTCTAAGCCACCATTAAGTCATTCATTTCTTCTATATTCATCTGATTTTAGGTTTGGCTTTACGAGACCGTAGTAGGAAATGTAGTTACCAGAAATGAAACAGTTTGTGATGATTCTGGCGAAGACATGACCTGCAGCAGGTACCTAGCTGCTTCTCACATTTCTTGGCATTTATGCCCCTCCTCATGTTGCTTACTGTATTTTCTTCCTTGGAAAGGTCGGTATATGGAACAAGTGTAGCAGATCATCTGGAGTACTATGGTGTTACACTACATTCTGACTCGAGGGGAACCTGCCAATTTGTGATCGGTGCGACCAACTCGGAGTACAGTCACATTCATGAAGCCGAAGGAACCATCACCTTGTCAAAATATCCGCAAGAACCCTACGCCATAGAATATATGTAAATTTGCATGACAGGATATTCGCCCTTGTACAGTTTTTTTCTTCTTCTTTTTCCATTTATGTACAGCTCATGAACTTTAGCCATACTGGGCACTCTAGGAGCTCTCCTGAGGATAAGGAGAGGATCACCGTTTAAATGTGCCCCCTTTGCTCAAGTGAGAATTGTAAATGGAAGCTCCACAGCAATGTATGCAGGCTTACACTAATGTAAATAAAATATAACATGCTCTAGTAATGGAATATATTTATGGTGCCGTTATTTGGTCTTTCACTCTTGTGATTCTACCTGAGATATTTTCATGTTTTTCTCTGAGCATTTCACCCTAAATTTGGGTCAGACATGCATTTGCTTTGCGTGTCAAAGAATATAGCCCTTTGCAAACACGAGGAGCCAAGAACTGATGGAACTTGGGGAAGGAATCTAAGGTGCAAAGTTCTATCGATGGTCAGCACTGCCACGGCAGATTTGGAGATAAGGATATACATTTCTATCCAGTTATTCTTCATCACGATCAGAGTCACAGCATATCAACCGCGACTGTTCATAAGCATCCTTCTACCTTAGAAGCACCACGCCATGGCGAATGTCGGTAAGTTACAGAATGGTGACGTGGCCAGCAATTGGTGAAAAACCTTCAGAGTGAACGAGATTATTCTGCTGGGAAGAACAGTGAATAATTCGAGAAATAAGAAGGGACTGCCAAGGGAGCAGATTCTTCATCACCGTTAAGGTCAGAAGAGAGACAATGGTATTGCAAGCTCTCCCTGTCTGAAGATGCTATTCTGAAGATGAAGCGGAGTTGGATTCCTCCTATGCAAAGCAGCCACTCTTAGCCAAAGGAATCAGATCCTGCTACCATGGTTTCATCTGTCATGTGACGAAGCGCGGCCGTGTTTTGTCGGTTCCTTTTACTTTTGTGTTGAGGATTTGTGCATACACTAAGGCTCAGTGGTCTGAAATATATCATTCTAGGTTAGCAGCTATGCATAGCAGGTTTCAGACTCTCAGAGAACTGAATAAGTACAGTTTGGGTAATATCGTGCACGGCTCTGCCTCGGCAGATATTTTCACTGGCTACAAGCAGAAACAACTCAAATTTTGAACTTGTCAATAGTGAGGATATTTGTGTCTTACCAGTATCTGCTAGTGTCAATACATGTGTCTATATGAGGTTCTGTATGTTGGGATCCCCTGTATGTTTATAAACTGTAACTGAAGTACTGAACAATCCCCCTCCCCCGAACAACAGACAAAAGAATCTCTACAAATATCTGTACACAGTTCTATCCAAATACCAAAGATCATACTTATTTTTCAAGCTTGTGCGTAGGTAATCTTGCAAGACGATTGGTGAAGAAGAAAGAGGTTCTAAGTGTGGCCCTCATGAACAGCGACAACATATATGAATTCTTATCCAAAACCATGCATCAACCTGAAGTGGATCAAAAGCATCACTTGTTAGTTATAGACGAATCAAATCTAACAATATGTTCCATGAAAATAAACAAGCTTATCAAACGCTATCGTTATCTCATTTCGGCAGAATCTTTACCAGCTTAAGTAATAGGTGGCAGCATCTCTTTTTTCCCAGGCTATAAAAGGCACGCCATGCACCCGGCCACCAGCAGCAACAAACCATTTCTCTTCGTCTCAGCAGAGACAAGCTATAGAAGCCTCTAGAACTTTCTGAGCACTGCAACCAGAAGAAGCCGCTAATGGACCGCGTTGCAAAGCTGTCGTCCGAGCGTGCAGTGGTGGTGTTCACGACGAGCAACTGCAGCATGTGCCACTCGGTGACGTCACTCTTCAGCAACCTGGGCGTGAACGCCGCCGTGCACGAGCTGGACCGGGAGCCCCGGGGCCGGGAGATGGAGAGGGAGCTTGCCAGGATGCTCGGCGGCCGCGTGCCAGCCGTACCGGCGGTGTTCATCGGCGGCGACCTCGTCGGCGGGACCAACAGGGTCATGGCGCTGCACCTCGCCGGCGAGCTCGTGCCCATGCTCAAGAAAGCCGGCGCGCTCTGGCTGTAGGATTGACAATGGAAGCAGAGCTTTTTTGGGCAAATGCATGAAAGGCCAGGTTTTTTATGTCCTGTGCTGATTGAGAATAATAATCAAGTTAATAGGCCGCGTAATGTTTGTACTGACTTGTAAGTGTTCTAAAATCTGAACTGGAGTTTTGATGGGTTTTGTGCAGTGTGTACCAGAGCATGTTCTCTTCATGCTGTCTGTATGCAGATTGCAAGGCAGTTTGTTCCTGCTCATGATATTTAACATTACTTACTCTGTTTTCTTTCCAGTTGACTTCACTTTTTTTGTCTTGAGATCAGCATCTCTGCTTTCGGTCTTTATTAAAGTTTGATGACTTATCACTTATAAATTTATATTACACCAAAATTATATCTGAAAAGATTGATTCGATTACAGATGCTTGCATAGCGTCTTTTGAATAAATAGATGCTGTCATAAATGTATATAATAAAACTGTGGTCAAAAGTCACACTTCACAGATAGTGGAGAGTCACAACATCAAGATTTCAAAAGAAGAAGTTAGAGCATGAAGTTTAAAAGAGTAATAAAAGACAAAACATAGCATAGGGGAGAAGATTTTGTCTCTAAATTTCATGTAATTTTTATTATATACCCCTGACAACTTTGAGCAGTCAATATGGAACTTGTTTTCTTTATTTATAACATGATTTCAAACACTTGATAATAGCATAACTGCCATTTAAGAAAATGTTGCATCCTGATTTTGCCTCATTATCGTACATGGAGTAATGTAGAGAAGAAAACAGCTCAGCGATTGTGAATATTTGTAATTTCCACAATATCTTGTGGTACCCAATATGATAGATCATTTTTTAAAGAATAAATAGTAAGTCATCGGGGCATTTGCAAATCTGCCCTCATGTCTAAGTCCAATTCTGATTTTGGACCTCTTTTTGAGACTTTGCAATTGGACCTGTTTTCACCCAAGTTATTGTAGGATTGCCCCTATTTTCATGGTAAAACTGTAATTTTCCCCATAAAATTAGGGGCACTCGTGCAACAATTTGGGTAAAAACAGGTCCAATTTTGCAAAGTCTCAAAAAGAGGTCCAAAATCAGAATTAAGGTTCAAAATAAGGGCACTCATGCAATTGTCCCTAAGTCATATGAGAGCTTGTTAGCTGGTCAAAGCTATTTGGTGGATATCTGAAAACTAAGTGAAACTTATATAGGTGTCATACAAGGACAAAAGTAATTACGGGTGGGAATATGAAATCCTGTTTAGAGATAAGTGGGTCTTTGCAATTTGTCTGCTTGTTGTGTGTGCCTTTTTTTTTTTTTGAAGGTTCTTGTTGTGTGTGCTTGACTTGAGTTTCTGCTTCTATTGTGCTTCCATGGAAATGAACAATGTATATGAGGTTCTGTATAACCATAGCCAGGTACTAAGTAGGAGTGTACAGCTATTAATTTTACTTGTAGTCTTGCTTTCTTAAGAACGAGCCACATTTCAACATACAGAGAGGTGGTACAACGTAGTTCATAATAATAATAAATAATAATAATAATAATAATAATAATAATAATAACAACAATTGTAAAGCTGGACGATGAGAAAACTTGTGAGAACAAAGGGGAGAAAGAAGAAAATCAAAACAAAAAAGTTTTTAACTGAGAGATCGAGACCTCATTTTTTTTGAAAAAAAAACATACTGATGCATCGGCTTTGATCTTTGTGCGTTTAATTGGTCACGTGAATAACAGGTATAAAACTTTTGTTCTGTCAAATTATAAGAACCTCTTTGATATGAACGTGCATAGTGGGTGCCTCACGGGAATGTGAGAGGTCAAACTAAATTCGAATAGATGTCCCAAACCCTTCACCAAATGCCTGCATCTCTCCATCGTGCAGCTGGACCAAGATAGATGCTTGAACAACTGCTGCATTTCACATCAGGAATAATGCAGGATGCATACCACGTCGGCATCTATATATATCGATCTTCAATTTGCTTGCTGTGCTCATCAGCTCTGACTCACGAGCCCTCATGCTGGCCCGTACCAACGCACATTGGAATCTCAAATCCTGATGGCTGCAGCGCCGCGCGTCGTCGGACCGCGGCATCGACAAGTAGCATAGCATGCATAAAGAGATTCTGATAAGGAATATGTACATAGAGAGACTACTGCACTGTGCCTATATAGAAATGACGTCAATCCTATGCAGCTATACTCAAACTGTATTTCTTGGGGTCCTTGATGTGTCTAAATCATGTCAATTTTGCTAGGATTTGTGAACGAACTTAATTTATTCCGTTAAACCAATTCCACTTCAGTTCAGTGTATAAGATCTGGAGAGGGAAACAGGGTGTGAGGGACTCACGGAGAGGGTATGCTCTCTTTCTGGAGCTGCTATTCTGAACCTGAGCGCTCCTGACACATACTTCAGAATGTGGGTGCTTTTAGGTCGGAGGAATCAAATCACAACAATATACTCAAATTGTATGCGATGAAGTAATGTGCAAACCGACATGTTCTTGTAAACTTGAATGCAGTAACGGTATTCTACATTTCTACCACAAGAGAAGTCCAAAAATATCCACAAAACGCTTTTGAAAGTATCACAATTGGCAAGAGGGCAAGTGGTAGGGAAAAGGTACGGACAAATATATGTGTTTCCAGGTCGTCGGCATTTTATTCTTATCCATAACTATCCAATCTTTAACCTGCTCTGGATGGCTCATGGGAATCATTTTCTTGTAGAGTAGAGTCTTAATTCACATCAGTCAGGTATGTCTTTTCCAGCCTATAAAAGGCAAGCCATGCATGCACTCTGCCAGCAGCAGGAAACCTTCCAAAACCAAAATCCAAATCCAAATCATCATCAAGCTCACACAAGGAGACCCACAAAGAGACCCATAAAAGGCCTTCAAGAAGACAAAAGAACCATCCATTCCAATGGACCGCGTGGTGAAGCTTGCTTCGGAGAGAGCAGTGGTGGTGTTCACAAAGAGCAACTGCAGCATGTGCCACACCATGACTTCACTCTTGAGCGACCTCGGCGTGAACGCCGCCGTGCACGAGCTGGACCGTGACCCCCGAGGCCGGGACATGGAGCTGGAGCTCGCTAGGATGCTCGGCGGACGTGTGCCCTCTGTGCCAGTGGTGTTCGTTGGTGGCGATCTTGTTGGCGGAACCAATAGAGTTATGGCGCTGCATCTCGCTGGAGAGTTTGTGCCCATGCTCAAGAAAGCCGGCGCACTCTGGCTCTAGGAAGCAAACTATCTTTGTCGTCGAGCATGTGTGTGTGAATGTGCCAGGTTTTTTGCGTCCTGTGCTGATGAGAATAATTGTTTACTGACACAGTAAATGTACTCTCTATAATGTGTAACAACTCTGTAAGGTATGAATGCCTAGTTGAGAAGTTTAACATTATATGCCTGACGGTGCATATGCGGTCACTTTACTTCTTCATGCAGGGATATACAGATTTTTTTAAGCTATCGTTGGAAATCTATAGGAATCGTTAAATTGACCAACTTGACTTTTTATATAAGTAAAAGGCAAATACTTTTGTGAGTATAGGGGCATACCCTCACAGACTGACGTGAACAATATGAGAATCCTCTAATCATGATCTAACAACTAAGATCCAACAAGATATCATATAGCATATGGTGCATTACATTGGTAGTGTATTCAAAGCAAATCTCCAAAAAAATCCGGAATGGAGATAAAAAAGAATACCAAAATGGTATTGATGTTAGCACACGATGGTCAATTCCGACTGAACATGTAGTACTTGAGTAATGACTATTATATTTTGGGCCATTTGAGTTCAGATGTTAGGACGACAGTTATTTGTGCACATGATAATTCTCCAGTTTACTTACCTTGATGTGTAACAATAATGTACATGACGTTTTAACGAACATCACAAAATTATTGAATTCGATAGGATGCAAATACACACCGTCCCCTCAAAAAAGGTTTTGTATTTCCAAAAACTTGTGCAGGTATGTCCTACAATCACCTCTAGCATGCAAGAAAATGTGGACGCCTCACGAAGAGGCGAGGAGCCAAAAACGAAACACGAAACAGATGTCCCAAACCCTTCACAAGAAGTTGTGGCTCCTGCTATAAAAGGAGATCTATCGTGTAGCTGGGAGAATCGAATCAATGAAAAAGGCCATTCGCCATCTTGTCGTACTGTACGTGCAGATGCTTAACTAGAAGCAGCAGCATCTCATATCGATCGAGAGACCACCACTTGTCTTAGGATGCGGCGCCACGTCGAGCCGCGGCATATAGAGGTGAGCAGATTTTGATCTGGATGATGCATAAGTTCGCGCCAATCTATCTGATATCTATGCAAAGATCCGATGAGGAACAAAGCGAGGTGGTCTACAGTGAGCAGCGCCCAACAGTTCAGACGCACATCTTCTGAATCTTGTATGGAATCTTTGGTCGATCTGAGTGAGCAGAATAAGTTTCTTAAAGTACTGATCATCTGGCGGCGCGTGCCACCATTTTGCATGCCTACCTCACCGACGTCTGTGGCCGGACGCCATGTCGGCGCCCGTTGTAACAGATAATTCAGTGTATAGTGCAGAAGATGTAGTGTAACTGTGTGATGACCGTATAGGATCTAACGAAGTGATAGGTTATCTTAGCAACTACTCTCGCAGAGTCATTGGCACCAGGTGTGGCCGCGTAAATTCTTTTCTATGCTGAACAAAATATAAAAATATCTACACAGTTGTATCCAACATCCTTTTTTAAAAAAAAAGAAAAGGTCATATTTTTTACATTTACGCGTAAGCAATTTTGCAAGAGGTCAACTACGAGCGCTGCTACAGTTACGTATTGGAGTTACGCAATTCATACGTACAGCTTACGTGGCAGCAATGGATTGTTCAGTATCACTCTGGGTTTCCTTGAATTCCGATTATCACATGACACGTGAGCTGTACGTAAGTTTAAGTAAACGTTTTTATGTAAGTTTAGCATTTCTGGTCAACTACACTCGTGAGGCGGAAAAGATATTCCAATTTTCCAAAGGGCCCTGATCATGAACAACGCAAGCATATGGATTCTTATCCAAAACAATCCACATTCGCTACTGGATGAGGAGAATCATTTATGTGTTATATGCAAGGACAAAATCTAGCAATATGTTCCATGCATATTAATCCACAGCCCTGTAGGTAAGTACAACAACTTGCACAAGCCTATAAAAGGCACGGCAAGGTACCAAGGTGTAGGAGCAAGGAACTAGACATATCACCACCTTTGAAGCCAAATCATCTTGCTAGTAGCTCGAACAAGGAGACCTACAGAGAGAGACCTACAGAGAGAGACCTAGTAGAAGGCTATAAGTCCCAGAAAGCCTCTAGAACTTTCTAGATACGCTAAGTGGAAGCTTCCAACAAGCAATGGACCGCGTTGCGAAGCTGGCTTCAGAGCGTGCAGTAGTGGTGTTCACGACGAGCAACTGCAGTATGTGCCACTCCGTGACGTCGTTCTTCAGCAACTTAGGTGTGAATGCCACCGTTCACGAGCTGGACCGGGAGTCCCGGGGCCGGGAGATGGAGAGGGAGCTTGCCAGGATGCTCGGTGGCCGTGTGCCAGCCGTACCGGCGGTGTTTATCGACGGTGACCTCGTCGGCGGGACCAACAGGGTCATGGCGCTGCACCTCGCAGGCGAGCTTGTGCCCATGCTCAAGAAAGCCGGCGCGCTCTGGCTGTAGGATTGGCAATGGATGCGAGCTTTTTTGCGCAAATCCATGAAAGGCCAGGTTTTTTATGTCCTGTGCTGATGACAATAATAATCAAGTTAGTGGGCCGTGTAATGTTTTTGCTTACGTTGTAAGTGTTCTAAAATCTGAACTGGAGTTTTGATGGGTTTTGTGCAGTGTGTACCAGACTATGTTCTCTTCATGCTGTTCGTGTGCAGATTGCAAGGCAGTTTGTTCCTGCTCATGCCTCATGATATTTAACGTTACTTACTATGTTTTCTTTCCAGTTGACTTCACCTTTTATACCTTGAGATCCTAGCATCTGTGCTTTCGGTCTTTATTAAAGTTTGATGACTTATCACTTAGAATTATAAATTTATAGTACACTAAAATTATATCTGAAAAGATTGATATCATTACAGATGCTTTCATAGTGTTTTTTAATAAACAGATGTTTCATATAGTATCATAATTTTTATTGATATATATGAGCATGTAAACGTATATAAAATAGGAGTTTTCTGATCCAAAATAATAATGACTATTATTTTCTCTTAACTAATGGTCATTAGTTGGAGGGTAGCTTAGTAATTACACTAAAAATTAATAAAATTTGTATTTATATAAATTTTATTAGTTACACTAAAAGTTGACTAACTTAGTAATAATGATATATTAGATTTATTATAATAAAGTCATGAAAAAATGACTAACTTATTAATAATGATGAATTTTATTTATTATAAATATATTATTTTGACGATAGTACCCTCGATTACGGCCATTAGTTGTGAATTTTTGAAATTAAAATCTGCACCGTTGGATCCAACTAATGACCATTAACTGTGAAAAAAATACTTAGTATTATTTTACACTAGAAAACTTCTCTATAAAAAACTGTGGTCAAAAGTCACACTTCAGAGACAAAGGAAAGTCAGAACATCAAGCCCTGAAAACAAGAAGTCAAAACATAACTTAAGGGAGATGATTTTACCTCTAAATTTCATATAACTTTATTATATACCCCTGAAAACTTTGACTGGTCAATATGGAACTTGTTTTCCTTCCAACAGTATTCCAAACATTTCATAATATAATAATTGCCATTTAAGAAAATATTGCATCCTGATTTCGCCTCATTATCATCCATAGAGTAATGTAGAGAGGAAAACACAGCTGGTGGATTGTGAATATTTATGATTTCCACAATATCATGAGGTACCCAATTATGATAGACCATTTAAAGCATGTATCATAAGTCTTGTGAGAGCTTGTTAGCCGGTCAAAGCTAGTACGCGAGACTTATATATGTAATCCTGTCATATCAGGACAAAAGTAATTACGGGGTGGGGTATATGAAATCTTGTTTAGAGATAACTGTGGATCTTTGCAATTTTTCTGCTTTTTGTGTGTGCCTGCCTTGAGTTTCTTCTCGTGTGCTTCCATGGATATGAACAATATGAGCTGCTGTATAACCATAGCCAGGTACTAACTAGAGTGTACAGCTATTAATTTTACTTGTATTCTTGCTTTTTTTAAGAAAAAGTCGAGCCACATTCCAATATACGGAGAGGTAGTACAACGTAGTTCGTAGTAATAACAATTGTAAAGCTGGAAAGCATGAGAAAACGTGTGAGAACAAAGGTGGGGAAAGAAGGAACAACAAAACAAGACTTTTGAACTGAGAGATCCAACTCATTTTTTTAAAAAAGAAAAGACATACTACTGATATACCAACCTTGATTTGTGTGCATCTAAACTGGTCACGTGAGGATAGGTGAAAATAACACGTATAAAACTTTTGTCGTGTCAAATTACATAGTGGGTGCCTCACGGGAATGTGAGGGGTCAAACTAAATTCGAATAGATGTCCCAAACCCTTCACCAAATGCCTGCATCTCTCCATCGTGCAGCTGGACCAAGATAGATGCTTGAACGACTACTACATTTCACATCAGGAATAATCCAGGATGCATACCACGTCGGCATCTATATATCGATATTCAATTTGCTTGCTGTGCTCATCAGCTCATGACTCACGAGGCCTCATGCTTGCCCGTACCTACGCACATTGCAATCTCAACTTGTGATGGATGCAGCACCATTGTCGGCCCGCAACATCGACAAGTAGAATAGCATGCCTTAGGAGATTCTGATAAGGAATACGATGTACAAAGAGAGACGACTGCACTGTGCCTATACAAATGACGTCAATCCCACGGCTATACTCAAACAGCTCATAAACTTCAACGGAACACAATGGTATTCTACCCCAAGAGAGATCCACAAATATCAATATTCTATCAACAAAATGCTTTTGAAAGTATCAATATTTGCAAGAGGGCAAGTGGTAAGGAAAATGTACGGACAACTATGTTCCACCGACATTTTATTCTTATCTAGAACTATCCAATCTTTAACCTGCCGGCACACTCTGGCTCTAGGAACCAAACTAGCATGTCTATATATTTTACTCCGGTTTAAATTATGATTTGATCTTTAATAATATGCATCTATAACTGATTTTACATATTTAGTAATACAATTATAGGTTTAATATTTATATTTGACCATATTTCCTAGTTGAACTAGGGTGGACACATACTCTTGTGCTCACAAACCATACTCTGAGTAAAATTGTTAGTGACAAGAGTCTCAAGCGTTGTTATTGTTAGCAAGCATATAACTAATACATTACAATACTTCAACAATTCATGGAAAAGCATGTCTAGTGCATTCAAGGCAAAACTCCAAAAAAATTCAATTCCATCTTTTGAATAGAGATAAACACCGCAGATATGGTATTGCTGTTAGCACACGATGAATAATGCCAATTGAACATGTAGTACATGTCAATTTGATATGAAATAATTTGACATTTATATTTTAGGCCATTTGAGCTGAGATCTTACAACCGCAGTAGTTGTGCACATGATACTTCTCCAGTTTACTTACCTTTATGTGTAACAAGAATGTACATGATATTTTAACAAACATAACAAAATTTCTGAATTTGCTAGGATATATATCCACCTCTCCCTCAAAAAGATGTGGGTGCCCCAAGACGAGGCGAGGAGCCAAAAAACAGAACACTAAACAGATGTCTCAAACCCTTCACAAGAAGGTGTGGCTTGTGCTATAAAAGGAGATCTCGATCCTTCGTGTAGCTGGAAGAATCGAATCAATGAAAAAGGTACTTACCATCTTGTCGTACTGTACGTACGTGAAGATGCTTAATCAGAAACAGCAGCAACTCAGGGTTACCTTAGCCGGTGGAACTACTGTCGCAGAGTCATGGTATGCACCAAGTGTGGCCATGTAAATTCTTTTCTGTGCTGAACAAAATACACAGTTGTATCCAAGACGCCTTTTAAAAAAGACCATATTTTTCACATTTACGCGTAAGCAATTTTGCAAGAGGTCAACTCCACTCGTGAGGAGGAAAAGATTCCAATGTTCCAAAGAGCCTTGATCATGAAAAATGCCAGCATATGAGATTCTTATCCAAAACTACCCACATTCGCTACTAGATGAGGAGAATCATTTATGCGTTATGCAAAGGATAAAATCTAGCAACATGTTCGATCGATATGCATATTAATCCACAACAGTGTAGGCAAGTACAACAACTTGCACAAGCCTATAAAAGGCACGAGCCAGGTACCACAAGCTGTAGTAGGAGCAAGGAACTACATACATCACGGCCACCTTCCGAGCCCAAATCATCGTCTTGCTATTGTAGCTCGCACAAGGAGACCTGCAGAGAGAGACCTAGTAGAAGGCTATAAGTTGCAGAAAGCCTCTAGAACTTTTTTAGATACCATAAGTGGAAGCTTCCAACAAGCAATGGACCGTGTTGCGAAGCTGGCGTCAGAACGTGCAGTGGTGGTGTTCACGACGAGCAACTGCAGTATGTGCCATTCCGTGACATCCTTCTTCAGCAACTTGGGCGTGAACGCTGCCGTTCATGAGCTGGACCGGGAGTCCCGGGGCCGGGAGATGGAGAGGGAGCTCGCCAGGATGCTCGGCGGCCGCGTACCTGCCGTACCGGCGGTGTTCATCGGCGGCAACCTCATCGGCGGGACCAATAGAGTCATGGCGCTGCACCTCGCCGGAGAGCTCGTGCCCATGCTCAAGAAAGCCGGCGCACTCTGGCTGTAGGATAATGGGAATATGTATGAAAGCCAGGTTTTTTTATTTCCTGTGCTGAAGAGAATAATAACAGGCGCTGTAGTGTTTGTATTAAATCATATATAACCTTGTTGGTGTACATTGGTGATCTAGAATTTGAACCGGAGTTTTTGATATAGGATGTGCATGTCCTGAAGAATCAGTGTTTTTCTCTTCATGTTTTTTGTATATGCAGATTGCAAGGCAGTTTGTTCCTGCATGTTCCTGATAGCATCTGTGCCTATGGTCTTTTTGAAACTTTGATTTGATCAGAATCATAGGGATTTATTCCATTAAAATTGCATCTTAAAATTGAGATTATTATTATGCTACAATTAGATGCAATTTTCGAATGATATAAGTCACATTTCACGGACTATGCATGTAAAGTCAAAACATGCATTGGTGCCTAGCGTGTGCATCAATGAATCGCTAGGAAAATAGAACTACATATACTTCATTCAATCATCAATGAATCCTGCACGAACATGAACCGTTGTTGCCCCACAGGAACGCGAGGGGTCAAACTAAGTTCATAGATGTCCCAAACCCTTCATACAAGAAGCCTGCAGTGTGCCGCGCCATATCTCGTTGCAGAGCATCTCCATCGTGCAGCAGGACTTGGACCAAGATAGATGCTTGAGCTGTTGCATTTCACATGGGGAATAATCCAGGATGCATACCACATCAGCATCTCTATTCAATTTGCTTGCTGCTTCGGAACGCTGATGCTCGCCCGTACCAAAGCACACCCGAATCTGAAATCCTGATGGCTGTGGAGCCGTCGTCGGCCCGCGGCATCGCATGGACAAGTAGCATAGCATGCCTGAAGAGATTCCGATAAGGAATGGGGGTGAGCTGTACTGTGCTGATGCTATCGCATATCTTGATTCTCAACCTTTATTCCTTGGAATATTTGGCCTATCGAAACCAGAAAATTGACTAGACCTTACCGACGTTTGCTAGTCAGTCTAGTAAACCAAGTCCAGTTTAATACGTACTACTCCCTTACTAAATTGTTGTCGTCGTTGACTTTTTTGTTAAGTTTGACCATTTGTCATATTTAAATAAAGTTTACTAAATATCATATATTTTGTTGGAATATGTTTTATCACTAAAGAAACTTGAAATGTAGCATATTACTTTTTGTATTTGAATAAGACGAATGGTCAAACGTCACTGAAAAAGTCAATGGCGACAACAATTTAGTAAAGGAGGGAGTATATAACATCTGAAGAGACTGTACATGTGAGGAACTGAAGGAGACTGCTGACTGCAACTGCAAGCTCTGTCTCAGCCTCATCATATAGTCAAACAGTAGTGTAGTATGTGATGAAGCAATACCTCAAAAGATCATGTTCTTACAAACGGGAACTGAGCCATGGATTTCCTTTCTACCGTAAGAGAAATTTTAAAAAATATCCACATAGTTCTATCCACAAAAGGCTTTTTTTGAAATGTCAGATTTTTGCAGCAGGCCAAGTGGCGACTGGTGAGGAAAGATACCATTGTTCCACGTTGTATTTGATTCTTATCCATAACTATCCGATCATTATTCTTTAACTTGCCCTCTGGATCAGGGAATTATTTTCTCGTTATAGTAGAATCTTTAATCCACATAAGCAACGCCTTTTTCCAGCCTATAAAAGGTTAAGCTATGCACCAAGCTACCAGCAGCAAGAAACCACACATCACCTTCCAAACTCCAAACCATCATCAAGCTCACACGCAACAAAAGGAAATACTAGCAGAGAGGGAAACCCAACAGAACCCTCTAGAACCTTCCAATGGACCGTGTAGCGAAGCTGGCATCGGAGCGGGCAGTGGTAGTATTCACGAAGAGCAACTGCAGCATGTGCCACGCCATAACTTCGCTGCTGAGCGACCTCGGCGTGAACGCCGCCGTTCACGAGCTGGACCGGGACACCCGAGGCCCGGAGATGGAGCGGGAGCTCGCCAGGATGCTCGGCGGACGCGTGCAGACCGTGCCGGCGGTGTTCGTCGGCGGTGACCTCGTCGGCGGGACCAACAGGGTTATGGCGCTTCACCTCGCCGGAGAGTTTGTGCCTATGCTCAAGAAAGCCGGCGCGCTGTGGCTGTAGGAAACAGAGCTAATTAATTTTGTTATCGAGCGTGTGCGCGTCAAGTGTGAGTGTGCCAGGTTTTTTGTGTCCTGGGCTCATGAGGATAATAATTGTTTTTTCTTTTGACGCGGTAAATGTACTCTTCACCAAGTCTACTTTGTTCGTTAATTTCAAAGTTTACTTACATGAGAACAAGATCAACTTCGCTCGCATATTTGTCTGTAATATCTTGTTTTTCTGACGTATGCTTTCGTCCCACCTTCCCTGAGGCAATGTTCATACTACTAATCCCACACACCAATATTTGGTCCTACATACCGGTCACCACCAATATTTTGACTTTTTATTCAGAATTTATTACTTTTATGAATTTTCTATCAAAGTTTTAAGAGAAATCCGGATGGAGACCATCCGAGATTAAACGGTTTTCGATCTTATGGGTTTTACTAGTCTGTGTCATTATTTCTTTTGAAAAAAGGGAAATTATTTTCATTGTGTGATAATGCATTTAATTTAAGCATATATAAAACTCCAAGAAATTCATTCCATCTTTCACATAAAGATAAAAAATTGAGAAAGAACATCACTATTACTCTATTAGCATAATCGAATGATAATAACGATTGAAGTAGTTACTACTACCTCCAGACTCAAATTGTCAACATTTAGAGTGTTGGTTTGAACTAAAGTTGCACTAAGTGTCAACCTAGGTACGTTAATTATTATTTTTATTGGTTGAATTCAAGGAATAATTTGATATGGAATAATTTTGCATGATATTTTGGGTCATTGGAGGTCAAATTTAGGACTAATTTTTACTAAACTGTGCACATATTCTAGTTTTACATGATAAATACTTCTGTGTATAGGGGCATGTGCCCACAAATGATGTGTACAACGTAAGAGCCCTCTCATCGTGATCTCATGGTTCAGAAGTGACAAACTGTTGTATGACACGGTGCATAAATTTGACATTTCTGTACTTGAAATTATGATTTCACACGTTAATAAGACTGTAACTGATTTTACATGTTTAATAGTCTAATTAGAAACTTGGTATGTATATTTTATTATAATTAATAATTAAACTAGGATGAGCACATACCCTTGTGGTCACTAAAGTTGTAGTCTACTTACTTACCTTGTTTTTAACACGAACTTATATTACATGATATTTTTACATGCACCACAAATGTCTGCCTTTTCTATGATATCGGTCCACACTGTCTGAAATCCGAATAACACGTTGAATTTTGTCTTGTGATATCTAGCACATTTTGTCTAAAAAAGATTGTATTTCTGCCTTCCAGATAGCTGTGGACAGGTGCGTCTTACAACTACAAGCACACCTCTTGCACCAAAGAAAACGTGTGTGGGTGGCTCACGACAAAGCGAAGAGCCGAAAACCATGTGGGTAACAGATGCCCCAAACCCTTGACAAGAAGCTGCATTGACCTGTAAAAGGATATATATCTCTATCGTGCAGCTGGAAGAATCGAATAAATGGAGAGGCGTTCGCCATCTTGTCGTACTGTACGTGCCACTGGATGAAGATATGCAGATGCTTCAACAGCAGCAGGCCAATTAAGCAGCATCTCACATCGTGAAACCACTCCTCAGGATGCGGCGCCGTCGTCGAGCCGCGGCATCGCATATGCTTGATGATGGCTGTCCGGCCACGAGCCATCGGACAAGTCATCGAAGAGATTTTGATCTTGATGACGATAAAGATCAGCCCCACCAATGTAAAGATCCGATAAGGAACAAAGCGAGACGGCCTAAAAATTAAACAATGAGCAGCTGCACCCAGCCCTGCTGTTGTTATACGTATTATCATCTGAATCTTGCAGCCGGATGTCTATGTCGGCGCCACCGATCCTTCCAGATGATGGTTCAGTAGGTAATAATGCAGAAAGTATGCCCTAACCCTTAGCCTGTGCAATCAGATCCTACGTACTGTGATAGTATGATCGCGTTGTTATTAACTATTTTTGCTTTTGTTACGTTTAGTATTTTTTTACACTCCAGAAGATATCTGAAACTGAAAACAGAGCTGCTTGCATGTCACGTTTTAGACCTTCACAGAACTGAACAAGATCAGTAGTACTACTAACGAGTAACGACTTTGCTCAACTTTGAGATTATCATATGGTTATCTTTGAAGTCATGCATGCATATATGTATACCCTAAAGAAGTTACGCTTATAAATTGTAGGTAACTTTTCCATGCTGAACAAAATCATGTCATGCATTATGCATGTATATGTATGCACTAAAGAATTCAAGGTTTCTAAATTGTTGTTGATAAATTCTCTTTTCTATGCGCTGAACAAAAATACATGACAAATATCTACACAGTTGTGTCCAACATGCCTTTTCAAAAGGTCATATTTTTCAAAATGTATGCAGAAGCGATTTCATTTGCAAGAGGTTAACTACACTCGTGAGGGCCACATCATGAACAACGCCATCATATGGATTCTTATCCAAAACTATCCACATTCGCTACTACCGGATGAGAAGAGAATCATTTTTTCGTTATAGAAGGACAAAATCTTGTCATATGTTCCATGCATGTTAATCCACATAACACATAGAAAAGTACAGCAATTGGCATAGGCCTATAAAAGGCACACGAGCCAGGTACCAAGAAGGCAGGTGCAAGGAACTACACATCACCATCAAAGCCACTAAACCATTTAGTAGCTCACACGCAGAGACCTGCGCAAAGAGACCGAGCTAGCAGTCGTAGAAGCCTGTAGATCTTTTGAGACAGTAACTGGGAAAAGGTTTCAAGTAATGGACCGTGTGGTAAAGCTGGCGTCAGAGCGAGCTGTGGTTGTGTTCACCAGGAGCAACTGTTGCATGTGCCATACCATGACTTCACTCTTGAGTGACCTGGGCGTGAATGCTGCCGTCCATGAGCTGGACCGGGACCCCACGGGCCGAGAGATGGAGAGGGAGCTCGCCGGGATGCTCGGTGGCCGCGCCGCCTCCGTACCGGCGGTGTTCATCGGCGGCGACCTGGTCGGTGGGACCAACAGAGTCATGGCGCTGCACCTCGCCGGCGAGCTCGTGCCTTTGCTCAAGAAAGCTGGTGCTCTTTGGCTGTAGTGCATGCATGCATGGAGAGAATTTTTAGTCAAATAAAACAATCAAACGTAGAAGTCTGTGTGTGTGTGTGTCAAGGCAATGTTTTTTGTGCCCGGTGTGTCGAGAAATGAAAATAATACTCTACTAGTCTGTTGTTGAATGATTTTGTTGTGTTGCTCTCCTTTTTAAATGGTGTTTTATGTACAAATTAATTTTATGAGACTTGAGCATAAGTATATACTACCCTCGGAGTCCAGACTAATTAAATTTCTACTTTATGAAGACTGTATAAAATCTTTGAGAAATTCAATTCCATATTTTGCTTGGAGATAAAAAAATACAGAAATGGTACACACAAAAGAAACAATGCTGACCAAAAGAATAACTTATCAATTTTTTTGTTGGGTTATAAGAATAACTTCGCATGTGATATTCAGATATTACGTACTACCGCCAGCTAGTTGTGCATGTGTGAACCTGATGTTTTTCTCATGTTTATTTACCTTAACGTTTGTAACACGATCGAAGCTACAAGACATTCTGATGAACATCACACAATTGCTGAATTTGATACGATACAACAAGGGGCATTTGCAAATCTGTCCTCATTTTCCAAGTCCAATTTCCTTGTCCTCAAATCGTAATAACACATCAAAATTTGTTTTCCGTGATACAACATCTACATCATCAGTCTCAAAACAGATGGTATTTATGCGTTGAGGCAGCTGTCCAGGTGCGTCCTAAGAAGAACCTGTTGCATTGAAACGAAACTGTGGGTGCCTCGCGGCAATCCGAGGAGCCAAAAACCATTTGCCAAACAGATGCCCCAAACCCTTCACATCGAATCAGTGAAGGCACTGGCGAACTTGTCGTACGGTGCAGGTGGATGAAGAGATATGCCGTCGATGCCTACACAACAGCATCTCAAAAAATTAAAATCCACGTTGAGAATCCACTAGTCAGGATGCGGCGCCGCGTCGAGCTGCGGCATCGCATATATATATATATATGGCTGATGATGGCAGTCTGATCCGACGAGCCATCCTGCACCGATTTTGATCTCGGTGATAAAGATGGATCGCACTAATTTATCTTGATGTAATGTAAAGATC
The DNA here is from genome assembly GCA_031894775.1 of Chloris gayana. Taxonomy (NCBI): domain Eukaryota; kingdom Viridiplantae; phylum Streptophyta; class Magnoliopsida; order Poales; family Poaceae; genus Chloris; species Chloris gayana. The sequence continues at coordinate 71,032 of JAUNZO010000011.1, forward strand.
CAATCGATAAGGAACAAGGCGAGACGGCCATCTACATGCCCAGCAATGCAGATGCTATGCATACGTACGTAGTATCTTCTGAGAATCTTTTACGGAATCTTCGATCGTTCTACGTGCTGAAAAATAAGTGCATCAAAAAGAAGAGAATAAGTTGTTTAAAACCACTGATCGGCTGCACAGAGTAGAAGTCTATAGAAGAAAGCGTACACGTGTGAAACTGTAGGTGTAGACTCTGTGGGAAGATGCCTATTCTGGACTCATGTGGACATGTGGTGAAACTAGGTAGCTGCACTCAGCCGGCGGTGGAATCAGATCCCAGTCGTGTAGTGTCATGTCGTGAAGCGTGTCCGTGTTGTTATCCTTGCTATTGCACTCCAGAACATATCAGAATGCAGAGTGTTTCATGCCATGCTTTTGTACCTTTTACCAGTAATGTGAACAAGATAACTAACGACTTGGCAGAGTGTAAAAATGACAAGTAGTTGACGACATATATACTCATCACACTCGTGACAGACCCGTCTCACGAAGAGTCGTTTCCGTCACCAGGATCATCATGGGTGGCATCACGCGCTGTGATACCCGATATTACAACATACAAACATAAGCATAACACAATGAATATAAGTACAAGTCTTACATTCATCCCAAGTACAAACGTACATCGTAGTCTCATAAGCATCGAAGCTAATAAGTTTGGAAAACAACTAAACAGCGGAAGCAAATAAGATACAATCGCTCTCTCGGCGATACATCACGGCATCCGGCAGAGACAAATGTTCCTGCCCTAGAACATCTTACCGGCACATCAACTCCTCTACTCGTCCGGACCGCACCACTCCCAAGTGTAGTGGCCGTCACCCGAAGTCCGATCCTGCCGGACGTCATCTCCGGCGTCGAAGTCATGCACGACGGTATCCTCTCGAAAACCACATAGAGCAAAGCCCCGAGCAACTAGAGCTCAGCAAGACTGACCCGTCAAAGTGGCCATCTACAGCCGACTCCTAGACATGCAAAGGCCAGGGGATAGGGTACCTTTAAGCACTAAGCTGGCCTACAAGTGAATCCTTACTTTCATCTTTTAGCAGTTTAATTAAGTTGCAAGAAAGAATAAATTTAATTTGCACTAAGCTACTGCATTACATGTTTCCAAACGAGTAATTAAGCAATACAGCAAATTAATCATAATAATCATCATCAATGTTCCTCTTCTTACTACGTTCCGGCGCAGGGACAAGTGGTACTCGCTATCGTGAGGGGCAGCGATTCGAATCGATTTACATCCTGCAGGAGAAACCTGACCGCACGTCACATACGCACTTCCCGTAAGCCGCATGAGACAACCTTTCCCAGCCGGCACTCGTCGTGTTAGTCGGGCCTAGCTCCCCGAGAAGGGTCCCCACGCGATGCCGTCCCGCACGTCATCCGTGAGTAGAGTGCTCCCTTCTCTCCTCCCAAATTCCTGCCAAGTAACCAAGGGAGTAGGGTATCTCTCTAACATACAGCGACCATCGGTACGTCGGTTTATCGGGCCCATCAACACCAGCATGCAAGCAGTACGTTCAAACTTAATCCACATGGGCCGGACACGACGCGGTCCTTGTGTGCACAGTACGGGGCTACAACCTTGAAGACTCTTTCAGTCCTTCCCTTTCCACCTAAGTTGCCCGTCCGGCCTCCAATTTACCATTCTCTTCACATACTTAGCATCGTGTCCCAAAAGTGATTGTCCTATCTACGAGTGGTCTCCGTACCACTCGACGGATCATCGCCCTAATTAAGCGTGCATCTAGCGTAGGGTGATCGAATCAGGATAAACAGGGTCCTACCGCATGCTAGGGTTTCCATCACAACTCCCGTAGACCTAATGCACAATACAGACCTACAAACATAGTGATGAAATTAAAATACTTAATTTAAAAGGTTGTGCACCGGGGCTTGCCTTGAGCTTGACCCCGAGTAGCTGGGTCAACAACAGCAGCAACTTCCGGCTCCTCCTCGCTGGTCACCACGTTCACCACCGCAGCTACATGATGCAAGGGTGATGTGTAAAAAAAAAAAAAAAAAAAATTTGATGAAATCATGACATTGAATATTTTACGGAATACGTGCGGATTTCATCAAATACATTTAATTCATGAGTATAAATTAACGTGGTGTCCAGCAGGGTGAAAATGATTTAAAGTGATTATCTATTTTATCTCCTTCATCAACTCCCATGAAGCATTTAAATCATTATCGCATGTGCAAGAGAATAATTCAACAATCCTAGCAAAACTAGGTAAAAATAGCAATTAAATTGCTCCTGGTCCTTAGGCACATGCTAGAGATAATAATTAAATTAAGCTTCATAAGTTGGGGTAATTAATAATTAATTAAGCCCTAATCTTGAATCTCCAAAAAGGAAATTAACTCAATTAATTTACCTCTGATAACGTAAATCTAACTGCACCATTAAATAGTACAAATCTCAAGGATTCCAACAAACTTTGGTTTGCAATTTTTCGAGCTCTGGGTCAAAAGATATGAATTTTTTGAAGTTTACTCATTTTTCTCGATAATTTATTTAATTCCTGGAAAAAGGATAAGGAAAAAAAAAGAAAGGGGCTGGTGGGCTGGTTCGGCCGAAGCGGCCCATTTCGCAGCGTGGCCCACCGACGCGCGCAGCCCAAGTAGAATGGGTGCGGCCCAGTCCCCACCATGCGGCCCGTGCCAGGACATGGCCCAAGGGCGTGGTGCGGCCCAGCCCACGTGCGTGCGGCCCGGACATGGGGCGCGGCCCAGGAGCAGGGCACGCAGCCCGTGCGTGCACGCACGGCAGAGGGAGCTGCCACGGTGGCCGGAGGTTCGCCGGAGCTGCGGAAGTTCGCCGGAGTGGGGTCAAACGACCACTAAAAATCGAGATAAAAATACCAGCATGCTCCGGAGCTCGACGCGCATTCATTCGAAGAGGTCCCGAGGTCGGTGCTCACCGGCGAGGGCGGCGCGACGACGATGGCGGTGGTGCGGGGTTCGGCGGCGACGCGCGTGACGGAGGAAGCACGGAGGGTTGAACGGCTTGGTCGTAGAGCTTCCTCAAAGCACGGACTTCACCGGCACGCTCTCCGTCGAGGATGAGCTTGACCGTGGTTGGCCGTCGACGTGAGGGTGGCGGCGGCCGGAGCTTCGCGGTGGGGAGAAAATGAAATCCGGCGACCTAGGGAGCAAGGGAGGGAGTTAGGGTTTGAGGGGGTGCTCCACCACCGTGCGCACGCACCGTTCCACGGTCGGGGATGCTTAGCTCACCGGAGGGGGCGAATCGGACGGAGAGGATGCGGCGGCCGGCGTGGAAGAAAGTGCTCGATTCTCCACCTAGGGTCCACGGGGAACCCTTGCGACGGCTCGAGGAGCGGAGAGGGGTTGGGGCGGCGCTCCAGTGCGGACGCGCGTGCGGGGAGGTGGCTCGCGGTGGCCGGGCGGCGAGCTCGAGCTCGGGCGTCGGCAATGGCGGGTGGAGGAGAGCTCGGGAGCGAGAGAGAGAAATGGGAGAGGGGGTTCCGACCGGGAGGGGACCTCCCTTTGTCCCTCCGACCAGTGCGGGCCGGGCCAGGGGCAGCCGCCACGCGGCGCCGGCGTACGGCGCCGGTCGGGCGCGGGCGCGCCCGTGCCTCGCCCAGTGAGGCTGACGGGTGGGGCCCATGGTATATTCCCCGTGCATCTTCTTATTTTCTTCCAATTTCCAAACGCTGTCTGATCCGGTTTTGAAAAATCAAAAGCAGGACCTTCCCGTGTTCAAAAATTAAAGTGAAGAATTTTGTTGAGAAGTATAACTCTAGAAAGTGACATGCACGAAGAGTTTACTCCAAAATCCTTTCTAGATAAATTCTGAAAATTCCGAGAAAAGGCTTAAATGCTAAGTTTGACTGATTTATTTGGGGTACCAAACCTCGATGAAATCCAGTGGGGTTTTGACCTATATTTTTCATTTGACACGACTTACAACATATATTTTTGGTTGACCATACTTGTATGGTAGGAATTTGAGTTGTAGTTCAAATCAAAGTGTTTTTGAATTTAATCACTGCCCAAAACACTTTGCATGTCAATGATACTTCTTGGGTAGGTCAATCTAGTCCTGAGATTAGTTTTAAAAATGCTAACTCGAAACATCTGGACACGGAGAGTCACAGCCCTCCCCTTAAAGAAATCTCGTCCCGAGATTAGGCTCAAGTACAAAGGGGGTGGTTTATGTACCTCCGGGTTCGAGCGAAAATTTCGGGTAGTGAGTGCGAAGAAAATCTTCTGATTCCCACGTAGCCTCCCTCGCGGAGTGGTGACTCCACCGAACCTTGAAGAATTTCTCGAGTGCCATTTCGGGTAACTCTTTCCTTTGTGTCGACAATCTTGATCGGCCGCTCGTAGTATGACAAATCGGGCTGCAATGGTACCACTTCATCCAGCACTCGGTCAACGGGTGTTTTGAGACACTTCTTCAGCTGCGAGACATGGAAGACGTCATGCACACCGGCGAGCGTGTCGGTAATTCAAGCTTGTAAGCAACGGCACCACATCCGGCCACAATGGGGTAGGGTCCGATGTAACGCGGTGAGAGCTTGCCTCTCACGCCAAACCTTTGTACACCCTTGGTCGGCGAGACTCGAAGGTATACAAGGTCACCCACTTCGAACTCAAGCGGTCGGCGTCTTTTATCCGCATAGCTCTTTTGTCTTGATTTCGCTGCCTTGAGGTTTGCTTGTATTTCCAACACTCGCTCCTTAGCTTGTTGCACCAGCTCCGGCCCAAAGATGGTTCTCTCTCCGGACTCGGACCAGCCGAGGGGAGTACGGCATCGGCGACCATAGAGAGCCTCAAACGGTGCCATCTTAATGCTCTCTTGGTAGCTATTGTTGTAAGCAAACTCTGCCAAAGGTAAGCATTCATCCCATTTCTTGTCGTGATCCGTAACATAGGCTCTCAACATGTCTTCCAATATCTGATTTACTCTCTCCGTTTGCCCATCAGTCCGTGGGTGATAAGCTGAGCTTCGAATCAATTTCGTTCCTAGGGAAGCATGCAGTTGCTCCCGTAAACGTCCCACAAACCGTGTTCCTCGATCGAAATGATTGTCCTCGGCACACCATGCAAACATAGGATCCGCTCGATGTATAACCGAGCATACTTCCGAGTCGTGAACCGGGTGCTCACGGGGACGAAATGTGCCACTTTGGTCAAACGATCAACAATTACCCAAATAGAATCAAACTTCCGAACTGTGGTAGGCAAGCTAACAATAAAGTCCATGCTGATGTCATCCCATTTCCAAGAGGGTACGCCGAGTGGCTGCAACGGCCCGGCGGGTCTCAAATGATCAGCCTTGACCCGACGACAAGTGTCACACTCAGCCGACGTAACGAGCAATCTCTCTTTTCATCCTTGTCCACCAATACTTCGTCCTAAGATCATGGTACATCTTATTGCTGCCGGGATGCATGGCATATTTGGCTAAGTGAGCCTCATCCAATATCTTCTTACGTAGCTCGAGAACTTTCGGCACCACGATGCGGTCCTTGAACCATACGGCTCCCGCGTCGTCCTCCCGGAAACATGCCACTTGCCTATCTCCCTCTTTTATCCTCCTCTTGATATGGGCAATGCAAGTATCAGCCTTCTGCGCTTCTACCACTTCATCGCGCAAGGTGGGTATCAATGCCAAGTTGTAGAGCGACCCGTGGGGTACCACTTGGATGTAATGCCCATCCGCGACCGACCGAGTGGCCTCGAAGGAGGTTACAATGTGCCTTCCTCGCTGAGTGCATCCGCCACGACATTTGCCTTGCCAGGGTGGTAGTGCACTTCCAACTCATAATCTTTAATCAATTCCAACCAACGGCGCTGCCTCATGTTCAGATCATCCCGAGTGAAAATGTACTTCAAGCTCTTGTGATCGGTGTAGATGCGAACGAGATTGCCCAACAAATAATGCCTCCACACCTTTAGAGCGAGTACCACCGCTGCTAACTCAAGATCGTGAGTAGGATAATTCTGCTCGTGCTTTCTCGAGCTGCCCGGAAGTATAAGCAACTACTCGACCCTCCTGCATGAGAACTCCACCCAAACCTCTCGCCCGATGCGTCGCGTAAAACATCAAAGGGCTTCTCAAGGTTCGGCTGTGCTAGCACCGGGGCAGATGTCAACAATTTCTTCAAACTCTCAAAGGCTTCCCGACAAGCCCGACTCCACTCAAACTTCTTTTCCTTCTTCAAAAGCTCGGTCATAGGTTTGGCAATCTTGGAGAAGTTTGGGATGAACCTCCGATAATAGCCTCGCCAAGCCTAGGAAGCTGCGAATCCGTGGTACTGATTTCGGAGCTTTCCAATTAAGCACGTCCCGCACTTTGCTTGGATCAACGGATATGCCTTCCTCCGAAATGACGTGACCCAAGAATGGAACTTTCTTAAGCCAGAATTCACACTTGCTGAATTTAGCATACAACCGGTGATCTCGCAATCTTTGGAGAACAATGCGAAGATGCTCGGCATGCTCTTCCTCGGACTTGGAATACACCAGTATGTCATCAATAAAGACTACCACAAACTTGTCAAGCTCGGGCATGAATACCGAATTCATCGGATACATGAAGTGTGCCGGTGCATTTGTCAACCCAAAAGACATCACCATATACTCATACAGAGCCGTACCGTGTAGAGAAGGCTGTCTTAGGCACATCTTCAGCCCCGATCTTGATCTCGGTGATAGCCTCGAGCGCAAATCAACCTTCGAAAATACCTTAGCTCCCATCAACCGATCAAACAAAATATCAATGCGAGGCAATGGATACTTGTTCTTGATAGTGACTGCATTGAGGGGTCGGTAATCCACACATAAGCGCAATGATTTGTCCTTCTTTTTAACAAAGAGAGCTGGACAGCCCCAAGGTGAAGAACTAGGTCTAATGTAACCTTTGTCCAATAGTTCCTTCAACTGTTCCTTCAACTCTGCTAATTCCTTGGGTGCCATTTTGTAAGGTCTTTTTGAGATAGGAGCCGTGCCTCGGCTGCAACTCAATCTTGAACTCAATATCCCTGTCCGGAGGCATTCCCGGAAGATCCTCAGGAAACACGTCAGGAAACTCACGGACAACTGGAATATCGGTCGACCCTCGACAATAGCTTGGTGTACTGCTGGGGTACAATTCTTAGGATAGGTAAGTCGAAGAACGTCCCGACCGTGCAATGGGGAATTCAAGTTGACGGTGAAAGCATCTATGTCCAACACGGCCTTGTGGTATTTCATCCACATCATACCCAATATCACATCTACATTACCGCCAGGAAGGACAATGCAATCTGTGGGGTATACCTTAGTCCGAAGGGTGACTCGGTGCCCATCTAACCTCGTCTCTAGCGGTGATCCGACCACTAGCCGACTTTATCAAATACGAAGATCTCATCGCGCTACGGCATAACCCAATCTTTTCCACAAACATGCTACTGATAAAATTATGCGATGCTCCGTAATCAAATAATACGAGGGCAGGATGATCTCGAACAGAAAACATACCAGCCATCACAGGAGCGTCGTCCGGAATCTCCTCGGTAGACGTGTAATTCACACGCCCTGTCTTTGCCGGGGCCCCGCTGTTGTTCCCGCGCTGCTGATTAGGAGCATTGCCCCGCTGCTGATAGGGGCAATCCCTAACAAAGTGTCCCGGGCGGCCACATCCAAAGCAAGGTGCTCCGGTGGTGCCGGACGGTTCCCTCGCAGCATTCCGAACAGGCCGGGGTCCCGGAGCACGCTGTCCCATCTGCTGCTGCTGCGGGGGCCTCTGCTGCGGTGGGGGCCTCTCGTGGGGGTGCCGACCGACGCGGCGCCACCATAGGCCGAGAGCGGTAGCGCTGTCCGGAGGGGTCGGTGTAGATCATGCGGTACTTGGCCGAGGGTGGGTTGGATGGCCCCGTAGTACTCGCGGATCTCTTCTTCTCCGCCCGGACCCTGCGGTAGCCCTCCTCAGCCGAGGATGGCATTGTTCACGAACTCCGAGAAGCTACCCGCCATGTTGAGGGTAAGGCGGTCCCGCAACTCAGCGCCGAGTCCCTCCATGAAGCGGTCCTTGCGCTTCCGATCCGTGTCCACCAGCTCAGGGGCGTAAAGTGCCAACCGGTTGAACTGCCGGGTGTACTCGTGTACACCGCGACCTCCCCGGGTGAGAGCCATGAACTCTCTCGCCTTCCGGCGCGTCACACCCGCCGGTATGAAGTGAGCGCGGAAGACCCTCTTGAAGTCCTCCCGTGTGGTCTGCGTGCCGGCGGCCGCAGTGGCCAAGTGGGTAGCCCACCAAGCACCGGCGGCGCCCTCTAGCTGCTGCGTAGCAAAGAGCGTCTTCTGCACATCGGTGCAGTGGAGCAGTCCAAACTTGGACTCGGTGAGGCGGATGAAGTCCTCCGCCCTCATCGGCTCGCCGGAGCCGTCGTACCTCGGGGCTGGGTGCCCAGGAACTCCTGGTATGAGGCCTCCCGCGGCGCCGCATCGCGGTTCCGGCGCCCGCGGTTGCCTTCCCGGCAGGTACCTGCCGACGGAGTTCCCGCAGGAACTCGTTCTGCTGCTGCTGATTATCGCGCATAGCCGCGAAAAACTGGGCCATCATGTCCATAGGGTTAGGGACAGGTGGCGGTGGTGGTGCTTCGTCTCCCGCACCTTGGGCCGAGCTCTCGGGCCTCTCGCCATGGAGATCATTGGTGTTGCGCGTTCTCACCATTCTCGCCAAGCAAAATCGCGAAACCCATTAATCCAGCTTGATTCGCAAAAGAATACTCATTGCCATAGGGTAACCAAATGTGCAATTAATTAAACCAACAGCAGTAGCAAAAACCAATGTAGTAATGCGGAATTTTACAGAATGAGAAACATCATCATTCAACACATCACACCGCATCAACATAGTTCAAAGTTGCACCATAGTTCAATACATAATTGCTAACACCACAAGTACGATCACGCTTCCGCTAGACAAGTTCCGATTACCACGAAAGGGAAAACAAGATACAAGTAGGGAGATCGGCTGCTATTCCCTACAGCGCGCACTAATGTGCCGCTCAATCCTCCTCCGCATCGTCGTGGTCCTCAAGCTGCTCTCCCCGACGGAGAAACAAGGTCACTCGAGGTCCTGGTCCACGTGGACCGTACGCGGTGAGGAAACGTAAGTAGCGGGCGTCGGCTGCGTCTCGAGCCGCTGCTGCCTCGTCTCGGGCCTGAGCTGTAGTCCGCACCTCCTGCTGCAGATTAGCCACCAGAGTCTGCTGCTGCTGGAGCTGTCCACGCAGTGCCGCGTTCTCCGCGGTGAGTGAGGTGACCTGCTGGTCCCGCTGGACAACTCTAGCCTCATTCTGTCTCATGGCTCCCATGAGAAGGCTCACCTCGCGGTTCCGATACTCGTGCTGCCGAAACAGGACGTCTGCATAGCACGCGGTGTTTGCCAGCATGGGATTGAAGTGGGGTGTACTGGGGTCACTCAACACTGCCATGCGGCGTCTCCAGCGGCTGTCGTAGGGGTCACCGACCGGTAGGTAGAGGTAAGGTGTCCCTACAAGGTCAGGTGCGTGAAGCTCACAAAGCCTCGGTGAGAGCTGCCAGCGCTGCCAAGTCCCATGCGCTCGAAGATCGCGAGGCCCGTCGTGGTCACCATCCACGACTCCCGGCGTGGAGGTACCGCCTTGCCCGGCACAACCACGTGCATGGTACAAGTGAGCATTCCTCGCTCCAAGAACTCCTTCCCTACGTAAGCGTGGGGCTCGGTGTATCCCAGCGTCCGCATGGCCTGCCATAGCATCGCAGGTAAACCACCGCGGTGCGAGCAATCAGACCACATCCAACCGTTGTCCAAAATCTCAACGTTATCGGCCATCTGTAAGGAAACAAGATTCCCACAGTCAATAAACGACTCGCGATAAAGTATGAACATTTAAAAGAAAGAAGCATCGTATGGAAATAAAATACATCACAAAGCTCCCAACTAGCACAAAAGTGCCACAATTTCCATAACATTCATTAGTTCATACATCCATTGCTAACTAGCCATACAAATACACTCACACCTCCAAATATCCCTCACTAGATGGTACTACTCGATTTAGTCCAGCCATCGAGCATCAAAATAATCTGCTACTAGCTGCCAGTCAGCCTATTCCCAACACCCTCCCACCGAAGGAGGTCACTCCTACGGGTCGTCGACGTCGGACGCGCTCGTCGTGTGGTGGAGGTGGTGCCAGGGCAGCCTGCAACTGCTGCTGCAACTGCGCGACCTGTTGCTCCAACGTCTGAATATCGTGGTGCTGCTCCTGCTCCAACTGCTGGGCAACCATCAAGTTGGTCTGGAGGTGGTGGATGTAGTGCTCCTGCTGAGCCACTCGCGCGCTGCGGCCCACCAACTGCTGGCGTGCCTCATCGCGCTCTCGGGTGCGGTCGTCCTTCTCCTGCCGAAGCTCGTCTCGCTCCTCCAGCAAGAGGTTACGCTGCACCAACAGGGCATCCCTCTCACGGGCGAGGTCGTCACGCTCGTCCGCGACTCTCGCGACCTCCCGGGTCTTGCTTTGCAGACCCCGGATCGCGTCGGAGCGCTCCTGTGCAAGGATGTCCAAACGCTCTCGCCGCTCGCGACAGACCAGAGACAACTCGGTCACACGGTCCCGGAGACGCGTAGCCAGTGCGTCCGCGTCCCGGTGTATCCAGAACGCCTCGCGAGCGTAGCGAGCAACGCAGTGGTAACCCAACTCCGTGCGGCCAATCCTCCCGAGACGGCGTTCGACTACCTCGTCGAAGTAGTCAAATGTCGGGATCAACTCGAAGGGAGTGCCGGACAAGGAGTCTCTGTGAGAGGTCACAAACTCTGACAAAATGAACTAAGCTATCTTAGCTCGGCCCTGGTAGGTGTCCTTGGAGAACACTTGGTACTCCGTGAACCCTTCCTGCTCGTCGGGGTGGTGAGCAACCTCCGCCTTCACCTTGTGAAAGGCGACCCCAGGAACTCGATCACGCTGGGTGAAGTACAGCGGGGGCTGGGTGTGTCCCAGAGTCTCCAACAGCGCCCACAGCAAACCGGGAGAAGTCTCCGTCAAGGCCTCCTCCCCGGCGGACCACGTGCTGTCAGCGTGCTCGCGGTTGGGCTCACTGTCGGACGGCATCTGCGAAGGGTAAGAAACAAATTTCTCCCACGTAAGCATGACGCACTGAAAGAAAGGATGCTTAACCAAGAGCATCATGTGAGCAAACAAATGGTAATGATTAACAAAGGGCAATTTATCCTCCATTAGATCAAATCCCGACCCGGCGATCCAACGCCGTACAGTCAACAAAACTGTACATTTTAGCACAGGAAACGATAGAATTGGTTCTTCCTCATACTAACAATAATTTAGATCATCATCTCAGCTTTCCATCGAGTATTTAACCACCTCATTCCGCTAATCGAGCGAAAAGTTATGGGTGTTACCCGACAGACTATCCATTCTGATCGGTAATCTGTACAGCGAGTAATAACTGACCAAAACCGGCCAGCTCGGTTCGAAACTGGTCCTCCAAATGAATACAAAAGTTGGAACCCATGTTTCAACCTTTCCAAGGAGTACAAGATCACATGTACCCAACACATGAGCACCAAGATATGGTCAAAACGGTATGGACATACGATTCTGAAAACAGAGTTGAGGTAGTTTCAGTTCAGAGGGAGGAATCCGAGATTTTCGACCCTGCAACCTCAAAACCAGTCTTTCCTCAGACTACCAAAGTTGTAGCTCGTGATTCAAGCTTTCCAGAAAGTGCTCATTTGCCTTATTCCGACAATCGAGCTGGGAGTTATGGGGAAAACCAACCAGGCTGTCGTTCTGAAAAACAGACACAGCACCTCTGAACAAAGCAGAGCATAACTCCCTCCCTCTGGATCCAAACATCACCAAACCATGACCAAAAATTAGTTGACTTCTCTAAGTTTTCAGAACATTTAAAATCACTCAAATCCAAGATTCGAGCAGAAAGTTATGGATTTTCTTTGCCTAGCGAGTTTCTGAAATTTCCGAGATTACAAAATTCAGATTTTTAGGTTTGCCATTTTTATCATGAATGCACCTTAGCCATCCTATTCATCCTCACCACGAAAGAAACAAAATATTTATACCGTCTCAACGGTGTACGCATTTCGGGGTGGCAACCCGCACTCAACCCCGTATGTCAGTCTAAATTATCGACTCACACCTACTAGCGTTGTTATGTACCTGCAGAAGATTCATTCCAGAAACAGTACATCAAATTCAAAAGAAACTACAAAAATAAGCACAGTTCTACAAGTAACGATCCATAAAGAGGATCGCCCCGTGGTATGCCACGAGCCAACATTGTCCCGTATTCTCCGTCCGCGGGCACGGACCGCTAATTTAAATGCAGACATACCCGAGCCACAGCCGTAGATGCAAGTAATTAAACAATCATAACCCAGGGTTAGCTTTGCCACCGTTACGACTAATATAGTCCTTACGGGCACGTCCTCACACGATAACGCCCTAGTTTTCGAAAATAGGCTGCTTGAGGTGTTGCAATATCCCCATGACGGCTCGATACCACGCCGTGACAGCACCCGTCTCACGAAGAGTCGTTTCCGTCACCAGGATCATCATGGGTGGCATCACGCGCTGTGATACCCGATATTACAACATACAAACATAAGCATAACACAATGAATATAAGTACAAGTCTTACATTCATCCCAAGTACAAATGTACATCGTAGTCTCATAAGCATCGAAGCTAATAAGTTTGGAAAACAACTAAACAGCGGAAGCAAATAAGATACAATCGCTCTCTCGGCGATACATCACGGCATCCGGCAGAGACAGATGTTCCTGCCCTAGAACATCTTACCGGCACATCAACTCCTCTACTCGTCCGGACCGCACCACTCCCAAGTGTAGTGGCCGTCACCCGAAGTCTGATCCTCGCCGTACGTCATCTCCGGCGTCGAAGTCATGCACGACGGTATCCTCTCGAAAACCACATAGAGCAAAGCCCCGAGCAACTAGAGCTCAGCAAGACTCGACCCGTCAAAGTGGCCATCTACAGCCGACTCCTAGACATGCAAAGGCCAGGGGGATAGGGTACATTTAAGCACTAAGCTGGCCTACAAGTGAATCCTTACTTTCATCTTTTAGCAGTTTAATTAAGTTGCAAGAAAGAATAAATTTAATTTGCACTAAGCTACTGCATTACATGTTTCCAAACAAGTAATTAAGCAATACAGCAAATTAATCATAATAATCATCATCAATGTTCCTCTTCTTACTACGTTCCGGCGCAGGGACAAGTGGTACTCGCTATCGTGAGGGGCAGCGATTCGAATCGATTTACATCCTGCAGGAGAAACCTGACCGCACGTCACATACGCACTTCCCGTAAGCCGCATGAGACAACCTTTCCCAGCCGGCACTCGTCGTGTTAGTCGGGCCTAGCTCCCCGAGAAGGGTCCCCCACGCGATGCCGTCCCGTACGTCATCCGTGAGTAGAGTGCTCCCTTCTCTCCTCCCAAATTCCTGCCAAGTAACCAAGGGAGTAGGGTATCTCTCTAACATACAGCGACCATCGGTACGTCGGTTTACTCGGGCCCATCAACACCAGCATGCAAGCAGTACGTTCAAACTTAATCCACATGGGCCGGACACGACGCGGTCCTTGTGTGCACAGACGGGGCTACAACCTTGAAGACTCTTTCAGTCCTTCCCTTTCCACCTAAGTTGCCCGTCCGGCCTCCAATTTACCATTCTCTTCACATACTTAGCATCGTGTCCCAAAAGTGATTGTCCTATCTACGAGTGGTCTCCGTACCACTCGACGGATCATCGCCCTAATTAAGCAGGCATCTAGCGTAGGGTGATCGAATCAGATAAACAGGGTCCTACCGCATGCTAGGGTTTCCATCACAACTCCCGTAGACCTAATGCACAATACAGACCTACAAACATAGTGATGAAATTAAAATACTTAATTTAAAAGGTTGTGCACCGGGGCTTGCCTTGAGCTTGACCCCGAGTAGCTGGGTCAACAACAGCAGCAACTTCTGGCTCCTCCTCGCTGGTCACCACGTTCACCACCGCAGCTACATGATGCAAGGGTGATGTGTAAAAAAAAAAAAAAAAAAAAATTGATGAAATCATGACATTGAATATTTTACGGAATACGTGCGGATTTCATCAAATACATTTAATTCATGAGTATAAATTAACGTGGTGTCCAGCAGGGTGAAAATGATTTAAAGTGATTATCTATTTTATCTCCTTCATCAACTCCCATGAAGCATTTAAATCATTATCGCATGTGCAAGAGAATAATTCAACAATCCTAGCAAAACTAGGTAAAAATAGCAATTAAATTGCTCCTGGTCCTTAGGCACATGCTAGAGATAATAATTAAATTAAGCTTCATAAGTTGGGGTAATTAATAATTAATTAAGCCCTAATCTTGAATCTCCAAAAAGGAAATTAACTCAATTAATTTACCTCTGATAACGTAAATCTAACTGCACCATTAAATAGTACAAATCTCAAGGATTCCAACAAACTTTGGTTTGCAATTTTTCGAGCTCTGGGTCAAAAGATATGAATTTTTTGAAGTTTACTCATTTTTCTGATAATTTATTTAATTCCTGGAAAAAGGATAAGGAAAAAAAAAGAAAGGGGCTGGTGGGCTGGTTCGGCCGAAGCGGCCCATTTCGCAGCGTGGCCCACCGACGCGCGCAGCCCAGTAGCATGGGTGCGGCCCAGTCCCCACCATGCGGCCCGTGCCAGGACATGGCCCAAGGGCGTGGTGCGGCCCAGCCCACGTGCGTGCGGCCCGGACATGGGGCGCGGCCCAGGAGCAGGGCACGCAGCCTGGGCGTGCACGCACGGCGAGGGAGCTGCCACGGTGGCCGGAGGTTCGCCGGAGCTGCGGAAGTTCGCCGGAGTGGGGTCAAACGACCACTAAAAATCGAGATAAAAATACCAGCATGCTCCGGAGCTCGACGCGCATTCATTCGAAGAGGTCCCGAGGTCGGTGCTCACCGGCGAGGGCGGCGCGACGACGATGGCGGTGGTGCGGGGTTCGGCGGCGACGCGCGTGACGGAGGAAGCACGGGGGTTGAACGGCTTGGTCGTAGAGCTTCCTCAAAGCACGGACTTCACCGGCACGCTCTCCGTCGAGGATGAGCTTGACCGTGGTTGGCCGTCGACGTGAGGGTGGCGGCGGCCGGAGCTTCGCGGTGGGGAGAAAATGAAATCCGGCGACCTAGGGAGCAAGGGAGGGAGTTAGGGTTTGAGGGGGTGCTCCACCACCGTGCGCACGCACCGTTCCACGGTCGGGGATGCTTAGCTCACCGGAGGGGGCGAATCGGACGGAGAGGATGCGGCGGCCGGCGTGGAAGAAAGTGCTCGATTCTCCACCTAGGGTCCACGGGGAACCCTTGCGACGGCTCGAGGAGCGGAGAGGGGTTGGGGCGGCGCTCCAGTGCGGACGCGCGTGCGGGGAGGTGGCTCGCGGTGGCCGGGCGGCGAGCTCGAGCTCGGGCGTCGGCAATGGCGGGTGGAGGAGAGCTCGGGAGCGAGAGAGAGAAATGGGAGAGGGGGGTTCCGACCGGGAGGGGACCTCCCCTTTGTCCCTCCGACCAGGCGGGGCCGGGCCAGGGGGCAGCCGCCACGCGGCGCCGGCGTACGGCGCCGGTCGGGCGCGGGCGCGCCCGTGCCTCGCCCAGTGAGGCTGACGGGTGGGGCCCATGGTATATTCCCCGGCATCTTCTTATTTTCTTCCAATTTCCAAACGCGGTCTGATCCGGTTTTGAAAAATCAAAAGCAGGACCTTCCCGTGTTCAAAAATTAAAGTGAAGAATTTTGTTGAGAAGTATAACTCTAGAAAGTGACATGCACGAAGAGTTTACTCCAAAATCCTTTCTAGATAAATTCTGAAAATTCCGAGAAAAGGCTTAAATGCTAAGTTTGACTGATTTATTTGGGGTACCAAACCTCGATGAAATCCAGTGGGGTTTTGACCTATATTTTTCATTTGACACGACTTACAACATATATTTTTGGTTGACCATACTTGTATGGTAGGAATTTGAGTTGTAGTTCAAATCAAAGTGTTTTTGAATTTAATCACTGCCCAAAACACTTTGCATGTCAATGATCCTTCTTGGGTAGGTCAATCTAGTCCTGAGATTAGTTTTAAAAATGCTAACTCGAAACATCTGGACACGGAGTGTCACAGCCCTCCCCTTAAAGAAATCTCGTCCCGAGATTAGGCTCAAGTACAAAGGGGGTGGTTTATGTACCTCTGGGTTCGAGCGAAAATTTCGGGTAGTGAGTGCGAAGAAAATCTTCTGATTCCCACGTAGCCTCCCTCGCGGAGTGGTGACTCCACCGAACCTTGAAGAATTTCTCGAGTGCCATTTCGGGTAACTCTTTCCTTTGTGTCGACAATCTTGACCGGCCGCTCGTAGTATGACAAATCGGGCTGCAATGGTACCACTTCATCCAGCACTCGGTCAACGGGTGTTTTGAGACACTTCTTCAGCTGCGAGACATGGAAGACGTCATGCACACCGGCGAGCGTGTCGGTAATTCAAGCTTGTAAGCAACGGCACCACATCCGGCCACAATGGGGTAGGGTCCGATGTAACGCGGTGAGAGCTTGCCTCTCACGCCAAACCTTTGTACACCCTTGGTCGGCGAGACTCGAAGGTATACAAGGTCACCCACTTCGAACTCAAGCGGTCGGCGTCTTTTATCCGCATAGCTCTTTTGTCTTGATTTCGCTGCCTTGAGGTTTGCTTGTATTTCCAACACTCGCTCCTCAGCTTGTTGCACCCGCTCCGGCCCAAAGATGGTTCTCTCTCCGGACTCGGACCAGCCGAGGGGAGTACGGCATCGGCGACCATAGAGAGCCTCAAACGGTGCCATCTTAATGCTCTCTTGGTAGCTATTGTTGTAAGCAAACTCTGCCAAAGGTAAGCATTCATCCCATTTCTTGTCGTGATCCGTAACATAGGCTCTCAACATGTCTTCCAATATCTGATTTACTCTCTCCGTTTGCCCATCGATCCGTGGGTGATAAGCTGAGCTTCGAATCAATTTCGTTCCTAGGGAAGCATGCAGTTGCTCCCGAAACGTCCCACAAACCGTGTTCCTCGATCAGAAATGATTGTCCTCGGCACACCATGCAAACATAGGATCCGCTCGATGTATAACCGAGCATACTTCCGAGTCGTGAACCGGGTGCTCACGGGGACGAAATGTGCCACTTTGGTCAAACGATCAACAATTACCCAAATAGAATCAAACTTCCGAACTGTGGTAGGCAAGCTAACAATAAAGTCCATGCTGATGTCATCCCATTTCCAAGAGGGTACGCTGAGTGGCTGCAACGGCCCGGCGGGTCTCAAATGATCAGCCTTGACCCGACGACAAGTGTCACACTCAGCGACGTAACGAGCAATCTCTCTTTTCATCCTTGTCCACCAATACTTCGTCCTAAGATCATGGTACATCTTATTGCTGCCGGGATGCATGGCATATTTGGCTAAGTGAGCCTCATCCAATATCTTCTTACGTAGCTCGAGAACTTTCGGCACCACGATGCGGTCCTTGAACCATACGGCTCCCGCGTCGTCCTCCCGGAAACATGCCACTTGCCTATCTCCCTCTTTTATCCTCCTCTTGATATGGGCAATGCAAGTATCAGCCTTCTGCGCTTCTACCACTTCATCGCGCAAGGTGGGTATCAATGCCAAGTTGTAGAGCGACCCGTGGGGTACCACTTGGATGTAATGCCCATCCGCGATCGACCGAGTGGCCTCGAAGGAGGTTACAATGTGCCTTCCTCGCTGAGTGCATCCGCCACGACATTTGCCTTGCCAGGGTGGTAGTGCACTTCCAACTCATAATCTTTAATCAATTCCAACCAACGGCGCTGCCTCATGTTCGGATCATCCCGAGTGAAAATGTACTTCAAGCTCTTGTGATCGGTGTAGATGCGAACGAGATTGCCCAACAAAATAATGCCTCCACACCTTTAGAGCGAGTACCACCGCTGCTAACTCAAGATCGTGAGTAGGATAATTCTGCTCGTGCTTTCCGAGCTGCCCGGAAGTATAAGCAACTACTCGACCCTCCTGCATGAGAACTCCACCCAAACCTCTCGCCCGATGCGTCGCGTAAAACATCAAAGGGCTTCTCAAGGTTCGGCTGTGCTAGCACTCGGCGGATGTCAACAATTTCTTCAAACTCTCAAAGGCTTCCCGACAAGCCCGACTCCACTCAAACTTCTTTTCCTTCTTCAAAAGCTCGGTCATAGGTTTGGCAATCTTGGAGAAGTTTGGGATGAACCTCCGATAATAGCCTCGCCAAGCCTAGGAAGCCGCGAATCTGTGGTACCGATTTCGGAGCTTTCCAATTAAGCACGTCCTGCACTTTGCTTGGATCAACGGATATGCCTTCCTCCGAAATGACGTGACCCAAGAATGGAACTTTCTTAAGCCAGAATTCACACTTGCTGAATTTAGCATACAACCGGTGATCTCGCAATCTTTGGAGAACAATGCGAAGATGCTCGGCATGCTCTTCCTCGGACTTGGAATACACCAGTATGTCATCAATAAAGACTACCACAAACTTGTCAAGCTCGGGCATGAATACCGAATTCATCAGATACATGAAGTGTGCCGGTGCATTTGTCAACCCAAAAGACATCACCATATACTCATACAGGCCGTACCGTGTAGAGAAGGCTGTCTTAGGCACATCTTCAGCCCTCGATCTTGATCTCGGTGATAGCCTCGAGCGCAAATCAACCTTCGAAAATACCTTAGCTCCCATCAACCGATCAAACAAAATATCAATGCGAGGCAATGGATACTTGTTCTTGATAGTGACTGCATTGAGGGGTCGGTAATCCACACATAAGCGCAATGATTTGTCCTTCTTTTTAACAAAGAGAGCTGGACAGCCCCAAGGTGAAGAACTAGGTCTAATGTAACCTTTGTCCAATAGTTCCTTCAACTGTTCCTTCAACTCTGCTAATTCCTTGGGTGCCATTTTGTAAGGTCTTTTTGAGATAGGAGCCGTGCTCGGCTGCAACTCAATCTTGAACTCAATATCCCCGTCCGGAGGCATTCCCGGAAGATCCTCAGGAAACACGTCAGGAAACTCACGGACAACCGGAATATCGGTCGGACCCTCGACAATAGCTTGGTGTACTGCTGGGGTACAATTCTTAGGATAGGTAAGTCGAAGAACGTCCCGACCGTGCAATGGGGAATTCAAGTTGACGGTGAAAGCATCTATGTCCAACACGGCCTTGTGGTATTTCATCCACATCATACCCAATATCACATCTACATTACTGCCAGGAAGGACAATGCAATCTGTGGGGTATACCTTAGTCCGAAGGGTGACCGGTGCCCATCTAACCTCGTCTCTAGCGGTGATCCGACCACTAGCCGACTTTATCAAATACGAAGATCTCATCGCGCTACGGCATAACCCAATCTTTTCCACAAACATGCTACCGATAAAATTATGCGATGCTCCGTAATCAAATAATACGAGGGCAGGATGATCTCGAACAGAAAACATACCAGCCATCACAGGAGCGTCGTCCGGAATCTCCTCGGTAGACGTGTAATTCACACGCCCTGTCTTTGCTGGGGCCCCGCTGTTGTTCCCGCGCTGCTGATTAGGAGCATTGCCCCGCTGCCGATAGGGGCAATCCCTAACAAAGTGTCCCGGGCGGCCACATCCAAAGCAAGGTGCTCCGGGTGGTGCCGGACGGTTCCCTGCAGCATTCCGAACAGGCCGGGGTCCCGGAGCACGCTGTCCCATCTGCTGCCGCTGCGGGGGCCTCTGCTGCGGTGGGGGCCTCCGTGGGGGTGCCGACCGACGCGGCGCCACCATAGGCCGAGAGCGGTAGCGCTGTCCGGAGGGGTCGGTGTAGATCATGCGGTACTTGGCCGAGGGTGGGTTGGATGGCCCCGTAGTACTCGCGGATCTCTTCTTCTCCGCCTCGGACCTCGCGGTAGCCCTCCTCGCCGAGGATGGCATTGTTCACGAACTCCGAGAAGCTACCCGCCATGTTGAGGGTAAGGCGGTCCCGCAACTCGCCGCCGAGTCCCTCCATGAAGCGGTCCTTGCGCTTCCGATCCGTGTCCACCAGCTCAGGGGCGTAAAGTGCCAACCGGTTGAACTGCCGGGTGTACTCGTGTACACCGCGACCTCCCCGGGTGAGAGCCATGAACTCTCTCGCCTTCCGGCGCGTCACACCCGCCGGTATGAAGTGAGCGCGGAAGACCCTCTTGAAGTCCTCCCGTGTGGTCTGCGTGCCGGCGGCCGCAGTGGCCAAGTGGGTAGCCCACCAAGCACCGGCGGCGCCCTCTAGCTGCTGCGTAGCAAAGAGCGTCTTCTCGCACATCGGTGCAGTGGAGCAGTCCAAACTTGGACTCGGTGAGGCGGATGAAGTCCTCCGCCCTCATCGGCTCGCCGGAGCCGTCGTACCTCGGGGGCTGGGTGCCCAGGAACTCCTGGTATGAGGCCTCCCGCGGCGCCGCATCGCGGTTCCGGCGCCCGCGGTTGCCTTCCCCGGCAGGTACCTGCCGACGGAGTTCCCGCAGGAACTCGTTCTGCTGCTGCTGATTATCGCGCATAGCCGCGAAAAACCGGGCCATCATGTCCATAGGGTTAGGGACAGGTGGCGGTGGTGGTGCTTCGTCTCCCGCACCTTGGGCCGAGCTCTCGGGCCTCTCGCCATGGAGATCATTGGTGTTGCGCGTTCTCACCATTCTGCCAAGCAAAATCGCGAAACCCATTAATCCAGCTTGATTCGCAAAAGAATACTCATTGCCATAGGGTAACCAAATGTGCAATTAATTAAACCAACAGCAGTAGCAAAAACCAATGTAGTAATGCGGAATTTTACGGAATGAGAAACATCATCATTCAACACATCACACTCGCATCAACATAGTTCAAAGTTGCACCATAGTTCAATACATAATTGCTAACACCACAAGTACGATCACGCTTCCGCTAGACAAGTTCCGATTACCACGAAAGGGAAAACAAGATACAAGTAGGGAGATCGGCTGCTATTCCCTACAGCGCGCACTAATGTGCCGCTCAATCCTCCTCCGCATCGTCGTGGTCCTCAAGCTGCTCTCCCCGACGGAGAAACAAGGTCACTCGAGGTCCTGGTCCACGTGGACCGTACGCGGTGAGGAAACGTAAGTAGCGGGCGTCGGCTGCGTCTCGAGCCGCTGCTGCCTCGTCTCGGGCCTCGAGCCGTAGTCCGCACCTCCTGCTGCAGATTAGCCACCGCAGTCCGCTGCTGCTGGAGCTGTCCACGCAGTGCCGCGTTCTCCGCGGTGAGTGAGGTGACCTGCTGGTCCCGCCGGACAACTCTAGCCTCATTCTGTCTCATGGCTCCCATGAGAAGGCTCACCTCGCGGTTCCGATACTCGTGCTGCCGAAACAGGACGTCCGCATAGCACGCGGTGTTTGCCAGCATGGGATTGAAGTGGGGTGTACCGGGGTCACTCAACACTGCCATGCGGCGTCTCCAGCGGCTGTCGTAGGGGTCACCGACCGGTAGGTAGAGGTAAGGTGTCCCTACAAGGTCAGGTGCGTGAAGCTCACAAAGCCTCGGTGAGAGCTGCCAGCGCTGCCAAGTCCCATGCGCTCGAAGATCGCGAGGCCCGTCGTGGTCACCATCCACGACTCCCGGCGTGGAGGTACCGCCTTGCCCGGCACAACCACGTGCATGGTACAAGTGAGCATTCCTCGCTCCAAGAACTCCTTCCCTACGTAAGCGTGGGGCTCGGTGTATCCCAGCGTCCGCATGGCCTGCCATAGCATCGCAGGTAAACCACCGCGGTGCGAGCAATCAGACCACATCCAACCGTTGTCCAAAATCTCAACGTTATCGGCCATCCGTAAGGAAACAAGATTCCCACAATCAATAAACGACTCGCGATAAAGTATGAACATTTAAAAGAAAGAAGCATCGTATGGAAATAAAATACATCACAAAGCTCCCAACTAGCACAAAAGTGCCACAATTTCCATAACATTCATTAGTTCATACATCCATTGCTAACTAGCCATACAAATACACTCACACCTCCAAATATCCCTCACTAGATGGTACTACTCGATTTAGTCCAGCCATCGAGCATCAAAATAATCTGCTACTAGCTGCCAGTCAGCCTATTCCCAACACCCTCCCACCGAAGGAGGTCACTCCTACGGGTCGTCGACGTCGGACGCGTCTGTCGTGTGGTGGAGGTGGTGCCAGGGCAGCCTGCAACTGCTGCTGCAACTGCGCGACCTGTTGCTCCAACGTCTGAATATCGTGGTGCTGCTCCTGCTCCAACTGCTGGGCAACCATCAAGTTGGTCCGGAGGTGGTGGATGTAGTGCTCCTGCTGAGCCACTCGCGCGCTGCGGCCCACCAACTGCTGGCGTGCCTCATCGCGCTCTCGGGTGCGGTCGTCCTTCTCCTCGCCGAAGCTCGTCTCGCTCCTCCAGCAAGAGGTTACGCTGCACCAACAGGGCATCCCTCTCACGGGCGAGGTCGTCACGCTCGTCCGCGACTCTCGCGACCTCCCGGGTCTTGCTTTGCAGACCCCGGATCGCGTCGGAGCGCTCCTGTGCAAGGATGTCCAAACGCTCTCGCCGCTCGCGACAGCACCGGAGACAACTCGGTCACACGGTCCCGGAGACGCGTAGCCAGTGCGTCCGCGTCCCGGTGTATCCAGAACGCCTCGCGAGCGTAGCGAGCAACGCAGTGGTAACCCAACTCCGTGCGGCCAATCCTCCCGAGACGGCGTTCGACTACCTCGTCGAAGTAGTCAAATGTCGGGATCAACTCGAAGGGAGTGCCGGACAAGGAGTCTCTGTGAGAGGTCACAAACTCCGACAAAATGAACCGAGCTATCTTAGCTCGGCCCTGGTAGGTGTCCTTGGAGAACACTTGGTACTCCGTGAACCCTTCCTGCTCGTCGGGGTGGTGAGCAACCTCCGCCTTCACCTTGTGAAAGGCGACCCCAGGAACTCGATCACGCTGGGTGAAGTACAGCGGGGGCTGGGTGTGTCCCAGAGTCTCCAACAGCGCCCACAGCAAACCGGGAGAAGTCTCCGTCAAGGCCTCCTCCCCGGCGGACCACGTGCTGTCAGCGTGCTCGCGGTTGGGCTCACTGTCGGACGGCATCTGCGAAGGGTAAGAAACACATTTCTCCCACGTAAGCATGACGCACTGAAAGAAAGGATGCTTAACCAAGAGCATCATGTGAGCAAACAAATGGTAATGATTAACAAAGGGCAATTTATCCTCCATTAGATCAAATCCCGACCCGGCGATCCAACGCCGTACAGTCAACAAAACTGTACATTTTAGCACAGGAAACGATAGAATTGGTTCTTCCTCATACTAACAATAATTTAGATCATCATCTCAGCTTTCCATCGAGTATTTAACCACCTCATTCCGCTAATCGAGCGAAAAGTTATAGGTGTTACCCGACAGACTATCCATTCTGATCGGTAATCTGTACAGCGAGTAATAACTGACCAAAACCGGCCAGCTCGGTTCGAAACTGGTCCTCCAAATGAATACAAAAGTTGGAACCCATGTTTCAACCTTTCCAAGGAGTACAAGATCACACGTACCCAACACATGAGCACCAAGATATGGTCAAAACGGTATGGACATACGATTCTGAAAACAGAGTTGAGGTAGTTTCAGTTCAGAGGGAGGAATCCGAGATTTTCGACCCTGCAACCTCAAAACCAGTCTTTCCTCAGACTACCAAAGTTGTAGCTCGTGATTCAAGCTTTCCAGAAAGTGCTCATTTGCCTTATTCCGACAATCGAGCTGGGAGTTATGGGGAAAACCAACCAGGCTGTCGTTCTGAAAAACAGACACAGCACCTCTGAACAAAGCAGAGCATAACTCCCTCCCTCTGGATCCAAACATCACCAAACCACGACCAAAAATTAGTTGACTTCTCTAAGTTTTCAGAACATTTAAAATCACTCAAATCCAAGATTCGAGCAGAAAGTTATGGATTTTCTTTGCCTAGCGAGTTTCTGAAATTTCTGAGATTACAAAATTCAGATTTTTAGGTTTGCCATTTTTATCATGAATGCACCTTAGCCATCCTATTCATCCTCACCACGAAAGAAACAAAATATTTATACCGTCTCAACGGTGTACGCATTTCGGGGTGGCAACCCGCACTCAACCCCGTATGTCAGTCTAAATTATCGACTCACACCTACTAGCGTTGTTATGTACCTGCAGAAGATTCATTCCAGAAACAAGTACATCAAATTCAAAAGAAACTACAAAAATAAGCACAGCTTCTACAAGTAACGATCCATAAAGAGGATCGCCCCGTGGTATGCCACGAGCCAACATTGTCCCGTATTCTCCGTCCGCGGGCACGGACCGCTAATTTAAATGCAGACATACCCGAGCCACAGCCGTAGATGCAAGTAATTAAACAATCATAACCCAGGGTTAGCTTTGCCACCGTTACGACTAATATAGTCCTTACGGGCACGTCCTCACACGATAACGCCCTAGTTTTCGAAAATAGGCTGCTTGAGGTGTTGCAATATCCCCATGACGGCTCGATACCACGCTGTGACAGCACCCGTCTCACGAAGAGTCGTTTCCGTCACCAGGATCATCATGGGTGGCATCACGCGCTCGTGATACCCGATATTACAACATACAAACATAAGCATAACACAATGAATATAAGTACAAGTCTTACATTCATCCCAAGTACAAACGTACATCGTAGTCTCATAAGCATCGAAGCTAATAAGTTTGGAAAACAACTAAACAAGCGGAAGCAAATAAGATACAATCGCTCTCTCGGCGATACATCACGGCATCCGGCAGAGACAAATGTTCCTGCCCTAGAACATCTTACCGGCACATCAACTCCTCTACTCGTCCGGACCGCACCACTCCCAAGTGTAGTGGCCGTCACCCGAAGTCCGATCCTCGCCGGACGTCATCTCCGGCGTCGAAGTCATGCACGACGGTATCCTCTCGAAAACCACATAGAGCAAAGCCCCGAGCAACTAGAGCTCAGCAAGACCGACCCGTCAAAGTGGCCATCTACAGCCGACTCCTAGACATGCAAAGGCCAGGGGGATAGGGTACCTTTAAGCACTAAGTCGGCCTACAAGTGAATCCTTACTTTCATCTTTTAGCAGCTTTAATTAAGTTGCAAGAAAGAATAAATTTAATTTGCACTAAGCTACTGCATTACATGTTTCCAAACGAGTAATTAAGCAATACAGCAAATTAATCATAATAATCATCATCAATGTTCCTCTTCTTACTACGTTCCGGCGCAGGGACAAGTGGTACTCGTTATCGTGAGGGGCAGCGATTCGAATCGATTTACATCCTGCAGGAGAAACCTGACCGCACGTCACATACGCACTTCCCGTAAGCCGCATGAGACAACCTTTCCCAGCCGGCACTGTCGTGTTAGTCGGGCCTAGCTCCCCGAGAAGGGTCCCCCACGCGATGCCGTCCCGGACGTCATCCGTGAGTAGAGTGCTCCCTTCTCTCCTCCCAAATTCCTGCCAAGTAACCAAGGGAGTAGGGTATCTCTCTAACATACAGCGACCATCGGTACGTCGGTTTATCGGGCCCATCAACACCAGCATGCAAGCAGTACGTTCAAACTTAATCCACATGGGCCGGACACGACGCGGTCCTTGTGTGCACAGTACGGGGCTACAACCTTGAAGACTCTTTCAGTCCTTCCCTTTCCACCTAAGTTGCCCGTCCGGCCTCCAATTTACCATTCTCTTCACATACTTAGCATCGTGTCCCAAAAGTGATTGTCCTATCTACGAGTGGTCTCCGTACCACTCGACGGATCATCGCCCTAATTAAGCAGGCATCTAGCGTAGGGTGATCGAATCAGGATAAACAGGGTCCTACTGCATGCTAGGGTTTCCATCACAACTCCCGTAGACCTAATGCACAATACAGACCTACAAACATAGTGATGAAATTAAAATACTTAATTTAAAAGGTTGTGCACCGGGGCTTGCCTTGAGCTTGACCCCGAGTAGCTGGGTCAACAACAGCAGCAACTTCTGGCTCCTCCTCGCTGGTCACCACGTTCACCACCGCAGCTACATGATGCAAGGGTGATGTGTAAAAAAAAAAAAAAAAAAATTGATGAAATCATGACATTGAATATTTTACGGAATACGTGCGGATTTCATCAAATACATTTAATTCATGAGTATAAATTAACGTGGTGTCCAGCAGGGTGAAAATGATTTAAAGTGATTATCTATTTTATCTCCTTCATCAACTCCCATGAAGCATTTAAATCATTATCGCATGTGCAAGAGAATAATTCAACAATCCTAGCAAAACTAGGTAAAAATAGCAATTAAATTGCTCCTGGTCCTTAGGCACATGCTAGAGATAATAATTAAATTAAGCTTCATAAGTTGGGGTAATTAATAATTAATTAAGCCCTAATCTTGAATCTCCAAAAAGGAAATTAACTCAATTAATTTACCTCTGATAACGTAAATCTAACTGCACCATTAAATAGTACAAATCTCAAGGATTCCAACAAACTTTGGTTTGCAATTTTTCGAGCTCTGGGTCAAAAGATATGAATTTTTTGAAGTTTACTCATTTTTCTGATAATTTATTTAATTCCTGGAAAAAGGATAAGGAAAAAAAAAAGAAAGGGGCTGGTGGGCTGGTTCGGCCGAAGCGGCCCATTTCGCAGCGTGGCCCACCGACGCGCGCAGCCCAGTAGCATGGGTGCGGCCCAGTCCCCACCATGCGGCCCGTGCCAGGACATGGCCCAAGGGCGTGGTGCGGCCCAGCCACGTGCGTGCGGCCCGGACATGGGGCGCGGCCCAGGAGCAGGGCACGCAGCCCAGGCGTGCACGCACGGCAGAGGGAGCTGCCACGGTGGCCGGAGGTTCGTCGGAGCTGCGGAAGTTCGCCGGAGTGGGGTCAAACGACCACTAAAAATCGAGATAAAAATACCAGCATGCTCCGCAGCTCGACGCGCATTCATTCGAAGAGGTCCCGAGGTCGGTGCTCACCGGCGAGGGCGGCGCGACGACGATGGCGGTGGTGCGGGGTTCGGCGGCGACGCGCGTGACGGAGGAAGCACGGGGGTTGAACGGCTTGGTCGTAGAGCTTCCTCAAAGCACGGACTTCACCGGCACGCTCTCCGTCGAGGATGAGCTTGACCGTGGTTGGCCGTCGACGTGAGGGTGGCGGCGGCCGGAGCTTCGCGGTGGGGAGAAAATGAAATCCGGCGACCTAGGGAGCAAGGGAGGGAGTTAGGGTTTGAGGGGGTGCTCCACCACCGTGCGCACGCACCGTTCCACGGTCGGGGATGCTTAGCTCACCGGAGGGGGCGAATCTGGACGGAGAGGATGCGGCGGCCGGCGTGGAAGAAAGTGCTCGATTCTCCACCTAGGGTCCACGGGGAACCCTTGCGACGGCTCGAGGAGCGGAGAGGGGTTGGGGCGGCGCTCCAGTGCGGACGCGCGTGCGGGGAGGTGGCTCGCGGTGGCCGGGCGGCGAGCTCGAGCTCGGGCGTCGGCAATGGCGGGTGGAGGAGAGCTCGGGAGCGAGAGAGAGAAATGGGAGAGGGGGTTCCGACCGGGAGGGGACCTCCCCTTTGTCCCTCCGACCAGTGCGGGGCCGGGCCAGGGGGCAGCCGCCACGCGACGCCGGCGTACGGCGCCGGTCGGGCGCGGGGCGCGCCCGTGCCTCGCCCAGTGAGGCTGACGGGTGGGGCCCATGGTATATTCCCCGTGCATCTTCTTATTTTCTTCCAATTTCCAAACGCGGTCTGATCCGGTTTTGAAAAATCAAAAGCAGGACCTTCCCGTGTTCAAAAATTAAAGTGAAGAATTTTGTTGAGAAGTATAACTCTAGAAAGTGACATGCACGAAGAGTTTACTCCAAAATCCTTTCTAGATAAATTCTGAAAATTCCGAGAAAAGGCTTAAATGCTAAGTTTGACTGATTTATTTGGGGTACCAAACCTCGATGAAATCCAGTGGGGTTTTGACCTATATTTTTCATTTGACACGACTTACAACATATATTTTTGGTTGACCATACTTGTATGGTAGGAATTTGAGTTGTAGTTCAAATCAAAGTGTTTTTGAATTTAATCACTGCCCAAAACACTTTGCATGTCAATGATACTTCTTGGGTAGGTCAATCTAGTCCTGAGATTAGTTTTAAAAATGCTAACTCGAAACATCTGGACACGGAGTGTCACACACACGCACAAAGAAAGAAGAAGAAACCGACACGCATACTCGCTAACAGTTTGATGCTATACTTACCTAGCCACTAATAATTGCTAGAAATTCTTTTTCTATATGCTGCAAAGTACACAAATATCTATGCGCATTGCCTTTTAGAAAGACCGTATTTTTCAAGCTTATTGCCCGTAGATAATTTTGCAAGAGGTCAACTACTCGTGGCAAGAAAAAAAAAGAGAGATTCCAATATCCCAATGGTCCTCATGAGCAGCAACGCCACCAAGGATTCTTATCCAATAATCCATCCACGCACATTCACTACTAGATCATCAGGAGAATCATTTGTTCGTTATGGAATAACAAAATCCATCTATATGTTCTACGCATGCATACTAATCCATAGCACACGTTGGTACGTCTCCTAGTACTTCCAGCCTATAAAAGGCACAAATAAACCAGAATGTGGCAGGACAGAAAAATCAAGAAAACACGCAGCACCTTTCCAAATCATCTAGTACGACACTACCTCACACAAAGGAGACCTGCGCAAAGAGACTAGCTACAAGGATAGAAGTAGAAGCCTCTAGAACTTTCTGAGCACCGGAGGCAGAAGCCACTAATGGACCGCGTGTCGAAGCTGGCGTCGGAGCGGGCGGTAGTTGTGTTTACCACGAGCAACTGTTGCATGTGCCACACCATGACCTCGCTCTTGACTGACCTGGGCGTGAACGCTGCCGTGCATGAGCTGGACCGGGACCCCATTGGCCGAGAGATGGAGAGAGAGCTCGCCAGGATGCTCGGCGGCCGTGCGCCCGCCGTTCCAGCAGTGTTCATCGGGGGTGACCTCGTCGGCGGGACCAACAGAGTCATGGCGCTGCACCTCGCTGGAGAGCTCGTCCCTTTGCTCAAGAAAGCTGGCGCTCTCTGGCTGTAGTGCATGCATGCATGGAGATGATTTTTCGTCAAACAAAATAATCACATGTAGAAGTGTGTGTCAACTGTCAAGGCAATGTTTTTGTGCCCTGTGTGTGAGAAATGAAAATAACAATCTAGTCTGTTTTTGAATGATTTCGTTGGGTTGAAGAAACGAAAAAATAATCTAGTCCTGCTTTTGAATGATTTCGTTGTGTTGACTCTACTTTTAAAATTTGTTTTACGTACATTTTAACTTTATGAGAATTTTGAGCATAAGTATATACGACCCCGGAAGTCCGGACTAAATTTGAACTAGCAAAGTCAACGACAAAAATAAGGATGGAGTAGCTATCTTCTGTGAAATGGTATTGAGCGGTTCTTCTGTCTAAATGCTTTTCGGCCACATGCATGAGGTACATATTGTCTGAAAGGAAGTTAAGTCTGACTCATTGTATAGAGAAAATTATGAATATCTACAAGATCAAAAGTACACAATGAAAATATATTTTAAGAGTAATCTAAAGACATTGTTTGATCTTCTAAATATTAATAAATTTTCTATTGACTTCATTAAATTTAAGATAGCTTGACTGACATGCATGATCAATAGCCAATTGCAATTGCACTGAATGGGTAGAAACAACATTCTATTGTTTTTTCTTCTTGGTGCATTGAAGACTGTAAAAAAAGATTGGAGTTAATTTCACAAAACCACAACTATTTCGTCCCTTGTTGCAAGAAACAACTTTTGTAACCTTGTCGAGTCTTAAACTCGGCACTAGTACTACCCGGTCCCTCACGAGCGTGGAATTCGATGGTGCAACACACGAAACACATAGGAACACGAGATTTTAGATAGGTCCAGGCCCCTCGAAATGAGAGTAATACCCTACGTCTTGTATGTTATGTATTGCCTTTAGCAGATTGCTAATTGCAAGATCTCATAAAGCTTTCGGGGGTCCCTGCTCCGCCTTATATATCCAGGGGAGCTAGGGTTACATGCAGAGTCCTAGTCGATTACACGGATTACATATATGGGAGTTACATCTCTAGCTTTCTTTATTGATTCGGGGTCCTAACAGACTACAATTTATTCCTTAACTTGCTTCTCAAGTTATCATACGCCGGTCTTGATATCCGCCTCATCTCCATACCGGTATATGAAATCCTCTGTTATTCCGGACCGGTCAGGAACCAGTCCGTTGGCTATCTCCATCACCTTTATCTTCATTGATTTGTTACCATGTCTTTGCGCATCCATTCCTTTATCATCTCGTATACCCATAAGGCAAGTATACGACAAACCTGTTTCACAAAACCACAACTTTTAGTTTCGGTCCCACATGTGAGCCATAAAAGAAGTGCATAGGACCAATAGAGGATGACAAGTGGGCCTAGGATCAAAACTTGTGGTTTTGTGCAATGAGTGGTAGGAATAGTTGTGGTTTTGTGAAATAGGTTTCAAAAGTTGTGGTTTCTTGCAACAAGGGACCAAATGGTTGTGGTTTTGTAAACTTAAGTCAAAAGTTTGAGAAATTCAAACCCATATATTTTACTTGGAAATGAAAAAAAAACACAGAAATGGTACACACAAAAATGAATAATACAGATCAAAGGAAAAATTTCACATGACATTTTTGTAAGCCGTTTGAGGTCAGATCACCGCAAGTAAATTGTGAGTATGTGCACCTGATATTTTCTATTATGTTTATTTTCCTTAATGCGTAACACGGATCTACATTATATTTTGACGAACATAAAAAAATTGATGTATTCGATATGAATCAAATAAGTATTCCACATTATTCTCAGATCGTAAAAATACGTCAAATTTGTACCAACTGAGTCTCTAAAAGATGTATTTATGCCTTCGAGGCACTTGTCCAGGTGCGTCCTAGAAGAACCTGTTGCATTCAAACAAAACTGTGGGTGCCTCGCGGCAAGCCGAGGGGCCAAAACCAATTGCCAAACCGATGCCCCAAACCCTTCACAATGCAAGAAGCTGCTCCGATCCTGAAGGCAGGCCGAGGAGATCTTCTATCGTGCAGCTGCTGGAAGAATCGAATCAATGAAGGCACTCGCAATCTTTCCGTACGTGCAGGGGGAGGATGAAGATAAGCCGATGCTGAAACAACAGAAGAAGCATCTCGGATTTCGCATTGAGATAGAAACCACTCGTCAGGATGCGGCGCCGCGTCCAGCCGCAGCATCGTATATATGCTTGATGGTGGCAGTCCGATCCGACGAGCCATCCTACTGGTGCAGCGATTTTGATCTCATCGGTGATAAAGATGGATCGGGCCAATTTATCTTGATGTAATGTAGAGATCCGATGAGGAACAAGGCGAGACGGCGATCGGCAGTGATCTGCACCCACTAGCGCAGATGCTATGCATACGTATCTTCTGAATCTTTGATCGATCTACCTGCTGAAAATAAGTTGATCAACAAGAAGAGAACAAATTGTTTAAACCACTGATCGGTTGCTGACATTTACTTCCAAGAGGTCAACTACACTGGTGAGTACTTTAATTGTCTAAACATTGTATCCAACATGCCTTTGAAAAAGGTCATATTTTTCAAATAAATACGTGAGCAAATTTGAAAGAGGTCAACTACACTCGTGAGGACGAGAAGATTCCAATATTCCAAGGGTCACATCATCAACAACACCAGCATATATATGGATTCTTATCCAAAACTATCCACATTCGCTACTACTGGGTGAGGAGAATCATTTTTTGGTTATGGAAGAACAAAATCTAGCTATGTGTTCCATGCATGTCAATCCACAGAGCACATAGGTAAGTACAGCAATTGGCACAAGCCTATAAAAGGCACAAGAGCCAGGTACCAAGGCAGAAGCAAAGAACTACACATATCACCTTCTAAGGCACCAAACCATCTACTAGCGAGCTCACATAAGGACTCAAGGACACCTGTGCAAAGAGACCTAGAAGTCGAAGAAGCCCTCTAGAACTTTCGGCACACAGTACCTCGAAGCTTCCGCAAGCAATATGGACCGCGTGGCAAAGCTGGCGTCGGAGCGAGCTGTGGTTGTGTTCACCAGGAGCAACTGCTGCATGTGCCACACCATGACCTCGCTCCTGAGTGACCTAGGCGTGAACGCTGCCGTGCACGAGCTGGACCGGGACCCCATGGGCCGAGAGATGGAGAGGGAGCTCACCAGGATGCTCGGCGGCCGTGCGCCCGCCGTACCAGCAGTGTTCATCGGCGGTGACCTCGTTGGCGGGACCAACAGAGTCATGGCGCTGCACCTCGCCGGCGAGCTCGTGCCCTTGCTCAAGAAAGCCGGGGCGCTCTGGCTCTAGTGCATGCATGCATGCGAGGTTTTTGGTCAAATAAAATAATCCAATATGTAAAACTCTGTGTGTGTGTGTGAAGGCAAGGTTTTTTTGCCCTGTGTGTCGAGAAATGAAAATAATACTCTACTAGTCCGTTGTTGATTGATTTTCTTGTGTTGCTCTCCTTTTTTAAGTCTTGTTTTATATACATTTTAACTTTATGAGACTTGATCATAAGTAGTATAGTCCGGATTAAATTTCTTGACATCCGGATAGCCATTTCGTTTGCACCGTACTCCTTTCGTGTCCCATTGTCCGAAAGGAATTGACTAACTGTACAGATAAAATTATCAATACCTACAAGATCAAATGAGTACACAATGAAAACAGATTTTGTGATGAATCTCATGACACTGATCCGATCTTCTAGATATTAATACATTTTTCTATACTGACTTGATTAAATTTAAGATATATAGCCTGGTTTTGACTTGGTCAAAGGCCACAATTCCAATGGGACGGAATGAGTAGAAGTGTCATTCTAGTTGTTTTTTTTTCTTCCTAGTGCATTGACGACTGTATAAAAACTTTCAGAAAGTCAATTCCGAAATTTACTTGGAGATAAAAAAAATACAGAAATGGTGCACACAAATTGAACAATGCTGACCAAAATAATACCTTATCAATTTTGTTTGTAGGGAATCTGTCGGAACGAATGCGTACGGCCTCGTCGCCGGTGACGTGTCCCTGCACCCGCCACGATGCACCGCCTGGTCGCGGCGTTCGTGGAATCACGTACGGCGTGCTGATGGACAAGCACAGCATGGAGCGGATTAGTGGATAGATATGAATCCAGTCATCTTGCCATGGAGGAAATTAAAAGCCGGAGAGATACGATCGGGGTACAAATAAAGGCAGCAGAATCACGAGTGATGAGCTGCACAATGCAAGTGCTCTCCTGCTCACCAGCTGCCTAATCAACATGGTTAATATAAAACCAGCAAAAACCAGTTCGGTTTTGCTGAAAACCGGAAAAATGATTCGGTAAATCGATTTCCACTAAAAATCAAACCTAAGATCCTTTTAGTAAAACCAGTTGTTACGGTTTATTTAGAGAGGTTTTCAGGTCCAAAATAATGGCCATTATTTTTCCTCAACTAATGGCCATTAGTTCAAGGGTAGTTTAGTAATTATACTAAAAAATTAATATTTTTTATCCTACAAACTTGTGTTAAATACACTAAAACTCAACTACAACAATAATGATGATGATTAATCAAATTTAAAATAAAAATTTTATAAAAAATTCATGTAAATTTTGACTAACTTATTAGTTATGATGAATTTTTGTATTATAATCATATTATTTTGACAATATTACCCTTACTAATGGTCATTAGTTATTAACTTCTAAAATTTAATCTACACCATTAGATCCAACTAATAGTCATTAGTTGAGGGAAAATAATGGCCATTATTTTGGACCTAAAAACACACCTTTATTTAAAGAAATTGGGGCATTGAAAATTGATATTATTATTCGGGTTTTGTGAACCCTGCTTTCTACTTAGAAAATCATTGTCCTCCGTGTGCTCCGCATGGTCAGTGGTGGTTGCCATGTTCCAGTGTAGTCCTATGTTCTTATGAGCAACATTATTCAATGTGTTTTTGTTTCAAACTTCAAACCTTGCTAAGTTGTTTGGCTAATGAGTCATTTACACGCTGCCACATAGGGGTGTTCGTTTTATGGGGCTAAAGAGGTTACAGGGGCTAAAGGGCTAAGTTTAGCCTCAAGTAAACAAACATGTAGGCTAAAAGGGGCTAAAGGGCTAAGTTTAGCCTCAAGTAAACAAACATGTGAGCTAAAAGGGACTAAAGTTTAGCACTTAAGACTAAAAAGTGGAGCAAAAGAGGAGTTAAACTTTAGTCTCAAAAGAGACACTAAACTTTTACCTTAAAACTTTAACATACTAAAAGAAACGAACAGTCCCATAATAGCATAATATAGATTTTCTCCAGAATCCAGAGTAGTTCTGGGCCTACCAGGACAGCCAGCTGGCTCCGCCCATGCGTATGGTCCTCGCTACCTCGATAAGTTTATTTTCCAGCAGCGGCCGACTTGTTCTTGGCGTGTGGGATTGTTTCACAAGTCCAACCAGGCCTGTTTGTTTCCTCTGCTAAAATGTTACTCCCTTGGTCCTGAAATATTTGACATTCTAGACTCATCTATTTTTCCCAAAATGTTTAAGCATTCTCACTTATCGAGACACTCTTCCCAATAAACCTCTATCTCTATCTCTTTCCTCCTCGTTTTCTGCGCACCTACTTTATTTCTTCTCTTCTTAATCTCCGTACTCAGAACTATAATGCCAAACGTATTGGAACGGAGAGAGTAGCTCCTAATATAACATTCTTCCCTCCCTCGCATCGGAAGATAGAACAGGTCTCTCGATCAAGAGAACACCGTTGCAAGGTGCGTAGAGCCTGTTTCTTCCACACGACTACTTCGTCTTAATGTGGCTAGCACGGTGCACGTGCATTTGACCTCATCAGGGTGTCAATCAACATGGCATGTGTCACAACAACACGTTTGCATGGCTAATCATCACATCAAGGCTCCATAACTCTCATCTGGAATGTTTGATCATACCTGCTGGACAATCATCGGTACACAACATGTCCTTCGCTACGCCATCACAATGACCAGATATGTGCTAGTACTACAGTACCGGCAAGGGTTGTTTTGTCCCTTGCCATCATTATGTCACTTTTGCTCTTTTGCATGTCCTCCGCACATCATCACAGCATTATCCAACTTTTGTGAATGAAATTGCTGCTTATCCATCAGAACTCTAACACTTGTACTCTGTTTAGTGCTGATTAGAAATTTGGTGTGATCTTACAGGTGAAATTTCCAACTCATCACAACAATTAATCGTCATATACATGTCTAGAACCCAAGACTTCTTCGGAACTAGAATGACATGTAATTTGAGAAAAATTAGGGACTCTAGAATGACATTTATTATTGAACGAAGGTAGTACTAATTATATAAAAAATTGTCAATGCATTAACATTAACTATAACTTTTTATTTTACGAGCAGTTAGATATGGATCTATTGCTTAGAGATTGAATGGAATCCAAACTTTCTAGTGACTGAAAATTAGTAAACCTCCTTTTTCCATGAGTCAAGATGTGTCCCATGGCTAACGATTAATCATCTTTTTACATGTGTCTAGAACCCAAGACTTCAAAGGCTTCTCTAGAGCAAAAAGAAGAAAAGCATACATGCATAAAGAAAGAAAAGGCAATTTTTTGACAATCGTTTGAGAAGCATGCCATTGCCAGCGACTACTACTACCTCATGATGCTGAACAATCCTCTGATATCGATCGGTGTACGTTCTGTTTGATGAGAACGCACAAGTTACAACTCTGTGTCCCCCGGGCCGCAGAAGATCCGGCGCGCGAGTGTGGTCGTGGTACAGCCCCTGACATAGTGAACGGTCCGACGGGATTTAATACGGCTGTCGGCAACTTGCTACGCTCCAAGATCTACCCTACTGTACGTGAGAAAACCAAGTCACGTTACGCACTCCTGTACAGGACAACGTACTAGTACTAGAACCACAATACAGCAAAATTATTTTTCCGAACAAAGGAAAAAAATATCGATCCCCAAATTGAACGGGAGCATGAAAAAGTTTCGTTGCAGAAATGCTGGGCCCTTTTGACCATGCTGACAGTACTAACAACAACAATGATCTGATGGTCCAAGCAAAATGCCTTTCTATTTGCAGTGTTTTTTTGCGCAAGCCGGGCCCACGTGGCAGACTCTCTGGTCGCGGGCGAGGCATGGCAGTAGGCTTTCCAGCTTTCTCATGACTGCAGCAGCGGCGAGTGAAGCAGATGTTGCTGCTGTAATAACGACGACTGAGGCGGTAATAAAATCAGGCGGCACCACTTGCGCGTGTCTCGAGGGAAGTCATAATTGCGCCTTGAAAGGGAGACACTGGAGCACAGATTTGCTCGGCCTTTTCCTGATCTCCTCGATGACACTCTGTAAAAATCTGAAATTTACGCTCACAGAGTGAGCACCCAGTGACATGGATGGCACCAATCACCCATAAAAATGCATCAGCACTTATCGGGACATTTTGGATTTCCTTGGACCACTTTAATAAGTTCAAACAAATAGGGCTTTAAAAGTGGTGGATCCAAGATTTTGACTGTGGCTGCAGAAGGGATGTATCCATCAAAATTTAAGCAAGTTCATGTATATACACATGTGTGCTAAAAGAAACAAGAAAGAACTGACATGTGCAATTGTGCAGATCAAACACTAATACTGTACTACAAAGCTGTGTATTTTTGCAAAATGTTACTGACTTGGTAAATACTGATGCTGTGTAAATCACCTTTCCATGGCTACTGGCTGTCGCTGCCTCTATCACCATCACAGTATCGCACCCAGAAAACAGCGCCCCACCCTGCAAAATCTATCTTCCTCCGCCATCTCCGAGACTGAGAGAAGTCAATGTCACTGCTGCCGCGCCCTGCTCCGCAGCTGCACGTCCTCCACCGTCCACACTCCTCGAGCTTCTGCACTAGCTAGTGCAATTTACGCCGGTCGTTGGGACAGTGTCACAGTGAGGCCGCTCTGTTCTTGCGCATCGTTGTTGCTCCGATCCAAGAAGTAAGTTGGCCTCTTACTTTGATTCCCTTGCCTTCTTTT
This sequence comes from Chloris gayana, assembly GCA_031894775.1. NCBI lineage: Eukaryota > Viridiplantae > Streptophyta > Magnoliopsida > Poales > Poaceae > Chloris > Chloris gayana. The sequence goes on from JAUNZO010000011.1 coordinate 108,318, forward strand.
CCGGTTTTCTCTTCTTACTTTGATGTGCCTGTCTTCTTCTCGGCAATGCCGATGGAACTTCTTGAGAAGCTAAAGAAAACAATTTTCCCCCAACCACAAGATTTAAATAAAAACGTGTTGGTCCTAGCCTTGTTCTTGCTGCAAGCACTACCGGAGCAGTAGACATTTCTTGGATTTTAATTGTGCGTTGTTGCTGCCGCTTTGCCTACTGGTTTCCTGCCTCCCAAAAATTTCTGTCCTTTTTCCGCCTCAGTATCTGCTACTGTTTGATGTCTTCCTGTTCTTGCTCAAGTCCCAACGGCCGCACAGCCCCCTTTTTTAAAGGAAAAATTTGTCCTTTTCCCCCGTATTTTCGACACGATTTCCTGCGCCCAATCCCAACCGCTCCACTGACCCCGTTCACTTTCTGTTTCTCCGCGGTTCCGTGTTTGCAGGCGACAAGAGATTGCGGCGGTAGGGTTCAGTTAAAACGCTCTCATTGTTTCCGGGGAGAAAATTTGGAGCGGGAGAACAGAGACTGCCGCAGCAATGCCGAAGATGTTTGGTTTCTCTCGGCGGCGAATGAAGCTTGGGAGGTGAGATTTGAGGTTTCAGTTCTTGCCCATTACTGTTGCTATTCTTCTATGTTTGGCTCATATATGGTTGGTACTTATTTTTTTGGGGGCTTTTGTTGTGAGCTTGTAGATGTTTTAGTTAGTTATTCTTTGCTAGAGCTTGCAGATGTTTTGATATGGTTATAGCAGATGATTTAGGGCTTCATTTGTAGATGTTTTAGTTAGTTATTCTTTCCTAGAGCTTGTAGATGTTTTGATATGGTATAGTGCCTTGCTCGTTCAGATGATTTAGGGCCCCATGTTTGAGCAATGTCGTCCTTGTTGCCTCATAAAGGATATTAAATTTTTTACTTGGTGTTTTCTGTTCTCTTTGTTTTTTGGAAGCAGATTTGATATTTTCTAGGGTTTAGTTTCAGTGGGGCCCAAACATCTGCTTTTAGGAAAGGATATTTGTAACTTTCTGGGAGGTTTTTCAATATTTTTGCATATGCAAACGAAAAATGAAATTGTGTATTGGTGTTTCAATTTTCTATGTATGAAAAACTGTCTTCAGATCGAACCGTTTAACATTGATCCATTTCTTCCATACTTTCCTTTCTTTCATTTGTATGAATTCTCTCTTTTTGTTGCAGAACAACTACATGTTTACTTGTATAATATTCACTCTGTTTGCTCTGACCTTTTAGTTGTCATATAATGTCTGCAGGCTGAAGGGTCATCTAAATGATCATTTCCATGGCTCTCGAAGCCCTTCTCGTCATACCAAGCGTCATAGCCACCCCAATGTGAGTTTTTCTTATGGTTCAATTGTTTCGCATTTGCCCTGAGGTTTTGTTGTATAGAAAAATTCGATGTTGCTAATGGTGTTTAACAGGGTGAGGATCCAGTGACTGCCTCGGTGAGCGGCCGCGTTGATGATCTTGCTTGGCGTTGCTCATCTGATACCTTTGATCTCAATGGACGTGCTTTTGAGAGCTCAGAGAATTGGGCGGTGCTGTCAACGGAGGGTGACAAACCAATTGCACGCTTTGATGTAATTAGCCTTCCTAAGATTCTAAATCTGTTTAAAGTATAGAGTGTTGCTGCCTCCAGAGTTCAGTTATGCTTTTTATAGCACTGTTCTGATTTTTATCTTGAACAGCATGCAGCAGCTATGGTGGGGAGCAAAATGATAGTATTTGGTGGTGACTCCGGTACTTGTTTGCTGGATGATACAAAGGTAATGCATCAACAGCATTCGAGTACTGAGCTGTGAGATCACTTCATGACCTCATTTTATGTCTCCAGATATTGTTTTTTTTAATGAACTTGTCTCCTTCAGATATTGAGTTTAGACAAGCTTAGCTGGGATTCTGTGGCTGCTAAAGTTCGACCATCATCAACTGGACGATCTCCAAAGTTGCGACCATGCAAAGGCCATTGTCTGGTATAATTCTTAGAGCCCATTTTTCTCTTACTATATTGGTCTAATTGATTGTTTCGTAGATACATATTAAGAATTTCCACTTGAATGATTGATGTGTGCTTGATTGAGAAGTTCATATTTGACATTCAAAGTAGGCGCCCTGTCCCTTTGATTTCACCGGAATTTGCATTTGAAAGATTAACCAATCTCCTCTTTGTCATTCTGGTATTTTGCTCTCAGCTTGGATTTCATCTCTAGACTATACCCAAATTGCTTTTCATTCCAACTTGGGAGTAGAAGGGCTTTGTTTGTTATTGTTGCATTTTTGTTTGGCATTCTGATGGCCTTATCGTCAAGGCAGTATAATTATGAAAAACAAGTATAAACTTTCTTTTCTTCTTGCTATCATCATGCTTTGCAACATCTTAACTAGAAATCATTGAACTTGATTTCTTTGACATTTAGGTTCCATGGGGGAAGAATGTCATTCTTGTGGGAGGGAAAAGTGATCCACCTTCTGATAAGATATCAGGTTTGCCTGTGATTATTAATTGTATACGGAAATCATCAGTTTCTTGTGTTCATCAGATTCTCTGCCAAACATCCAGCAGAGGCAATTAGGAATTAACCATTTGTTTTCCTGCAGTATGGACCTTCAACACAGAAACTGAGCTATGGTCGCATATGGAAGCCAAGGGTGATATCCCAGTAAATACCTGAACTTTGGTTTGCACTGTTTCAACTTTTCTTGTAAAATGATGGGTACTTTACCTGATTATTATTAATTTCAGGTGTCTCGAAGTGGCCATACAGTGATCAGAGCTGGTCCTGCTTTAATTCTGTTCGGAGGTGAGGATGCTAAAGGAAAGAAACTGCATGATCTTCATATGTTTGATCTGAAGTCACTAACGTGGCTTCCTTTGAACTACAAGTGAGTTTTCTTGCTTGGAACACAAATGAAAACTAAGCATCAGAGATAATATTTAGCTGTCTCTGCACTGAAACACCTAATGTTGAATCACTATGTTGCACTCTACAATTTTCTTTTACTAATCCTGAGTTCACTGTTTCAGAGGTTCTGGACCTTCTCCAAGATCAAATCATGTAGCTGCACTTTATGATGATAGAATTCTATTGATATTTGGAGGTCAGTCAAAATCCAAGACTCTTAATGATGTTCATGCTCTGGACTTTGAAACAGTAAGTTCTATCAGACTTCTTTTATAGGTGTTCCCTGTTGAAAGCTTTCTAAAAAATTGATGTCCTTATTAGATGGTATGGTCAAGAGTAAAAACCCATGGGCATCATCCATCACCTCGAGCGGGTTGCTGTGGAGCTCTTTGTGGCACTAAATGGTATATTACAGGTGGTGGAAGCAAGAAAAAACGTACGTTCCATCCTTTCACCTCATTCATGTGTCATGGCAGATTTTTGGTACAATTTTATCTACCAATAGTCCAATAGCGTGTATTAATTTGATAGTTCTGCTACCATGGATCATTGGCTTATCTAACACAAAATTGTATCTCAGGGCATCCTGAAACATGGGTCTTTGATGTTCTTGAATCCAGATGGTCTGTTTGTGTAGTGCCTCCTAGTTCATCAATAACTACAAAGAAAGTAAGTCTTACTCTTCCTTGACTTTACCTTTTGTGTTGGGCATGACACTTTTAAAAATCTTGACACTTTACAGCAGGATACTTTAATATGTATCATATATACTTCACAGATTAAGCACTTCAACCTATTGTTCAAATAGATAAGTTTTCATTTGAGTTAAAATTCTTATTTAACAATGGGAAACATATTTTCTATATTTGAAAATGGTCTTAATTGCAAAACAAGAGTGCAAATGGAAAGAATCACAATGAGAGTTCTTTATAGTTTTCTTTCCTTTAGAAAGAAAGAGTTATCTGTAGTCATGTCTTGATCACTTGTCCAGTCGTTGAACAGTTAATATAAATTATTGCAGGGCTTCAGCATGGTTCCATTGTACTACAGGGATAAGATTGTTCTTGTTGCTTTTGGTGGAAACAGAAAGGAGCCATCTGACAAGGTGAAAGAACTGAACAAAATGAAGGCTTCATTTTTGTGATGTATATTTGATTTCCATTTTTTTGTCTCTGTACTTTTGTGGTCGAGATGCATTTGGAACATTTCCTTGATCGGTACCAGTATTCAAATTGACATTACTTTGCATTTTCAAGGTTGAAGTACTAGTGGTGTTGCAAAACGAGCATTGCTTCAGTTGGCGTTCTGCCCCTGATGTGGAACCCTTACTATATGATGACTCCCCTCCGAGCTCAAGGGAACTTGCTGATCATCTCAACAATTGTGCTCCTCTATACTCTACTAGTTCTGCAGCTAGGAGTAGCCTTGCCACAACAGTGGATAACTCGTCTGGGAGGAAGTCCCTTCCTGATTCATTGCTACATAACTCGAATCTGGGGAGCTCATCACTCCGTAGGCAGTTCCGTCATGAAGAAGAAAGCAGCCTGGCCCATAAGCTTCAGAAACCTATAGATGATGACAAATATAAGGACATTGATGATTGCTCTGAGCTACCCTCAATCACAAACCAAAAGCAGTGGAATGACACAAATCTCTTGCCAGATGCTGATGCTAAAGCGAAGAGGCTTGGCAGAAGTTCATCGGATATCAACCATCATTATGATACAAAGATAACAAATCTAATCAGGATAAATATGTCGTTAGAAGAACAAATTTCAACTGCCATGGCAAGCAAGGAAGAAGCAGAGAAGAATCTGTCCTTGGTCATTGACAGTAAGGATGAGCTGGAGAAGAGGCTGGCCGAGAGGGACAGGGAGGTCGAGGCGCTGAAGGAGAAGGTGACCGGGCTTGAACTGGCTCAGGAAGAGTCAAACAACCTCTCAAACACAGTCCATGCTGACAATGTGCGGCTCGAGCGTGAGGTGGCATTCCTGAAGGCTGTAATGGATGAAACCCAGAAGGCAAGAAGTGCTTCTTGCTCTCCTCCCTTTACTGATACTCTATGATGTTCCACTACTGATGACTTGGTCTGATACATTTGGCAGGAGCTGCACTCTACTCGTGGAGTTCTTGCAGGAGAACGCGCAAGGGCATTCCAGCTTCAGGTAAACCCCTGCTTATTCAAGCTTTCTAGGATCATACAGTGGGTGTGCACACACAATCATCCATTCTTAGTAGTTAGTAATTGATTAAGAGATTTTTCACTGAAAAAGGGCGACAGATTTCACTGAATGGACTTGGCATGTTGCGGTTACTTTTGTCAGGTTGAAGTGTTCCATCTGAAGCAACGGTTGCAAACAATGGAAGGAAGGTCACCTACGCCAAGAAAACCTTAGGATCTGTAGAATTGAAGTGTACAGTGTGCGAGTCCATTGGGCTGAGTTGTAGAATTCAGTTGTAAATTCAATTCCACGCCTATTTTGCCTCTGAAGATTTGGTAGCATTCAGTTGTAAATTTAATTCTATGCCTATTTTGCCTCGAAGAATTGTCTGTACATGAAAGATATGTTTATGTGCAGAAGAAATTTTTTATTGAAGAACAGATCGATCGTTACACCAGCGTGTGTATAATGCGCCATCTAACTAATAATACCTGAAACTGGTCTGGATTCTGGAATGATCTTGGCAGTTTTATTGTTTTGTTGATTGGTGAAGGTTTTCCACGAAGCAAATATCTTCGGCCAAATACCGAGGGCAAAATTGGCTACCGCCAGCACTTCCAATCGGACAACTGAACGCACGCATCTTAAAGCAACCGGAAGCAGGCTGCTCTCCAGTCTTCTTCTATCCTCAGATGCTGCTCACATCCCCACCTCTCGTGGCCCCTCCGCTTCTTCACAGAAAAATGGAGCCTTTCCTCGCCGGCTTCTTCCGCGCTCCCGCCGCCGTCGCTCCGGTCGCTCGGGGTTGGCCGCTCCCCGGTGTTCCTCTATTCCACGGCAGGCGGCGCAGGAGGTCCTGCTCGGTCATCTGCATGGCGGTAAAGTGTCCATCCTTATCCTCTGCACGCTCTTGGTGGTTGTCTTGACGGTTTCCTGGAAATAGATGGAAACTGTAACAGTAGAGTTGTATCTGAATCATTTTGGGTTCAAACTATTTAGTGCCTGTTCGAGTTCAAGCTTGTCATGCCTGTAGCTGTCACTTATCCTAAATTTTGTTCGTACGGAGTTTGAGCGCTAAAATTTTACCTTTCAAACTCAAGCTAAGGGCATAGTTTGAGTATATGATGTAAGTATGAATGTTCCTTTTCATGGTTCTTGCAGGAGCCATATCTCATAGCGAAATTGGATTCTGCGGAGAAGGCCTGGAAAGAAATGTCGGTATGGTGTTCAACTGTTAGCACTTTAATATGAGAAGCCGGCAATGGATTTTTGTCCCCAAAATCCTAGTCCTTAAAGTATCTTTCAGGTCCTACAGAAAATTAGTTCAGAAATAATCATGTTTCTTAAACAACAATCAGGAAAAAGCGAGTAAACATTATATGTAAAACTCTCATACCTGACGAGCAGAGTATCTATTTCAGGTTAGGTTGGCAGATCCTGACATTGTATCAGATCCTAGCGAGTACCAAAAACTTGCACAGTCGGTTTCTGAATTGGATCAGGTATCACTTGCATCTGCTTTTTGGTTACATATTAACTGAAATTGAGCAGCTTGTTTTTCTCAATTATTACATCATCTTTTCTTTTGCCAAAAATACATTTAGGTGGTGACTACATACAGACAGTTTAAGGATTGTGAGAAACAACTAGAAGAGACAAAAGGTTGGTATGCTTCAGATTTTCTTGTGTCTGGGATTTACTGCTGGACTCCAACCAACTCTTTTGCTGACCAATGTTACAGCTTTGCAAAAGGAGAATGGAGATGACCCTGATATGGCAGAGATGATACAGTCAGAACTGGAGTCTCTATCTAACCAGCTTGCAGACCTTGAGGGAAAATTGAAGGTAATTTGATTGATACTAGTTATGATATATGGCATCTATTCTAGACAATATGATTAACAGAATGCATTCTGTGCTACTGCTTTCTGTTTTCGATTGAGGTACTCATTAGAGTTTTAGACACGTTAAAATGCCTCTCATTGCTCCTCTTTCCTTCCTCATTTCAGCTGTTATTGATTCCCAGTGATCCTCTAGATGAACGCAACATCTTGCTTGAAGGTACGTCTCAACAGTCAGTTATACTCTTGAATTCGAGTATATATCTGTCCAATCATACTGTCGAAATGTTGTGAGATTTGTTTCTGGCCTTGTTCTGGTACTGAGAACCATATTGTCCTCCTTTCTGCAGTAAGAGCTGGCACTGGTGGTGATGAAGCTGGGATTTGGGCTGGTGACCTTGTAGGTAGATGCTAGTTTATGCAGTTTGAGTACAATTTACCTACTGATATACTAGTTCGTGTTTTTTTTTTCACTCTGTTAAAATAGTGGAATACTAATGATTGTTGAACATATGTTGATTTTGATATATTAGTGCTACTTCTATATCAACAGTTAAATATGAAATGGCTTTTCTGTAGGTACGCATGTATCAGAGATATTGTGAGCGCAACAATTGGAAGTTTAAACCGGTTTCTTCCTCAGATGTATGCAATTGCAAACTTAACCTTACTATAGGGTAGTAACATGCTGCTCACTAAGTTGAACCTTTCAGGCTGACATGGGTGGATACAAGACATATGTGATGGAGGTCAAAGGGAAACAAGTCTATAGTAAATTAAAGTTCGAATCTGGCGTACACCGTGTTCAGCGTGTTCCCCTGACAGAGACTATGGGCCGTGTTCACACGTCAACAGCTACTGTAGCTATTATGCCTGAGGTACACCATTGCATATTTGCGAGCAGTTTTACGATGTGAATTTCCTTTTTATTTTTGAGAAGCCTAATGTGTTTCCTGTGGCATAGTAGGCTGATGAAGTTGATGTGGTTATTGATCCGAAAGATATTGAACTTAAAGCAGCAAGATCTGGTGGAGCTGGAGGTACAATCAGCTACAGATTGTCACGTCTTAATTGGGAAAAATTACAACTGAGCATCCTCTAAAGTCTCAATAAATGCAGGGCAGAATGTTAACAAGGTAGAAACGGCTATTGATCTTATTCACAAACCTACGGGAATTAGGATATTCTGCACAGAAGAGAGGTCACAGCTTCAAAACAAGGAACGAGCATTCCAATTGTTGAGAGCAAAACTGTAAGTTCTTTTGTTATTGTATATCTTTCCTAAGAGTTACTCTTGTGCACATTTTCTGTATCACCTCAATTATTTTGCTTCTAAATATGTTCTTTGGCAATGGACCATCATCTTAGTGCAAGTTTAGTTTTTTTTGTTGGAAAAGTGGTCCTTATTATTGTCAAATGGTATATTTTAGTTTAAGATGTGTACATCCTTGTGTATCTGCCCCTCATATATATCTACCACCATAAACATTACAGTTACGAGATAAAATTAAGGGAGCAACAAGAGTCACTAAGAAACCAGAGGAAAATGCAGGTATGTTGTTATTTATATGTTCTAAGGGTATAACTACTACATTAAACTGAAACGAAGAGTACTTGCTTTAAATATTTCACATAAAAAAGCAATAGTTGAGATTCACAAAATGTTAGTTCTTTGTTATGACTAATTTCAACTGTAACAAGACTACAAAAGCAGCACCTTTTACTTTATATAGTAAATAGGCTTGTTTCTTATGAAGTTATGATTGATTTTGTAACAAATTTATTGGATGTCACTAATACTAGCACAATTGAAGGTTGGTACTGGTGCTCGATCAGAGAAAATAAGGACATACAATTACAAGGTACATATATATATCCAGAGTCCCATCTCGCGGTGTGATACCAATTAAGCATGTCTGTCAACATTCAAAATAAACTTATAATATGTATTCTTTTGCTTACAGGACAACAGAGTCACTGATCATCGATTGAAGATGAACTTTGAACTAACTAGCTTCCTTTTAGGAGATATCGAGGCCGCTATTCAGGTACACCACATAATACAAATTATTTTTTGAATTCCTTTGAAAAATATTTGTAAATTTTGCAGTACACAATACATAAAAATTCATGCAGTAACTTGAATTCATCTTGTATATTTGCTTAAGTTTGTGTGAAAAAAACATCTGCAGTCGTGTGCTACAATGGAACAGCAAGAACTTTTGGAGGAAATGGCTATGTCTGCTGGTGTAGCGAAGGTCTGATTTGTACAATTGGTCATCTGGATGCAGACCAGAAAAAAAAATCAATCTTCAAACACACGATTTGATTAAATGGAAGATGGACAAGATGGAAATGCAGAAACCTGACAATATGATTACGACTACAGGCATTTTGTAGTCTGTGATTACGACTAATGTCATACTGAACATGCTGATGCATTTTCTTAGTGTTCCTCATGACACAAGATTTTGAGTTAGTCGAAAATAGAAATGTAAGCACAATTCAGCTGCTCGAGTACTCATGGTTCAATGTGGTTTAAACTTGTTATTCAGTCTGATTCTTTTCGTTTTCAAAATTGTGTAAAGATTTCCAAAGAGAACATTGTCTTTGTTCTTGCTTTGGATACCACATTGTATCTGTTCTTTCTTTGGATACCACTATCACAGTAACCTTGTCCTGCCGTCACGGCCGAACCCGTGGCCGGGTGTCGCAATGCAATGCTGTGATCTACACTGAATCAGTCGGCAAGTATTCGGATCACAAAATGTATTTTGCTACATTATTTTGCTTTTTGAATGTTTACTTTTCTATCAACTCAGTACATATTTTTCACTAATGTAGTAATCTCAGTTAGTCAAACAATATTTTGTGCATTCAATTTCAAAATCCATGAATCAAATTTTGTAAAACAAAAATCTGCATATTTGTGTTGTGTATGTTATTTTTTCCATTTCCTATTTTGGAAGTTTGATTTGCCATACAGTACATATTTATTTTTTTCACATGAAAGTTTTTCTTTTTCGTTCCAAGTTGCAATATCAACATTTTACAATTCCAAATTTGATTTCATAGTAGATCGCATTATATTTGTGGCAAATGTTTTTTTTTTCAAAAATTATGAGACAGTTAATTTTATCCACTTATTTTGTGATTATGTACTATTTTCAGATTATTGAATTGTATCCCGATGAGCTTCTGTTACACCAATATTATTCTACATTTCCATTTCTTTTTTTTTGGCAAGCTTAGTTTTCCATGTTTCTCGATCTGTACTATATTTTTGGATCCTGGTATTGGCAAACCTGCCGGTATCGTTGCCTGCCCCTCTCCCTGTCGACATTTTTCTCACATGCCTCAAGGTTTGAGAAAGGCACTCATCACTGCATTCTCTGCCATGGTTTAATCGCTTTGACCATACAACCAATTGCATGCGGCATCTAAAAAAATTACCTTGAGCACTTTAAGGCCCTGTTTGATTTGATGCCAAAACATGCCATACAAAAAGTTTATTTGTGGCATGACAAACTTACGCCAAAATGACATTGTTTGGTTTGTTACCAAATATATATATGGCAGAATAAATGTGGCAAATGTTTGGATGATGACCATAAAATTCCTTAGTAGCACAACTAATTATAATAATTACATATGCTTAGAAGGATTGGGGGCCCAACTTTCTCCCTATTTCTAGCTACAAATGAGATGAATTTAGGGGGAATAAATCTGTGAGCTGTTGGAGATCGTTTTTTGATTAAACCTCATTAATTTAGTTCAGGGAGAGTTTATGGGGCTCTCTTGGATCCGCTCTTAGATCTGTAGACCAATGGAAGGGATGGTCTCACCCATCGCACCAGCCAATCAATCTAAACATTAGGAAAGGGGATTAAGGCGGGAATACAATAACATATAGCAGAAAAAGAAGCAGATGCATTTTAGGGGCAGAAGCAAAGGATTTGGATGGGGAACCGATTAAGCAAGGAAGAAGGGGATTAGAGAAGGGGCAGGAGGAATTGAAATATAGGGAACACACAGAGGAGAATATAGGCAGAACCTTGCGCTGGTTTCGCGCCATGAGTGCACGCTCTCTTTCGTGGTGAAAGGACCTTTTTTTTTGCTCACAGCGGTGACACCAGCATGGATTGTGCAAGCTCGCTAAAAGAGTGGCGAACGTTTTGCTTGTCGCAATCTTCGCGAACATTCTTTGGTTAACCGGGTCTCCGCTGCCCCACTTTTTTTGGTGTGCCACATCTCTGGCAGATAAACAAACAATTGCCATAAAAGGTTTGGCACGCCAAACTTTTTGTATGTCATGTTTTGGCAACGATCCAAACAGGCCATAACTCCCCACTAGCGTCAAAAGTGCCAAGCTAGACTGGACATGCTAATGTCCACGCTAATCCGTGCATCCACACCTCTTTTGACCTCAGGTTCTGTTACGAGGGAACCATCAACCTAGTTTTGCTCAATGTTTCCATTTCCCACAGCTCTTGATCCCTCTCTTTCTTCCTCTTACTAGATTGCTATAAGAACATCTCATCCAAATAGATGTATTAGCATATATATCTTCGTCACTGAATCATTATTGTAGCAAAAGGAATAGGAAGGAGCACCTAAGAACTATAGGAATAGGAGGCATCAGGAATGCGTGGAACTAATATCTGCCTCAAATGGTAGAGGAGAAACTAGATCATACACATTCCTTCATGTTCCCATTCCTACAGCTCTTAAGAGCTCTATTGCTTCCTCTTCCCTGCTAGAAAGTTTCACATATGTTATATTCAACAAGCTACAATGAAAAGCAATTCCTCGTTCAACTATGCCATTATGAGGAGAATATAGAGGGGGGGGGGGGACCTTTCATTAAGCACCCAACTAACTAGTACATGCGTGGTGCAATACAGTTTATGCAAGTCACTCGACAGCATGAGCAGTGGGACCAGGTAATGTACACCAGGATCATAGTTTGTCAATGAAGAAGTAAAATGCGAAAGAAAATTAGGAGTCTTTTAATTACTTGCATATACTTGGGTTTTTGAATAGATAGATGCTGGACAATGTTTTTTTAATTTCTGGAACACAAGTCACGGACAGAGGTTTTCAGGTACAAAATAATGGCCATTAGTTCAAGGGTAGTTTAGTAATTGCACTAAAAAATTAATATTTTTATCATACAAACTTGTGTTAAATACACTAAAACTTGACTACAATAATAATAATGATGATTAATCAAATTTAAAATAAATATTTTCTAACATATTCATGTAAAAATTGACTAACTTATTAGTTAAGATAAATTTTTGTATTATAATCATATTATTTTGACAATATTACCCTTACTAATGGCCATTAGTTATTAACTTCTAAAATTTAATCTACACCGCTAGATCCAACTAATGGCCATTAGTTGAGGGAAAATAATGGCCATTATTTTGGACCTGAAAAATGTGCTGCTGGAAGTCAAAATGAGGATTGTTTCAGACACTTGCAAACTGGACTATGTTTTTTTTTCGTCAAAAAAATGGACTATGTTTTTTTTTCATCCAACTCATGTTTCACAGTTCGTTCACTTCATAAAGTAAAACTTAGGTACATGTGTAAATTGGCCTCTCTACAAACAGACAGTACATACTACATAGTAGACTACACATAAAGTTCACACGCTTTTGCGCTGCTCACCCTGCTGCAGGCAATCAGGCATTTCGTCCCACAGCATTACCATGCCCTCGCTACAATGGCCGTAGTCAAGCCTCTATTGTGTCCTTCCTCCTCCTCTTCCTCAGGATCCTCGCCATCGCTCACTCCCCAGCCTTGTCCGGTGAAGTCAACCATCTCCTCTTCATGCTCCTCCTGGGTGACGAGCCATGATCTTGAGATTCAATGAAGACGAGCATGACGTGGACTCCTGATGCCTCTCATTTCCCAGGATTGCCCAGGAATCCACTCTCTGCAAGGCATATCGTTCGTTCGTGCTTGGGCTATATGCAGTCTCTCCATCACTATGCTCTAAAAAGCTGAAATGCAAGAGCTTATATTGTGTGGCGTGGTGGCCAATCCAGGTGTGTGGACTGCGGTGTTTGGTGTATATATTGCGAGCACATGGAGAACATCATAATGCTCTTCATGATACTTTCACAAGGTGGTAATTAATTCCAGTATTCAACGAAGTAATGACAGTCTGTAATCCAACGGTCCATATTATTTTGTTACCACCTTGCAACTTGAGGTGGTAAAATGTACCGTAGAAGGGACCTATATACATCAGACAAATAGAGTAAGAGCAACCAGAGGTCAATACTGTTGCAGTGATTCCGGTGCAAGTGAATCCATACTGTTGCACTGAGCTAATTAATCCTAATTTATACTCCCTCCTTTACTTAAATTGTTGTCACCATTGACTTTTTTCGTGGCGTTTGACTATTCGTCTTATTCCAAAAATTTCTTCAAATATAAAAAGTAATATGCTACATTTCAAGTTTCTTTAGTGATAAAACATATTCCAACAAAATATATGACATTTGTTAAAGTTTATTTGAATAAGATAAATTGTCAAACTTAACAAAAGTATCAATGGCGACAACAATTTAGTAAGAGAGTAGTACATCATGCTGCTGATGACAGATTGAGCTGGAAGCAAAGCGACAGCCACGAAAGAGGTGAACGGAAATTGGGAGCTTGCCTCTCAATTCCTCGGAGAGATGGAGTGGCATGTGCGCAGAGAATGGGCCTGTCCAACTGACGGAGACTCACGACGGCAAGGCAAAACGGGGTTGCCGCGCCGGCGGAGTTGCGTACGTCCTCGCCGTCAACAGTAGTTGCTGTCAAAAATATTTGCTGGAGCCCTCGTTCGCAGTGAGTACTCGCCAGTGTTTGAAATCCTGACCGGATCCCGGCCGGTTTCGCGGATTCCGGAGATCCCGGTCCGGGCCGGTTTCACCGGAGACCGGGATTCCGGATTTGAAATTTGAATTTTTTGAAATTTTGAAAGAATTTGATATGAAAATATGTAAAAAAATAGATGAAAAATCATGATTTATGGTGAAATCGAATCATAAAAATTATGAGTTTTGAGTCATGAAAAAAATAAAGTAAGATACAAGTTAAGAAAGAAATAATAAAAAAAGAGGAACCTTATCTAAACCACCACCACAGCACGGGTGGCCTTCTTTCCCCGATCAAAGGCAGGCGCTCCAGCAGGCTAAGCCGCTCCACCGCCGCCGCGCCGCAGAAGCCGCCGCCAGGGGCCGGGATCCCGACCGGGAAGCTCGGAATCCCGGTCGGGAGGTCGGGATCCCGGCGCCTCGGCCAGTCCCGAGGTCGTCGCCCTCCCATCCGGTGCCGCACGCCGGGATCCCGACCGGGAAGCTCGGAATCCCGGCCGGGAGCTCGGGATCCCGGCGCCTCTGCCGGTCCCGGGGCCCTCGCCCTCCCGTCCGCTGCCGCACACCGGGATCCCGACCGAGAAGCTCGGTTTCCCGGCCGGGAGTTTGGGATCCCGGCGCCTCCGCCACTCCCGTTCAGGTATGTTTTTTACTCGATTTTATCTTTATTTTCTATGTATGTTTTGGTTTGTGTATTAGAAATAGTGCAGTAAAAAATAGAGCATTTCGAATTGTTACTAGGAAATAGAAGTTGATAACTTAGAAAATAGAAATAGGTGTTATGGTTTATTGAATTAGGAATGTATGTTATACACATTTTTTGTTTATTGCAGTCAAGTATGGCGGAGCGTCGCGGTGATAGCATTTGGGAACATGGAGAGAAGAGAGGTATAGCACCTTCCTCTCCCCTTCGATTCACAGGTAATATAAGCAAATATATTATATGTACAAATTAAATTTATCATATATACTTACCATTTATTTGCAGGTGAGACACAATTCACGCACGCTACCCAGGATCAGGATCATGGTGCTCCAGCTTCACAACGGGTTGTGATGCAACAAGGGAGAAGAAACCGAGGTGGGCAATATGATCAAGGTAGCTACCTCTCACCTGAGCAAAGTGATAGTTCCTATAGTGCAACTCAACAAAGTGCTAGCTCCTATAGTGCGAGTTCCGAGCAATATCCATATGGCCGCTATGATTACAAATTGGGTGATCCATCCACCGAATCACCGATTACATGGATTTATGAGTGGCAAGATCCACAGAGCTTACAATATGTGGTACTCGGATTGGCAATGCACCCAAGAATAGAGACGAATAACTTGGCATGAATATAGGGCACGATTATTGGCTACCGAACGAATTCAACTTATGTCAACCCAGGAATATCAAGAGGCACAATACAATACGTGGCAGCAACCATGGTATTGAGTTTATGTTTATCTATCATAGTTTGTATTTGTCATCGACGTATTAGTTGTGAACTTCATTTAGGGACTTGTAATTGAACTATGTGATGGATGTATGTTTTATGTTTTTATCATGATTTGTGATGGATTAATGTTTTATGTGTCATGAATATGAGTACAAATATTATGGAACTGTTATACCAATTTTTTAATTAATTCTGCGCCTTTTTTCATGTTTTAACCTCTCCTCGGATTTTAGAATTATGTCACCGGAATACCGGAAATCCCGGCCGGGATCCCGGTAATCCCGGCCGGGATCCCGGTTCGTCCCGCCGTAGCTTCAAAAACGGATTTTGACCGGATTTCGGACCGGGATTTCCGGTTTCCGCGGAATCCGACGTCCCGGTCAGGACCGGGATTAGCGGGATAAACGGGAAAGTAAACCTTGGTACTCGCAATCTGGGTATTTTGCATATTACCCCCTAGTTTGGATCGTGATCCTAAGTAGTGGGTTTTGTTGAAAGTACATCGCGCAGGGTCGTTCGATCTGAAATGAACAGCTGCTGTTCGGCGGACACTATAGCAAAAACTCACTATAGCCACGGTTGGGGGGCTCTACAGCCACGGTCAGCCCCAACCGTGGCTATGTTTCCGAGACTACGGAAAACCATCCGTAGCCTCGGAAAACAGAACACCCGTGGCTATAGTACGCTACTATAGCCACGGTTCACTATATCAACCGTGGCTATAGTGGCATACTATAGCCACGGTTGACATAGCCAACCGTGGCAATAGAAGGACAGTATAGCCACGGTTCACCACGTAGACCGTGGCTATAGTGAAATACTATAGCCACGGTTCTTTAAATCAGCCGTGGCTATAGTGGACACCACTATAGCCACGGTTACCAAAGTGAACCGTGGCTATTTACTTTTTTAACAATAAAAAAAATAAATATGCATTAGAAATAATAAATTACAATTAACATAACATTAACCATAATTACATCAAATTAACATTAAAATATTACATCACATTAATATTTACAAATATTTATAGATATTAACAAAATCCATCAAAAGTTTAATAATGTGAACATCACAATGTTTTTTCAAACTAAGTCTACACTATATGAATCTTCAACAACATCGGGCTCGTACGGTCGTTTCGAGCCGCACCACTCGAAAAGTGCCCGATGCTCCTTCGTCACTTCACTTTGGTCGTCAAAGAACCGACCACGAGGATTGATGACCTCCCTAAGCAAGAAACGGCACATCCTAGCGACAATGTAGTACATGTCGTTTGTACTTAGATGCTTTCGCGCCGTCGGGAATCCATTCTTGGATATTTCATTCAATATCTTTTTGTCCGTTGTCATTGCCTTTTCTAGACTTTTTGTTCGCTGTCAATAAATACATAAAAGTTGGTACATGATAGACAAAAACAGAAAGAATATAAATTAAACAGATGCAATCTTAGCGTACCTCCTCGGTGGTCTCATGGGTGACGACATTCAAGTAGGATGCAGCGGAGCTCGAATATGCACATGCGTAGTATCCACAGTGCACACTACCTTTTACTTGCTTAATGCATCTGTTAAATAGAGTGAAGTAAAAACATCACTCTATTTCAATGATAGCAGCATAAAGAAAATTAGATGTGTGTGACGTGTGTCTTACCGGAAATTTATGACGAAAGTATATTTGTTTCCGAATTCTATAACGTGCCACCTTCGGGTTCTTTACGTAGTTCAAATAAGCACTACAGTATTGAGAAAAGGGTATTATTGCATGAAATTATCGCTATTTAATTGTACGTCTGTACTTACCAATTTATAACGCTCACGATATCTTCGTAGCGATTGGAGTCGTAGTCAAGGCTATCCAAGACTAATAGATATCCAATTTTTGGCATGATCAGAAACAAATCCAATGACCACTGCAACAATAGATCGTATTCGTTAGTATGTCATCTATATTTACGATCGACGAGAGGAAGGTAGTGGTCGAACTTACTCGAAGTGGTAAGGCGCGTAAATGGCGTGACAATCCTGCCATTCCCTGAAGTACCTGTAAATATAACCTGCAACTCGACCCCTAGCTTTTGTCCTCATGGTGTCCTTCAGTTCTTGTAACTCTTGTGGTGTCTTATCCTTATATATCTTGTCTTTCTCATTTATCCGGGGTTGATCGCACTTTGATTGATCAAGCTCGAATTGAGATATCCAACCTTCCAATCGGGTCTGTCGTATCTCTTCTTTTGAAATGTTGAATTCAAGCTACATTAAAAGCAAAAGGGAGTGTGTAACATGTACTGCAAAAAGTATGAGACAAGAAAAAGATGGATGGAGGCACTTACATGTACCACAAGGTTACGAAGGTCGTGTCCATCTCGTCGAGGCGAAACATAGTGTGGATATCATTCAAATATAGTCCAAGGACCGAATCACCGCTATCGTTGAACACGTCCCTCGGAAGCTTACAGGTGATCATATCCACTCCTTCTTTCGCTACCGCTACGTACCGAGTCATGCAGCTTCCGCATCTCCCACGGTAGGTTTGACAACATGTTCTTAGATACGAGGGGTTTGCCAAAGATGAAATTTGGGAAGTCCTCATTCTCGTCACGACCCTCAAATATGTCATCATCGTAATGTACCAATTGACGAGGTTCCGTGATTGGCTACACGGGTCCCTTCCTCATTCGCTCCAAGTATTTCGTGACATGTTCCGGTTGCGGCTTTGACGAGGATCCTCTCGGTTCTTTCCATTGTCCACTTGATGAGGAGCTTTCATGGTTCATATTCACAACATCCTCCCGTGTATACTTGGATCGGGAGGCTGTCCGCCATTATAGGATTTGATACCTTTAGCGATACAATAAAAAGATTTAGTAGCAAACAATTAGAGGAAAGAGTTAAAATTGAGAAAAGATGACAGAAAAGGATTATTACAGGAAAGAGCTAAAATAGAGTTAGCATTGGCATCAGAACATGGATAGCATCGGGATCAAATAGAAGAAGAGGAAGACGAGATAGAAGGACATACAATATAGAACACTTTCATAAGAAAGGCAGGTACACACTATGCAATGCATACCACAATTTATACGACCTCGAGGTAAATAGGTCAGGATACTTGGGTATCCTCCGGAAAATCAAATATAATGTGCCATACACATCACAAAGATGATCCGGAGAATACCCAAACATCCGACCATGTCTACCTAAGGTCGTACGAGTTGCGGTATGTCTTGCATTTTATTATACCAACCTTTCTAATGAAAGACACCCTACATTCTATATTCTTCTACTCCATCTTCCCGTTCTCCTAAATATGCAAATGTTTATCAAGAGTCATCGTCATCCGCCAAAAAGTTAGAATTTTTTTTGAAGACTTAGTTGAAAATATATTTTTCCAAGAAAATGAGTACATTCCATGGCATCGGAACGGGGAAGAAGAGGATGCAGCTGAGGAGGATGAACATACAATGTAGAACACTTTCATAAGAAAGGCAGGTGCACACTATGCAATGCATACCATAATTTATACGACCTCGGGGTAGATAGGTCGGGATACTTGGGTATCCTCCGGAAAATCAAATATAATGTGCCAAGCATCCGACCATGTCTATCCCAGGTCGTACGAGTTGCGATATGTCTTGCATTTTATTGTACCAACCTTCCTAATGAAAGACACCCTACATTCTATATTGATCCCCCCAGCTACCTCCTCTTCTATCAACAAGCATCATCTGCCAAAAAGATAGGATTTTTTGCTCTCGGTGCGGGTTGCCGAATCAACGGCCATCCAACGCTATCGTTAAGGTCATCGACTCGTATGTCAACATGTTTCCAACATCCGAGGATGCGGTCCATGCTGCCACACTCATCTCACTTTGCCCGCTTTCATCATCGAGCATGGCTAGACCATAAAAAGAGAGGAAAGAAAAGAGAGGAAGAGAGGAGAAAAGAGAGGAAATAGAGGAAGAAAGGAGAAAGAGAGTGAGAGAGAGAGGAAAAGAGAGTAAGAGAGGAAAGAGATGAGAAATCAGCACTTAAAATAAATACTTTGTCTTATAATCCATGTGCTGATTTAGCTAGAGAGTGAGAGAGAGAGGAAAAGATAGGAAATAGAGGAGAAAAAGAGAAAAGAGAGGAGAGGAAAGGGAGGAGAAAATAGTTTTTATTTGAAAAAAAAATGGTCTAGCCATGAAAAAGAGGAGAAAAGAGAGGAAGAGAGGAGAAAAGAGAGGAAATAGAGGAAGAGAGGAGAAAAGAGAGTAAGAGAGGAAAGAGATGAGAAAACAGGTGGGTAATGTATAATTCAGATAGCCACGATAGATAGGTGGCCAATTTTATACCATCAGTTTAGCCACGATGGATAGGTGGTAAATGCATACACAACAATCATGAGATAATATAGTATGCAGAATATAGCAGGCTGCAACCAACGACAACTAGAGATAATATAGCAGGCAGAATATAGCAGGCAGTGTACAGCAGGGATAATATAGCAGGCAAAATAAGCACAAAAAGTGCTTCCAGTTTTAACAGGGAGGGCTCCTTTCAGATAACAGGGTAGCAGCAAGAGCATACGCAGCAAGCAACAAAATATTATACCACTCAAAATAGGACAATTAGATTCATGTAAAAAAACCAACGTCATGCTGTAAACTACCAAAAACCCACTAGCTTGGCAACATTTCCACCAATAGAACAATTATATTTCAGAACCTATAAAGGATATGTTGAGTAAACACAACCTATATCTCATGTCATAAATCACCAGAAAAAATAAACCAGCATGCAAGCCAACAAATTCATTAGTGTATCCCAAATTCTGTTCTGTTTTTTCTCCATTGTTATGCTACAGAATCTTCAGATAATCAGGTATGAAAAAACAGAATGAATTTTGCATTTGTGTCGCTTATGTCACATAATGAGAAATATTATTTGTTTTTGTTTCCCTGTAGGTGAAAAACACCATGCACCCAAAATCGTCAAAAAAGTTCAGAATAAGTAAATCCCCGAGATCAAAGAAAAAAGAAATAGGGGCTGCTCTCAATACTTCATATTTACAGGTAATATATTTCTCATAGATACTTAGTCATGATTTCTCCTATTTTTGATCGCAGGATGAATCTAATCTAGAGAGACAAGCAAATTATTTAGACAATGAGGTACTTTTCAATACTGAAAAAGGTATCAAATTACAAAATGAACTGTTGCAACATTCTTTTTTTTTTTACCCAGGAACAGAAAAACACAAATGGAGAGGAAAAACAGACCACAACTCTGGAAGAATATCAAACAGAAAATTGCCTAATATTTGTTTCCCTGTTATTGTTCTGACACGGACTATATTTTGCAGAATAATTATAAGGAAAATGAAGATATTATCGACCTAACAGATTGTAACGAAGAGAATAACGAGGTGAACAACAAACAAGTGCAATTAGAAGAGGACAAGGACAAGGATAATGCATCCTTGCAGAAAGAATAATCAACCACCTAGCATCTCAAAGAGAAACAACAACATTCTGTTCTGTTTTTTCTCCATAACAATCAACCACCTAGCATCTCAAATGTAGCATAACAATCAACCACCTAGCATCTCAAATGTAGCATAACAATCAACCACGGAGGGGAAGAGGGGGACGGGGGATACCAGATACGCAGAGAGGGGGAGCTTGTTGAAGGGGAGGGGACGACGACGGTCGTCGGCGAGGAGAGGAGCGCGCGACCGGAGAGGAGCTCTCGGGCGGTGCAGAGGAGGTCCAGCGAGCGCGCGCGGAGGACCTCGCGGGCAGAGAGGAGCTCGGGCGGGCTCGTCGGAGAGCTCGGGCCGGCGCAGAGGAGGTCCAGCGGGCACGCGTGGACGAGCTCGTGGGCGGAGAGGAGCTCGGGCGGGCTCGTCGGAGAGCTCGAGGCCGGCGCGAGAGGAGGTCCAGCGGGCACGCGCGGAGGAGCTCGTGGGCAGAGAGGAGCTCGGGCGGGCTCGTCGGAGAGCTCGGGCCGGCGCGAGAGGTCCGGCGGGCACGCGCGGAGGAGCTCGCGGGCGGATCCGACGTGCGGGGAGGAGCTCGGGCGTGGATGAGCTCGGGCGGGGCAGGGAGGAGATCCGGCACGCGGCGAGGAGCTCGGGCGGGCGGGGAGGAGCTCCGGCAGGGAGGAGCTCGGGCGGGGCGGGGAGGAGCACGAGGGCGGCGCGCAGCTGGGCGGCGCAGTCGGGCGGGGAGGAGCTCGGGCGGGCGGGGAGGAGCTCGAGCGGGGAGGAGCACGAGGGCGGCGCAGTGGGGCGGCCTCGGCGGCGTCGGTTTGCAGCGCCAAGGGTTAGGGTTTGGGGACCGGGCAACCTGTCCCTTTTATACGCCCGCATCGGCCACGGTTCGAGATTTGTGGGTGGGTCCCACATGTCGGTGGGACAACAACAATAGCCACGGCTGAAGTCGATTCCAACCGTGGCTATTGATCACCCACCGACACTCGGGGCCCGCATGACGGTGAGACAACCAATAGCCACGGTTGCTCCCGAAACCAACCGTGGCTATTGTTTCCTCCGCCCCACTTGTCATTGAGTGTTTATTTTTTTTCTTGTGTAATTTTTCTTTTACATCTTCAATTTTTATTCTAAAAACTATAATGACTTTGCACCTAATTTTTGGCATGTCACTTTTTCAGCTTGTTTACAAACACATATGTATTTTTTGTTTTTTTACTCCATTACTTATTAATATAATATTTCGTCTATAAAATTGTTTTTCTTCACTTTTACATGACCCAAATATTTCCAAAAATTCCAACAACATTACAGTAGATTTTAATTTGTATGACAGATGTGTGTGCCAATTTTCAATTCAAAAATAATTAAAATTGTGCAGATATAAAAAAATCAAATGACACCATGTTTTTTCTATTATTTTGCACATTTATCATTTGCAAACTATAAGCCCGTTTGATCTACATTTTGGCATGCCATCTGTTTCTCGAGCATTCGAACTCACTTATATTTTTTATAAATTTTTCTAAAGATTTTTACAAAAAAAAGTAGTTCAAATGGGACTATGCGTCTCGAGTGAGGGGAGTTTTGTACTCGAAACTCATGTTGTTTGGTATCAAACATATTTATATATTTTGAAAAATTGAACCAAAAATTCCACGTGTGTGTTTATTAATGGCATGCATACCGACCGAATGTTGAGGTCAAAATCGATACGGTTTATGAAATAAAAATGATTAAATAAATGTCAAAACGTACCCTAAGTAAATTTGAAGAAAATTCAATAAAATAGTTTGGAGATTCTAACAAAACAAAGTGGAAATGGATCGATTGGAATTTTATACAAATTTAGAAACAAGAATCAGTAAATTTGGACAATATTTGAATTCTATATACGTGTTTCAAAATTTAAATAGAAATTAAAAAAAACACAACCTAAATGAACTAGTGGATGAACTACTAATGGGCCTCATATTAAGAGTGAGGCCCAAATCACTATTGTTATTTTAAAATATATTATTTAATTGATTTATATTGTCTAAAAATAATTAAATTACTATCTTACACTTAAAAATGTATATATACAAATTTTAAAATTTATATCTAAAGAGTAAATGTTTTTTAAAATTTTAAATTATACCTTGTTATTTTTTTGATTTCAAATAAAAATTGAATCTAAACATTATTTATTCAATATTTTAACTCAGTATATATATACAAATTTTGAAATTTAAATCTATATGTATAAATAAATTTTAAAATTTAAATCTAAAGAGTAAATGTTGTTTAAAATTTTAAATTATACCTTGCTATTTTTAAGATTTCAAGTAAAAATTGACCCTAAATATTATTTATTCAATATTTTAAATCAGTATATATACAAACTTTAAAATTTAAAACTAAATGTATAAATAAATTTAAAAAATTTGGCCCACGGGCCCAACCACATTGACCAACGCATTAACACAATCAAGGCCCAAGGCCCACTGGGCACAGATCAAGGACCAAGACAAACAGATGGCCCAATAGCACAGCAGAGCCCATAATATCGATAACGTCGAAGCCTTGTGCGGAATGGCGCATATAAGTCGGCACGGGCGATATTGGGCGGGCGAGGTGGTACTAAACCCCCGCCCGCCGCGAACCAGCTCAGCTATAGCCACGGTTGACTTCTTCAACCGTGGCTATTGTTACGGTTTACAATAGCCACGGTTGAAGAAGTCAACCGTGGCTATAGCTGAGGTTGTGAAATTTAATACTTTTTAAATTATGAAATTATTTAATTGTTGATAATTTAATTTATGTGGCTGAAAATTATTAACGAGTAGACTTATTAAATATTTATTAGCAAGTTTTAGATAATTGTTAAATGGGGTTATTTAAAAGAATATTAACAGGTAGACTTAGATAATTATTAACAGGTAGACTTAGGCCCCCTTTGTTTGCCATGGAGATTCTAGAATCCAGATTCTAGATTATGGATTTTAGAATCCGGGATTGTAAGAATCGGGATTCCATAATCTAGGAGCTGTTTGTTTGCACAGATTATAGGTGGTTGGATTATTGGCAGAATATGTCAATAGACTCAAATACCCTTCTCTCAATGAGTGATCTTTGTCATCACAACCAGCACAGGAGCTTAAATATCAAAGTTCAAATAAAATAAAAAGTGTACACTTGACATACAAATTTACATATTTGTTCATACAACTTCAAAATATTGTTCATACAAATATTCTTGAGCATACAACCTACTAATTCGTGGCATACAAGGCATTAGCGAGGTTGTCACGGAATACATTCATGTCTCCCTCCTCATCTCCCAACATGTTATTAGCACCACTTCTATGAGTTGACGGTATGGGCATATAGTCCTCATCTTCATCACACATATCAAAATCATGATCCTCCAATGCACTCTCACGAATAAAATTATGAAGAGCCATACATGCATGTATTATTCTTGATTGCTTGAGCATAGGATAACTAGACAAGTTAAGCAAAATCCTCCACTTCATCTTTAGAACACCAAATGACCGCTCAATGACATTGCGAAGTGATGAATGCAAGTGGTTGAATACCTCTTTTTTACCACTAGGTCTTGGCCCTTGACGAAACTCCGGTAAATGGTATTTTGTTCCTTTGTATGGTGCAAGAAAACCTTTTTTATTTGGGTAGCCCGAGTCAACAAGATAAAATTTTCCTACGACATAGAATGCAGTTAAAATGACATACACATTTCAACTACTAATACAATTGCAACAATTGAACATTTGCAGTAGATAAAAATATTTTCCTTACTCCATTCGGACCGAGAGCTGCGGCCCGCCGAGTTACCTGTTGGGACAGGAGGAGCTCCAACCCGACGTGAAGGACCTCCGGATGCCCGGAATGGAGTTGCCGCCGGCGGGAATGGTGAAAAACCTGTAGGCTCGTGATGACCTCGGGGCCCCGTATGCCGTTGCTCGCACCACGGCCACCTCTCGCCACCGGTGCCGATGTCGCCAATGAATAGCCGGGTCCATCCTTTGTCTTACCGAGTAGGTCAAGTATAAGGCCGGTAGTGCTCGTCAAATACACCTTTCCCAATGTGCATCCAATCAAATGCATGAGTCACTTCCAATTCTTCCCAGTACTCGAGATATCTCGTAGAATATAGAAAGCTTCTTATACGGCGTTGCAGCTTTTGACTTTGCAACTCCCTTCACGGCCTTTCCAAATGTAGCTTTAATGTTTTTCTTATCAAAGACATCCCTAGAGGTCCAACGTCGAGGTTCTTCGCCGATCTCAATCGTACCATCAAATTGTTTGGCCATCCGTCGATACGGGTGGCTCCGATGTAAGAATCGACGATTTTAAGTGTACACTGTCTTCTTGGATGATGGAAGATACACGTGTGATGTATCGTCAACACAAACAAAGCATGCCTCCTTTCCTTTCACCTGGTCCGAAAGCGCCCTTAACGCCGGGGAATCGATTACGGTCACGAAAATGATCGCTTTCAACGTGAAGTAGTCTCTTCGGTGCTCATCCCACATACGCACACCTTCCAACCATAGTTTCCGCATGTCTTCAAACAGTGGTTCCAGGAAGACATCTATGTCGTTCCCAGGTTCTTTCGGTCCAGTTATAAGAATGGACAATAATATGTACTTCCTCTTGTGGCACAACCATGGAGGGAGGTTGAACATTGTTAGCAGCACAGTGCCAAACGCTGCGAACGTTCCTCGTCATACCAAAAGGGTTCATTCCATCCGTACTCAATGCAAACCGTATATTTCTTGGCTCGTGCGAGAAGTCGTCACGGTGGTTACGATCGAAGTTTTTCCACTGGGTTCCATCCGATGGATGACTCAGCTTATTAGGGTCCCTCTTACGTGTATGCCATGTCATCGGTTCAAGCATCTCTTGGGTTGACAAATATCCGTCTTATGCGATCGACCACCGGTAGGTACCACATGACCAAGGCTGGAACCTTACTATCATCGTCGCTACCATTGACGATATCGCTTTTCTTCCTCTTCCTGTCATTCTTTCCCCTCTTATTAGTTGTGTCTACATCATACTCCTCATTCGTCTTGTAACGACTTCGTTTGCACCTTGGGCATCTCACGAGGTCCTTGAACTCCTCCCCGGTATAATATACAATGATTTGGACATGCGTGGATTTTTTGCGCGCCCAACGACATTGGAGATATCAGTCTCTTAGCATAGTACGTGTTTTTTGGTAACAAGTTTGGCTTTGGCAGTGTATCCGAAAGAAGATCCAACGATTCATTGAAATCGGCATCCGACCACCCATGGATGGCCTTTAGTTTCATGAGTTCGAGAACCGTACGTAACACAAGTATTCTCTTTAAAACATCCCTTAGACTCCTCAAACAATAAATCCTTTGATGCCTTCTCTATCGTTGCAAAGTTATCAAGCCCTCTTGTTGTCCCCGCATTGAGTAAAACTTGCGGCTCAACATGACATAACAATTCCTCAACATCAAAATCAGTACATTGTTCTTCTTCGACATGAAAATCAAAAGTCTCGTCAACTTCGACAAACTGTTCTTCTTCAACTTCAATCGGCTGCAACTCAACTTCGACCGCCTCGTCTTCTCCATGCTTTGTCCACCTCGTATAATTCTCCAGGAAATCCCTCCTCACTAAGTGAGATTTGATTACAAGTGTATCGGTCCACAATTTTTGATTCTTGCAGTCCACGCATGGACAATATATTTCTTGTCTTCCTAGACGCTTAGCATGCTCGACAGACCCTCTTGAGAAATACATCGACTTGACCTCGGAAATATGCACTTAATCTTGACTCTTCGTACATCCATGTTTTGTCCATCTAAACAAGCATTACGCGAATATTAATTATAATAAAATAATTACTAAATCAAATAATTACCAGTATGAATATTAAGTATTTATAGAAAATATAAGGAAACTAATATATTGCATAACATAATGTGCTAGAATTAATAATTATTAAATAATTACTAAATAATCTATTTACCATTATGAATATTATATATTTATAGAAAATATAAGGGAACTAATATATTGCATAAGACAATGTGCTATCATATATAAAAACCCACTATACAAATTATTATTAATTGACTGGAATCTTTTAATAATTAAACTCGTGCTCAAGAGAGTATAAAGTAGATCTTGAATTGATTGACCTGAAAAAGGCTTGTAAGACATGATTTTTTTTATGCAACACAAGCACATGATATATGAGTTTATTATACACAACTCAAACTAACAACAAACCTATAAACATGAAGGAATTTGACAAATCGAAATCAAAACCTAGGTCAAATGGTAATCTAAAATTCTCTATGATTACAACACTATAGCAACAAATAATACATGGGATGAGTTTCCCTTACCATGGAGAACAAATTTCTGCAAAAAAACGAGATCAAAACCTTCCCCCTCGGTTTTCATTTTTTTGCTCAATTTTCGAGCCGCCACACTTGGACTGAGCTCCTATTCTGTCCGAACGCGGCTTTTATACTGTGCAAAACAATAGCCACGGTGCACTTCTTCAACCGTGGCTATAGATGAAACTATAGCCACGGTTGGTGACGTGGACCGTGGCTATTGGCGCAGGCCACTATAGCCACGGTTCACAAAGCCAACCGTGGCTATAGTGGCCTCTATAGCCACGGTCCAAGGGCACAGTAGCCCGCACCCAACTATAGCCACGGTCAATTTTACTTGCCGTGGCTATAGGGTTTTGGGCTACGTGGCTACAGTGAGTTATTGTTATAGTGAAAGGATCTCGTTCCCTGACTGGTATGCCGCCGCCCGCCGACCCCTCTCCTCCACCTTCCATGGCTTCTCTCCTCACGCCATCCGATCAGACATAGCCCGTGAAACGAGACTGAAACAACTTCGGATGTGGACTCCTGGAGATGAAAGAAAAGGCTACGAAGTACATTGAGGATCAAGAGCAGGACATGGACTCCTGATGACTCCCATGCCCAAGAGTCCACATTGCATGTTGAGTGTTTGCAAGGTGCACCGTGTGCTATTTGATTCTTGCTTTCGGCTATATATATGCCATTTTCACCTCTGGTCTGTGTCTCGTCTGGTGGACTCCTACTTATTTGAATATGCTCTAAAAAAGGCTCAATGTAGGACCTTATATAGTGTGGGACTGTGGGCACGGTGGCCAATCCATAAATGTGAACTGCAGTTCGTTTTGTGTGTATAATATATATTGGGAGCACATGGACCACATATATATACGGGTCTTCATGCTACTGTCACAAAGTATTATGTACCAGGACAGGAGTAAGATCAATCAGAGACGTCAATAATGTTGCAGTGATTCCAGTGATATATAATGCACAAGGGAATTGATATCGGAAGATATCCTCTCAATTCCCTGGCGGTCCAATCCGCCGCATCCTGACTCCTGAGTGGCATGGTCGCACTGTCGCACAACACGTCGAACCTTCGAAGGTGTGGTTAATTTCTAAAAACGCCCCTTGTTTGGCACAACTCTATAACTGTAGTATGTAGAAGTGGCCGGTTTTCTAACAGAAAACAAATCAAAAGATCAAATCCTGGCTGCCGTATCTGTTTCAGTTTGGACAAGGCAGGCGTTTTCTTAGGGCAATTGAAGTTCTTGCTGCTCAAGTTCCCTGCAATCCCATAGCTGCACACCTGCCAACCGTGGACATTACTAATTGTGTTGTAAACACTCTAACAAAACGAAACATAGTTCATCATCACACAGAAGATAGTTCGATGACTGAACCAAACTTATTCACAAAAAAGTATAAAATTATCCCCCTTTTTTTAAAAAAAAATCATTTCGCAGAATATGAGGGTTGTACGAAGTTGTGGTCGTGGCAGCGATCAAAGGATTTGCTTCCGGTGTAATTAAGGCTCCTCCTGGCGTCTGGCCAGTTAGAGGCAAAGAAAGAAACCATCTCACAAGCATCCGAGTGCTTCGAAGGGACAAACAATTATTTGATTTTCTTAGGCACTGATTCAGTGTGTTCTTTATGCTGATCTATAAGTTATGGCATATAGCAAGGCTAAAAAGACGTAACAGTTTAGCAAGGATGTGTAACAGTGTAAGGCAACAATCCATTTTTCTTGTTTAACTAATTTATGAAGAATCTCTAGGAGAACTGAGAGAAGGAAAAAGCTACAAAGCAAAATCTCATTTTGTGCTTTCTTGAGAAAAAACTAACCTAGTCCTCAACTCATTCACAAATTAAGAGGTACAAAAAAACCGCAAAAAAAAAAAAAAGTCACGTAAGGACAAAAAGCACACCACGCATTCTCTAAAGTCAGAGCATTGTGTGAGCCCAAAGGAAGAGGAAGGAGAACCTAACAAAAATAGGCATGGGAGGCATTGGGAAAACGTAAAATGGGTGTCTGCCTCAACCATATGATGTGGAAACAGAGGGTCAATGCCTTCCTCTATGTTCCCATGCCCACTTCTCTTAGGCCCTCTTTGCTTCCTTTTCCCGCCTCACATATTTGGAAGCACGTGCATTTTTTTTGTGCTAAGACCATTGCTTAATCTAAAAGGAAGAGAAATGAGTTCCTAAGAACAGTAGGAGTAAGCGGGAACATCAAACTGTTGACGTCAAAAGTCGCCAACACACCGTTGTCCGGAGAGTCCACCGAAACCCCGGCCGATGCAGGGCCCCGTGCTCCCAACGGACCGGCTCAGCTCGCCGATTCTCGTGTGCGCCGGTGCGTGCCGGATGGTTTTCCTGCAAACCAACAAAGACAATAAAAGGTGTAAAATTCCGGGTCATCGGCCCGGATAGACCGATGTGCAGCCGTGGCCGATTTTGGCGTAAGATAGACAAAATCGGCCATCGACAGTGGAGCAGCACGGCCCATCCATTTATGTATTAAATGCCAGGCAAACGAATCGTGATACAAACGATACGAAATCGGCCGACGCTATAACATGCGATCGGTGGCTAGCAGCCGATTTCGTCGGTAAACGATCAAATCATTAAGACTTTGCAGGATGCATTATCGAATAAAACGTAAACAGTGGTAATTATTAATGGGATGTAATTAATTTGATAGCAAGAAGATGGTTTAATCATCAATCGAGCAGTAAATCGGCCGATCGAGCATCCGGCCGATTCTGCCATTGATCATAACAATGAGTTATTAGATCATATCTAGATGTATAATGATGATCAATGAAATCGTACTAATAACTCGAGTCCAAAGGCAGTTTTAACAGATTTAGCTAATTGAACATAAAACAGCTAATGAACATGATAAGCAATCGGCTAAACACTCCGAAAGAACAAGTAAGACAAATACAACCACACAGATCTCGAATCGACCAGTCGCTCCAACAGGACAAGTCAACCGATGGCACACGATCGGACCAGGTCTAACGGCCGCGCACGCCCGGCCGATTCAGGACAAGCATAATCATAAACGCCTTAACTATGAAAGTAAATCTACATCCTATCCAATCGGCTGCATGCGCCTAGGACAAGTCAACCATCGCAAAGGCAAACACAGGACACGTCAATCGAATCTGCACGATCGAATCGGCTAAGATGTAAAAGAAATCTCATAGCAGCTATCGTGACTCGAACGACCAGATCCGAGCCAATCGGCGTTGTGAGCAAAGGTTGGGACGGGGAGGCAGACAAGTCAAACTACCTCCACCACGAGCCCGGACCAGGTCGACTTGACTCATCCCGGCCGATACTCACTACGACGGTCGAAAAACAGATCTGGTCGCCGGATAACTAGCAATTAAGCCATCTAATTACGAACAATGCGCCGAGAATTAAACGACATAATTACCTTGTCAAGCCAACTTGTTGTCGACCGGAGCCCCGAAGATCCCCGCGCAAAACAGATAAAGACTTGACAGAAAATTAGGGTTTGGCGATGCGCCGGAAGTTGTATTGGATGTGAATCGAGTTTACAGGTTACATCCGAGTACAAATTTATACCCGGCACAAAGAATCCTACTCGGACCCTCTTCGGGCCGATTTCCTAACCGATCGGGATCCTTTTCCAAAATTAAACTATTATTTCTAATTTTACAACGTGGGCCAGGCCCATCAATGTTATGCTCTTCCGTTGGCGTCCGCGCACGATTCTCGGGAGGGACGCGCCTTTACTCGCCTAAGCGGCCGTCGGCCTTCCGCCCACCGGCCCTCTTTGACCTATAGTCGCCGACAATGGGTCCCTTGGTCAAAAACCGGCGTCAACACATGTCCCCCGGTCCGGGGTATGCACCGCATGCGTCGGACTGATTTATCCTCTTTTACTACGCCGGTTTTATCGCCCGTCACCTCTCCATAAAACCCGGGGTCACCCCGGTCATTTCCCATCCGTTTCTTCTCCTTAGCTTTCATCTTCCCCTGTTCTAGCGACTTTTGCCTTTTCGAGCCCTTTCAACTTCCCACCGCGCCGCCGTCGTTTTTCTCTTCCGGTGACCATGAATCCTCGCTGTAGCTGCTCGCTGCTGCCGCTGCCGCCGGCCGTGGCTGTCGCCACCACCAACGCCGTTCCGGAGGTAATGTACATTCGAGCACCCCTCTTTTCTACCTTTGCAATCTTTCTTCGCGTTCTTGTTCTTGTTCATTTTCACAATCTATCTTCTTTCCGTTCCGTTTCTTATTTTAGCCCTATTCCTTGTTTTTAGGAGATCCGGAACCAAGTCGTCATCCCATCCAACATCCCAACTCACTTCTTTTGGGCCCCATGGGCGATCCCGACCCCACAGATCTCATCCGTGCCGAAACGAACCGGGTTCCGTTTCGGCAACAATCTCCTTTATCGGCCGAGTGGGCCAACAGCTTTCGGTCATGGCCGACTCCCGTTGCTGGATGGCGCGATTGGTATAACCGGTATCGGCCGTCCATCCGCAAGGTTGGGCCAATATCGGCATCGCCCACGCCATCAAACTCTCTCTCGGCCGATCACCACAAGAATGAGCCGTTGCCGGCGGCAGCCTTCTTATCTCCGGTCGATGCCCCGAATCGCTTCATGTTCGGCCACGGCCCGGCTACCATGACCCTCCCGGATACCGGTCATGTTGGCCGATTTGAATATCACGGCGGAGGCCACCCCGGATGCCATCCGCATTAAGTCCTCCCATCGGATCAACCCTAAGGACACCAGGGGTTGGAAGGTCTACATCCGGACCTACAACAAGGGGCACGGCACGGCCGATCGCCGCGAGCACGTTGCCTTCCTCAACATGTGGCTTGACCACTTCTTCTTCCGTGGGGTCAGCGTGAGCCCCACAAACAATTTCCTGCCGATAGCCGATAGGTCGGCCGACAGCCTATGCCCTTCCCATGGGCAAGTACCTTCGGGATCGGCGTACCTCCTTCTTCACCAGGTTTCGGTGGAGTTGCGCTCCGCCGATCAGTCAAAAACTTGGGTGGCCCTTGGTGGTTCATCCAAATGTGGTTGTCCCTTCATACCACCAAGGCCATCGATTTGGACCTCGGTGTCCTCTCCTTCCCCAGCAACTATGCCGAATCGGCCACGCCCCGATCCGGCCGATGTATCTCTTTCTGGGAAGCGTTATCCATGGCACCGGGGGCGGCCATGTCGGATGACAACCTCGGCGTATTGGTTCGCCGCCCTCTACAAGGGCCTCAACAACGAAAGTACGGATTGGTACCCGTACATCGATTTCTTCGAGAAGGGATATGACACTCCTTTTCCGATCGATCCCACCTTCCCAACGGCCGACGGGGAGGCGGTCAAGATCTTCACCACCCGCCTCCGCCCTCGTCTGCCGCCGACGGGACTCATTGCCGGGAGCAAGGCTTTCGCTCCTATGAGTTCTACCACCCGTCGGTGGCGGCCCGCCAACTCGGCTTCGCCGCTGCTCCCCGACCTCTTCTATGTGGGGCAAATAAAGGCGCGGGCTAACGTCGACAACGCCATTCGGTGGAATTGGCTCGTCGGCCGCACCGCCGATGTCGTCACCGGCGACTTAGCCGGATTTTCCCGGCGCCCCGAGTACCCGCCTTTTGACCGCCGGTGGGGCGAGTGGAACCGGCACCTCCGCAGCCGGAACACTCGCTTCCTTCTTCTCCGCTTAGTCCCGAGCGAAGCTTTCGCCGAGGTACGTGTAGCCGATTTATTTCTGTAAGGCCGATTTTATAAATGAAATCGGCCACTCCAAATGCTCACCCTTGTATATTCTTTTTCGACCGGACACGGAGGAGCCGCCGACCCAGAGCATCGGTGGCCGGCCGATTGCATACTTAATGCCGAGCCCAATTGTTCCAAATATCGGCTTCACCGATCGCACTCCTGCCCAAGCTTTTGCAGCGATGAGTCGAGGGCACCAGCTGCCCGCAAGGCCAAGACTAAAACAGCCGCCCTCGTAAAGAGGAAGGCTAATGTGCCGCCTGCAGGGCCGACTCAAGCCCCGAAGCGACACCGCGCGCCGCTAAAGCAGACTCGTGCGCCCGTCCGACCCGGACTACTTCGATGAACCATCACCGCTGCGTCAGGTCATTATTGCATGATCGCCGATTCCCTTTTCACTTTACATACTAACTATGAGTTCTTTGCAGGAATCGGCGGTTCTTCCTCCTCGGGCCCGGACACCAACGCCCGATAGGCCGATCCGCCTATCAACTCCTCCACGGGCCAGACGCCGACACCCGAAAGGCCGACCCCCGTAGCTCCGGAATCGGCAGTCGTACCAAGCCGGGCCGATCCAAATCTTACGGAGAGCTCAACTCGCTTGGATCGGCCTCGCGTCTCCCGAGGTCGCCGCCGAAGCCGAACAAGCCGGCCGTGTGTCGCCCACGGCCTCTCCCAAAGGCACCGCTGCCGACGAAGAATCGGTCGGCCAGGAGCCGCCCGCGGCTTCTCCGTAGGCACCGCCGTCGATGAGCTTGCCGATGAGCCCGCCGATGAGCCCGCCGAAGCCGAACAAGCCGGCCATGTACCCGATGCCGCCTCCGAAGATGCCGCCGGTGAAGGGGAATCGGCCGGCCGAGAGCTGATTGGAACACACGAACCTCGTAGGTTCAATGGCACAGCCGATAGACGTCCGGCCGCTCCGCATCGACGCTTCGCAGGTTTGTTTTTACTATCTCCTTTTTATTTTCTTGATTTGCCTCCGATTATTAGCTTCATTTTATATTTCTTGGTATTTCGTGCGCTTAGCTTCCCTCGTTCTGCGCCGATTTTGGTATCTTCCTCCGGTCTTACCACCATGAACGAAATCGCGCGCAGGCTCGAGGCCTCTTCGGTCGATCGCTTGGTGGCCGACGCTCACCCCATAAGGGCCCGGTACTTGGAGGTCCGGACCGAGCTCCCGGAGGATGTGCGCGATGCTCCGCACCGCGTGGCATACATGGAGTACCGGCAAATGGACTTCACTCGTGCCCGGCAGCGTCCGGCTCGCCACGCGGAGCAGCAGCAAGCTGCGTTACTCGCCGAGAACTCCATCAAGCGCCCGAGGAGGAGGCCCGAAGACCCAGGAGATGCAAGAGCAACTCTCAAATCGGCAGGATGAACCGCAGGTAATCAACCAGGAGATTGCCGATTTGAGAGCATCGCCGGCTCTCAAGGAGGAGGCGGCGGCGGCCTTGGAAGCTACCATTGCACAGCTTGTCGGCCGACGTGGCGGCTCAACGGAAGACGACGGACGAAGCAATTCAAACGGCCGAGAAGATGGTCGCCGCGGCGCACGCCGATGTCGGCCCCATCGAGGATGACCTCGTTGGTCATGGCTAAACTCGACTCCATGCTGGCCCGCGCACTATCTCGTCGTCCAAGACTTCTTGTCCCGTGCCGAGGCGATCGATTATGCTTAGGTGTAATAGGATTTTGAACAAAATTTGTTGCGAATATTTTTTGCACTAAGGGCGATATACCATAATATCGGCCATTTGAAGGCGATGTTTAAACATCGACTAATTTATCTGTGACTCCCTCTGTTTTACTTTCATATTTTTTGGGCTAAGGGCGATACTCTCAGCATCGGCCGTCTCAAGGCGATGTGCATCGACATCGGCCGTAGTCTCTTTTAGGCCGAACACTATGAGTTAATCCAAATACTAGGATAATACTCGCTTCAAATACTTTCCATTAAGTGCTCGACCGAATTCTTCCCCTTCTAACTCTTTCAAAATATATGCATTACCCGGTGCCGATCGGCTAATCAAATAAGGTCCTTCCCAATTAGGCGACCATTTACCAAACCGATTGTCCTTCACGCCGATTGGCATCCTAAGCTTCCAGACCAAATCGCCCTCTTTAAACTGTTTCTGCACAACCTTCTTATCATAATGGCAGGCGACCCTCGCCTTATTCTCGCTTCTATTTTTTTCAATGCATCCAGCCGATTTTGTACTACATCTTCTAATTCATCCATCATCAATCCGTAGTACTGATCGGCCGAAAGCTTTTGTTGCAACTCAATCCTTCCGAGCCGATAGTCTGTCTCCCATGGCAAGTACGGCTTCGTGCCCATATACCAACTGATACGGCGCAACTTGCATGGCCCCATGCCGTGACATACGATAAGCCCACAAAGCGTCCATCAATTTCATGTGCCACTTACGAGGATACTCTTGTATTTTCCGCTTGATTAACTTGATCGGACTCTTATTTGCCGCTTCAGCTTGGCCATTGGCTTGGGCATAATACGGCGACTGAATTAATCAACTTAATTCCCATCTCATCAGCAAAAGATTGAAATTCGTCCGACGTGAATACTGATCCTTGATCTGTCGTGATTGTTTCTGGAATCCCAAATCTATAAATGATATGCTCTTTAACAAACGTTATCACGTCGACCGTCGAAACTTTGCGATAGGGTGCCGCTTCAACCCACTTCGTGAAATAATCTGTAGCTACTAATATGTATTGATGTCCTTTGCTTGATGCTGGATTTATCCGGCCGATCATATCCATGGCCCAGCCTCCGAACGGCCAAGGTTTGATTACTGGATTCTTAGTCGACGCGAGCGCCTCCGTATAGGTCCGAATTTCTGGCAATCTTGGCAACTTTTATAATATTTAAAACAATCGGCCAACATTGTCGGCCAGTAATAACCAGCTCGCCTTAGCAGCCACTTCATTTTATGGGCCGATTGATGCGTTCCGCAAATCCCATCATGCACTTCGCTCATTACCACTTGTGGCCTCGGTGTCATCAATACACTTGAGAAGCACCCCATCAATTGTCTTGAAAAATAATTGATCATCCAACAGAACATACTTCAAAGCTTTATATCTTATCTTCTTATCTCGTAGGTTGGGATGGATTGCTCAAAAATTTCGAATTTCCGTACGCCAATCGGCTTCTTCAATATTAGCTATCTCTAAGCTGTTTTCGGCGAGCCGATATCCGGATGCTAATCGAGCCAAGTTATTTGCTTCAAAGTTCTGCTCTCTTGGTATATGGCTGACTTTAACACACTTGAACCTTTTCATTAACTTCTGCACTTTCTATGATATTGCAACAATATTTCATCTTTACACTCATACTCATCGGCCAGCTGACTCACAACCAACAAGGAATCGCCGAAAATTTCCACAAAATCAGCCCCGGCATCGATGAGTAATTCCAGTCCTTTTAATATCGCTTCGTATTCGACTTGGTTGTCGGTGTGCGCCTCACTGTAATAGAGTATCCACGTATTGCCCCCGAGACGACACAACAACCAAGCCGATTCCACTTCCCTCCTTGCAAATTGAACCATCAAAGAATACCGTCCATGGCACCGGTTCAACATATCCGGCCGAGTGTTCACCGTGTTGCACTATTAAATCAGCCAATACTTGTGCTTTTACTGCTTTGGCCGATTCATAGCCTAAATCAAACTCCGCAATTGCCAACATCCATTTGCCCAACCGGCCTTTGGGGACCGGAGCCGATAGCATATATTTTACGACATCGGCCCGGCAAACGACAAGACACTCTTCGGCCAACGGATAATGCCTTAATTTTGTGCATGAAAAATACGGACAGAGACATAACCTTTCCACCTCTCGGATACCGTGTTTCTGCGTCAATTAATTTGCGGCCGAGATAAAATATGACCCGCTCTTTTCCCTCCTGTTCTTGAGTCAATGCTCGAGCCGATGCACCTATCATCGGCCGATAAATATAACTTAAAGGGTGTGCCTCGGCTTTGGCGGAACCATCACCGGTGGGGACACCAAATATTTCTTGATATCTTCTAAAGCCTTTTGATGGATCGGCTCCCACCGAAATTCTTGATTGGCTTTGAGTTTCAACAATGGCGTAAACACATCAAGTCGACTGGACAAGTTTGAGATAAATCGCCTAATAAAATTAATCTTGCCGATCAGTGGACTCGGAGCTTCGTCTTGTTCGTCGGCGGTTCCAACTTTCCGATAGAATCAATACTCTTAGGGCCGACTTCAATTCCCTTTTCATGCACAATAAACCCCGAAATTGTCCAGCTGAGACGCCAAACGCACACTTGAGCGGGTTCATCTTCGAGCCGTATTGTCTTGTCCTCTTCAACACTTCTCCGAGATCAGCCACATGACTCCCAACCGATCTTGATTTCACCATGACATCATCAATATAAATTTCCACCAATCGGCCGATTAAATCGTGATATATAAAATTCATGGCCCTCTCGATATGTAGCACCAGCATTTTTTAGTCCGAAGGTCATGACAACCCACTCATATAGTCCCAACGCCCCGAGGCATCTAAACGCCGTCTTCGATATATCTTCCTCGGCCATAAAAATCTGATTGTACCCAGCATTTCCATCCATAAAGCTCAAAATTTTGTTGCCGGCGGCTGCATCAACTAACAAATCGGCGTTTGGCATTGGGTAGTCATCTTTCGGAGTTGCCTTATTCAAATTTCTCAAGTCAATGCAAACCCGCATCTTTCCATTCTTCTTTTCCACCGGCACAATACTCGGAAACCCACTCCGCATATCGGCATGGCCTAATGAAGCCGGCCTCATATAATCTGATAATCTCTTCTTTGACGGCTTCATAATACCTAGGGTCAATTTTCCGAGCCCCTCGCTTATATGGCCGATATCCGGGCTTGGTGGGCAACCGATGTTCAACGATCGATCGGCCGAGTCCGTGCATCTCGCTATAATCCCAAGCAAAACAATCTTTAAATTCCTCCAATAAGGCCACTAATTCATCTCTTACTTCTTTACACAATTTCTTGCTAATATATGTTGGCCGAGGCTTGTCTCCATCCCCTATGTCTACCTCTTCTAACTCGTCGGCCGACACAAAACCGTGACCTAATTTCCCGTCTTCCGGCTCGTTAATCGGCCGACTCATCATATCCTCGCTGCGTGTATCGATCGGCCGATTGTCCGTCAATTCTCCCGTGGGGCCCATCGAGCAGCCGGGGGTACCCGACCCCCGGTCACAATAACTCCGTCGTCGGTGATGTTTATGGCCTCCGCATCCCAATACGTGCCCGATAAACAAGGCAGGCTCTCCGGACCGGCAAACTCGAAATCGGCAGTTGCAATGGTTACGGACTTATCGGCCCGTACGATTTCGACCTTGTTGCCGACCCATTGAATCAAACATTGGTGCATGGTTGATGGGATGCAACAGCTTGGCATGAATCCAGCCTCTCCCCAACAAAGTTGTGTATGCACCTTTCCCGTCGATGATGAAAAAAGTGGTGGGTATGGTTTTGCTGCCCACGATGATCTCCATTATTGCGGCCCCACGCACATCTTGACTTCTCCCGCTGTAATCCTTGAGCGTCGATTAGCCCTC
The DNA here is from genome assembly GCA_031894775.1 of Chloris gayana. Classification (NCBI taxonomy): domain Eukaryota; kingdom Viridiplantae; phylum Streptophyta; class Magnoliopsida; order Poales; family Poaceae; genus Chloris; species Chloris gayana. Next base: position 146,780 of record JAUNZO010000011.1, read on the forward strand.
ATCATTTCTTCTCGGCGTCTTCCCGAGCTTGCGGTATGTAGTAATCGGCATGACATTGACCGCTGCTCCTCCGTCGACCAACATTTTCCTCATTGGTGACCCATTGATGTAGCCGCTAATGTACAATGCCTTGAGATGCAAATGATCGAGTTGATCGGCTTATCAAATACCGCGGATTCCGGCGTCCACGTAATCTCTCGAAGTCTCCCCAACCGGTTCTTCTTCACCCGAATTTTCATCGGCCGATCCGACAATCCCGGGCATCATGGATATCATATTCACCGCGGCTTCAGCCCGACCACTTGAGACCGCACTTTCGGCCTCCATTCCTTCTTGGGCTTGGACTCATCATCTTGGTCATCTCTCGTAATGCCGTCCACCCTTGATTTCCGACAACGCATTCTTTGAAGCCTCCTCTTTTGGGTTTTGTCGAGCAAACCACCGGGGCACCACTGTCCTTCGTTCTCGGTTTGATCACCTCTCGAATCTTCATGGTATTGGTAATCAAACTCTTCTTCATCATTGATTGGCCCCGACCGATCGTGAACGGAGGTTCTCTTTGGCACTACGTATCTTCGTTCATCATATCTCGTGATCATAGCCGATCGCTCTTCCGGGGGCCGATTGTTGAGATTCATAGTTGCGACCAATCGGTCGTCCCCGGTAACTTGACGACCCGACATCACGAAACTCTTCCCGGCTAGTGCACTCGGACAGTTCTCGATAGATGGAAGCTTCATGCTTCGGTCCCAGCAGCATCGAAAGAAAGGACAATCCCGAGTGTGGGTCAAAATCTTCTCGGCGGACCACGCTTTGCTCGTATCGCCGACTTTGACCGATAGATTCCTGTTCACGTGCCGCCTCGATCTCTTTCTTCCCTCTCCCTCTTCCTCTCATATCGGCGTATGAAACCAGCTGATCCACCGCCGATGGTATTGATGTACATCGTATTAGCCGGAAAGGGTGCCCATCAACTTTCATCTTCTTCTTTACATCACTGCTCGCAATACCCCACCGTCAACCGCCTTCTCGGATCTCATCTCTCATAGCATAACAATCAACGGTGTTATGATGTGAATTTCCATGCCACTTGCACCACTTAGCCATTTTCTTCAACTCCTCGGCGTAGGAATTTTGTGATGAGGTGAAAGCTGGATTTTCTTTTCCCGCAGCAACTGATCAAATATCTCGTCGGCCTTAGATAAATCAAAATCATATTTTCTCTCCTTAGGATTGACATGCGGAGAAAATATCGGCCGTTTATTATTAGTCCACTCAACTGCATTAATTCCCTCTTCATCATCTTCACTCGTCGAAATCAGCATAAGCTACCCGATACCGCCGATTCCTCGGTGAGTCGGAGATTTTCTTCCCGGCCAATCGCCCTACATGTCACCTGTGCCAGCCCATCAAACTCATGTGGGGTAAACTTTTCTTTGATGTTGGAGAATAGCCCCGCATAAGCGATCTCGGCCAACCGTTGCTTCGTTAGGTTCGGATTGTAGCATCGTCCCTCGTAGTCCCGAACCTCTCGTATATAATCGGTCACCGATTCCCCCGATTTCTGTTTCACCGCCATTAAATCGGACAAACTAAGCTCGGTAATGCCCGTGAAGAAGTACGAGTGAAACCTTTTCTCCGGATCGGCCCAACTCCGAATAGAACCAGGCGACAGTGAAGCAAACCATGAAAAGGCCGATCCGGACAACGACAGTGGGAATAGCCTAACCCGCAAAGCCTCCCGAGTAGACGCCTCACCAAGCCGTGCGCCATACCGGCCGATGTGCTCCATAGTTGATGTGTTATCTTGCCCAGAAAACTTGGAAAACTCGGGAATTTTATACTTATTGGGTAAAGCCACGGAATCCATCCGATCAGGTAAGGTCGCCGATACAATGCACTCTTCTCTTTGGGCTTCAAATCGAACCGATCTTTCATCATATCGGCGATCTTAGCCATGAGGCTATTCATATCATTGGGTCCAGCAGCTTGCTGATCCGGCCCCCGTCATATAAGCGGTGTTGGGCTGTCCCCCGCTTGGGTGTATCAACCGGCCGCTCCCGGAAATCCCAATGCCGTAGCCGGGAACGATGTTTGCGAAGCAATTCCATAATTCATGGCCGATTGGATCGGCCGTCCAGATCACGAATCCCTGTCCTCCAGCCCGATGCAGTTGGTCGTGGAATACCGGATATCGGCCGTACTATAGTGGGTGAGTTCTCAATTCTACTCGGGCCGGTATTTGGTACGTAGAAGAAATTGGGCTGTCTGTGCCATCCGCGGGGCCGCTGCCACATTGGTTGCTGCCCCTAACTCGAAGTCGGCCGTTGTACATCTTGTCTGTCGCCTTCCTCCGTTACCGACTTCTTGGGGTCACCGTCATCCTCCTTGCCCGGCTGGGTGGCACCGGTATTTGCATTTGCATTGTCCTTGCCAGGCCATAGGTGAGGTGGCATGCCGTACAGGGGCTGAAACCCTACTTGTGGTGTGGTGTTCTGGAGGCTAATTCTCCGATTCGACCGTACAGGAGTGCCGAAAGGCCGTGTGTATGCAGGTCCGTAATACCCTTCGATGAACAGCCTCGCCATCAATCGTGTCCTTGATCAAATTCCCGATGGTGTTGGTCAATACGCCCGATTGATTGATTAGGGCCCGATGAACGGACGTGTTGACCATATCACCGAGTTGGTTGGCATCCGGCAGTCTCTGGGCTTTGATTTGATCTAGTTCTTCCGGATGTAGTATCCGAGGGATATCTCCTTTGTGGCCACTCGCCACGCGTCACCGTCAGTGGCTTGAAAGTACTTTTTCATGGCTTCGGCCGGTATTCCCGATACTGCAGCTTTTGTTCCGTCGTCATCTTTCCCCAGTGCCGAAACCCCGTTGTCATCGTAAACTTCTCCATGCCCTTTGCCATCCGTCCCGAGAGGAACCGGAACAAGGATCGGCTGATTTTCAGCATCGACCATTGGTGTTCCGTCTTTTCCGATAGCTCGTATGTACGACATCTTGATCTTGGTTGCTTCTGTCCCACTGGGCGTGCCAAAAAGTGTGTTGACGTCAAAGTCGCCAACACACCGTTGTCCGGAGAGTCCACCGAAACCCCGGCCGATGCAGGCCCCGTGCTCCCAACGGACCGGCTCAGCTCGCCGATTCTCATGTGCGCTGGTGCGTGCGGATGGTTTTCCCGCAAACCAACAAAGACAATAAAAGGTGTAAAATTCCGGGTCATCGGCCCGGATAGACCGATGTGCAGCCGTGGCCGATTTTGGCGTAAGATAGACAAAATCGGCCATCGACAGGAGCAGCACGGCCCATCCATTTATGTATTAAATGCCAGTGCAAACGAATCGTGATACAAACGATACTGAAATCGGCCGACGCTATAACATGCGATCGGTGGCTAGCAGCCGATTTCGTCGGTAAACGATCAAATCATTAAGACTTTGCAGGGATGCATTATCGAATAAAATGTAAACAGGGTAATTATTAATAGGATGTAATTAATTTGATAGCAAGAAGATGGTTTAATCATCAATCGAAGCGATAAATCGGCCGATCAGCATCCGGCCGATTCTGCCATTGATCATAACAATGAGTTATTAGATCATATCTAGATGTATAATGATGATCAATGAAATCGTACTAATAACTCGAGTCCAAAGGCAGTTTTAACAGATTTAGCTAATTGAACATAAAACAGCTAATGAACATGATAAGCAATCGGCTAAACACTCCGAAAGAACAAGTAAGACAAATATAACCACACAGATCTCGAATCGACCGATCGCTCCAACAAGACAAGTCAATCGATGGCACACGATCGGACCAGGTCTAACGGCCGCGCACGCTCGGCCGATTCAGGACAAGCATAATCATAAACGCCTTAACTATGAAAGTAAATCTACATCCTATCCAATCGGCTGCATGCGCCTAGGACAAGTCAACCATCGCAAAGGCAAACACAGGACACGTCAACTGAATCATGCGTGATCGAATCGGCTAAGATGTAAAAGAAATCTCATAGCGGCTATCGTGACTCGAACGACCGGATCCGAGCCAATCGGCGTTGTGAGCAAAGGTTGGGACGGGGAGGCAGGACAAGTCAAACTACCTCCACCACGAGCCCGGACCGGGTCGACTTGACTCATCCCGCCGATACTCACTACGACGGTCGAAAAACAGATCCGGTCGCCGGATAACTAGCAATTAAGCCATCTAATTACGAACAATGCGCCGAGAATTAAACGACATAATTACCTTGTCAAGCCAACTTGTTGTCGACCGGAGCCCCGAAGATCCCCGCGCAAAACAAGTAAAGACTTGACAGAAAATTAGGGTTTGGCGATGCGCCGGAAGTTGTATTGGATGTGAATCGAGTTTACAGAGTTACATCCGAGTACAAATTTATACCCGGCACAAAGAATCCTACTCGGACCCTCTTCGGGCCGATTTCCTAACCGATCGGGATCCTTTTCCAAAATTAAACTATTATTTCTAATTTTACAACGTGGGCCAGGCCCATCAATGTTATGCTCTTCTCGTTGGCGTCCGCGCACGATTCTCGGGAGGGACGCGCCTTTACTCGCCCAAGCGGCCGTCGGCCTTCTGCCCACCGGCCCTCTTTGACCTATAGTCGCCGATAATGGGTCCCTTGGTCAAAAACCGGCGTCAACACAAACCTAGGAATTCCTCAAAGTTCCCATTCCCACAGCTCTTAAGCGCTCTCTTTCTTTTTCTTACTGGCTTGCCATAAGGAAACCTCATCCAAGTATATGTATTAACATATGGGAAGAGGAAGGAGCACCTAAGAACTATAGGAATGGGAGGCATCAGGAATGCATCAAACCGATATCTGCCTCAAATGGTAGAGGAGAAATTAGATCCTGCGCATTCCTTCATGTTCCCACTCCTACTGCTCTTAGGAACTCTATTTCTTCCTCTTCCCTGCTAACAAGCCTCACATATTTTCTGATCAACAAGCAGTCGATATGAAGAAATTTCACACTCAAGTGCGCATATATAGAGAGAGGGAGGGAGGGAGAGACAGAGAGGCACACATTTTGCTCTGTAGTTCTTTTAATAACGAATTAAAGCACCCAACTAACCAGTACATGGTGCAATACATCCTGAACAGGTAATGGACGAAGCAGTGGATGATCATGGGCAACAGGACCACCGATTGTACGCCAGGATCATGGAACCCGATATTTATTAATGAAGACCACATGCATATTAGTTGCTTGACTGAGTACTGTCGAAAAGTAAAATGCAAAGAAAGAAAGAAAGTGTTTTACCTGCATATACTTGGATTATTCAATAGAGAGATTATGGACGCTATCTATTTTTCTCAAACACAGGTCATGGATAATATAGGAGAAAGAGATTGAATTTCCCTGTTTTGTTTATCTAATTCCTGCTTTTCTGAAAAGGAAAAGGAGTAGCAGTCTTGCAGGCTATCCAAGTCAAAATGCAGATTGTTTCAGACAGTGCCAAAATGGATAATATTTTTTTTTATCTAACTCCTGTTTGAAAATTAGTCCATTTCATAAAGTAAAAAAATTAGCTACACATTAAATTGAACACCACTCTCTCTACAAGCGAGGTCGAAGAAGACTCACAGACAATTCACTCTGCATTTCTATTGCTAGTGCAATGCAATGCAATGCAATGCTGTGACTTAAGTACTTAACCTGAATCATTCAGGCAAAGAACTTGCAATAGGGCGGCCTGATTTGGAAATAGGAATTCTTCTAAATTTCGTTTGATAAGTCTGATAAAAGAAAACAATGGAATGCAAAAATACTCGATGATTGAGCATGGTTCCAGTAAAAAGAATTGCAGTCTTGCTAACTATGCAAGTCAAAATGGAAATTGTTTCAGACAGTGCCAAAATGGGCAATTTCTTTTCTGAATCAAAATCCTGACTGAGGATCAGTTCACTTCATAAGTAAACATTAGCTAGTACATGTTAAATTGGACACCGTTCTCTCTACAAGACAGACAAAAGATTACGGACAGCTCACTCTGCATTTTTATTGCTAGTGCAATGTAATGTTATGTCTTAACCTGAATCATTCAGACAAAGTGTGGGGCGATTTGGAAATTGGAATCATTATAGCTTTCATTTGAGAGGCTTGATCAAATCTGCAACGGTATGGAAAAGTGCGCCATGATTGAGCAGAGTTTTGAAGGCAACGGAGAACAACCTGTCTGGAGCCTGAACCTTCACGTTTTTGAGTTTCAGAATAATCTGTCGTGAGACCACAAAGGAGACGATAATGATCACATTTGGTGCCGAAATTTGCAGGTAACGATCATGCATCTAAACAAACAGAAAGTTGAAATAGTGATTTAGTATCTGGAAAGCTGGAACCAAGGGGTAGGCATCGGCATTGAAGGTTGCAGTTGCCAACACAAGTTTCAGGCTTTCCGCTCACCTGGAACTGGAATGCGGCCGCTAATGACGGATGCAACGGATGTTGGAAACTCAGTTCTCGGCGAGCCCACGCCGCCTCCTCGCGAGCAATGGCGATCGGCATGGTCGCACAGCATCTCCGGCCACCGCGCGCGCATCTGGATGAGGCGGCCCGGGGCTTCAATTCGATGGATACGAGTGCGAGACGCACGGAGGCGGGGCGAAGCAAAGGTCGCCGGCGGCAGCGCGACCTCGCCGAGAGCAATGGCTGCCGGCGCAAATATTTACAGACACCCCCTGGTTTGGATCTCAATGAATTGTCGCTATCCTAATATTTGCATATGGCCCCTGGTTGTTGGGATCGTGATTATTGATGGCGATCCTAATTAGGGGTTTTATGAAAAGTATTTCTCCGGTTAATTTACAAAAGGCCCCTGTTTTGGTCCGCCGCCGTCCGCCGGCTCCTCTGTCCTGTCTTCCCCCTTCAATGGCTGCCCTCCTCCTCTCGCCATCCCGCGCCGCCGCCGCCGCCGCCGTCGTCCTGCCGGACGAAAATGCGAAGCCCAATCACATTCTCCCTTCATGGAAGCCCTACTCCAATCATCTCCCCACTCACCACCACCAGCACGGCAAGGAGCCAAGGACAGCCCCTGAATCCCTGATTGAGCTCACGCCACTCGCCACCGGCAATGGTGATTGGTGACTTGACTGAGAATTGTTCCTCACCGTTTGCACTGCTCGACTGCTCATACTGGATGAAGAATATGAGGCATGGCTGAGCATCAAAGCTACTGCTTCAATCAAGATACTGAAATTTTGAAGATCTGGTGACTGAAGATGCTGAATATTTGATAAACTTTCAATTTCAATAGGATCAGGGCTTGCTATTGCTACGCATGGAAATATACAAACCAACTGCTATCAAGCAACATCAAATTCAGAGCTACCACGCCATTGATTCCTGCCTCGGTAAAAGAATTTGAGTGTTTGTTTTTGTTGCTTGATTCCCGCCTCTGTCAAATTTACAATAGCATCTGTCAAAAGAATTCAAGTGATGTCCTCATCAGCACCTAAGAAAATTATTCCTTTGTTTTTTCAACGAAGCACCCAGAATTTGTGTTTGGCACATGGAAACTTAGAAATAGAAATGCATGTATCTTATTGTTCTGCCAAATATTAGCTTTTTAATCTCAAAATAATTGCTATTTTCATGGGTCTATCATTTTTTTTGCTACTAATGGGTCTATCATATGCTTGTACCTGGCTTCTATATGGGCAGGTTTATTCATTAATCAGCAGTATTGCTTATTAAAGAAAGGAAGTTGTATGCACCCTTTTGGAAAATTTGCAAACTAACTGCTGTCAAGCAACATGAAATCCAGTGTTACCATGTCACTGATTACTGCCTCTGTCAAAAGAATTTGAATGTTTGTTTTGCTGCTTGATTGGTCAAATTTGCAATGGCACCCAAGAAATTGTATTCCTTTTTTTATGAAGCAACAAGACATTGAGTGGGGGCATATTGGAGCTTAGAAATGGCAGCAGTGAGTTCCTCTTATTGTTCTACCAAATATTAGAATGTAGTTGCAGTGGAATTATACAATATAGTTGCAATGGATCAACAAAATTTCAGAGCGGTGGCATTGATGCCTCCCTCCATCTCAAACATTTTGAGTTTGGCATATTAATCAGGGAATACAATTATAGAACTAAACAGTAAACACAGCTGACTGTTCAACGTCTGCCAAATATTATAAGCCAAGGACCACAAGCTGTGTCAATGATATTGAATGGTCAAGCTAGAGTATTACAAGCTGTGTTTGTCGTGATCTATGAGTTGCGAGCCACCAGCATTCAACATCTGCCACGTGGAATTTGTGATTACAATGGGTTCATGAAAATGGAACTTTTTGTCATACCTGAACATGGCTACTCACTCAAGACTGCCAATAATAGCTTACAGAACATTGAAGAACCAGATCGCTTTTTTGTGACTGCATTACATTACAGTTTTCCTCGATATACATCAATAAAAGAAATTTGTAACTTCACTTCTAGAATTGACTGAAATGGTAGTCCAAAATCTCAAAAATATGGAGGAAATCAATTGTTGACTCGCATGACCATTTCAGTTTGAAGAAGCCAGGAGTTTTCTCAGTGTAACTGAAGTTCTAGAATCTTGCTCAAGCTCCCTGCCATCCCATATCTGTGCGCCTGGTTTGCGGTTTATCTCATGCTTCCAGAGATATCTAGCATTGCCTGACATGAGAACAAGTGAGCCAGGGTTCAGGTGGACAGGGACCTTGGTTGATTCAAAATTCCCTTGCTTGAGGATGTCACAAGCTGTGTCTCCTGGTTCTACTTTACTGAAGTGCATCACACAAGCTGACTCGAGAGAGACTATTGCAATTCCATCATCGAAGCGCATTAGATCAACATGAGCACAAATACCCTAGATTGAAGAACAGAAGTGTCCAGTCAGAGTGTGTCAGTAAAAGCAGTCATGTATTTGTTTTAGTTCCTTTTTTTGTGAGTATGAAATACAGCAATACCAATCAATTATTCAAATGTATAACAGTTCCGCACCTCACCTGGCCTGTATCTATTTGCAATCAGTTGATCAAAAAGTGGTTCTCTCCACAATAAATCTGATGGCAGAGGGCATGAATCTTCATCCTCGTTTGACAACTCTTCGTTAACAGGAGCACTGATGTCACCAACACAGATAGCTTCACGAACAAGTGTGGATAGTTCAACAGCCCACGAAGGGAGATCACCAAATCTCATCGCCTAAAGAAAAGAAAAGGAGTGTTTTCAAAACTAGAAGCAATGGCTGAACATTCAGGAGTATCTCAATTATTGGCAAGCACATTATTTATTTGAGCTACACAGGAGATCATGTGATAAAAAAAATCAAACCATACTTTATGGCATTAGTGAGGAAATGGGCCATTAATATCTTCTAAAGAAATCCTATTGCAGAAACACAGATTACTTTATAACACTAGTGAGGCAATGGGATATCCTGAAAAGTTGAAGCAAAAACTTACTTGGTTGTGCGCATCGCTGAACCATCCTTCTGCAGAAAAGCATCATACTTAATCTCATCAACAAGAAACAGGTAGTCTGCTTGAGTAATAACAGTGATGATTAGAGCTAAGATTCTGCTTGATGGCTTTGTAGAGCTAAGATTCTGCTTCATGGCTTTTTGGTGAAATGCATTGCGCTTAACGGTTGGAGTTCAAAGTAAATTAGACTATAAAGTTTTAGAGCTTGCAAATGTAAGATAAAAATCATACCAATGCAATATTTGCAGATAATTTGATGAAACTAAAGATATGATGTTAATTAAATTGAAGAAAAATTACCAACTCATCTGTAAATTAACAACTCATCTATAACATGAAAAATTAACAACTCATCTGTAAATTGAAGAAAAATTTGCTTATAGATTAGCCCAAGCTATCAAATTACTGAGCAGTTACACAAATCAATGTCCTACTTCTAGAGATTTTTTTTGTTTTGTTTTGCGAGTATCTGTAATTTGTGAGGAAGGAATAGGAAAATTACTGTAAATTAAGCCAAGCTACTGAGAAGTTACTCAAATCAATGTCTTATCTCTAGATATTACATCTAAAGATGGAAAAAAAATTACAAACAGTATCCGGCTAAAATGACAAAAACACAAACCCAGAAGATCAAGGCGAACCGAAGCTCACCTCGTTGAATTGCGGCGAGGAGGCTCGCCTGCTCGTCGGCGGAGAGGAAGTCGGCGCAGAGCCACAACCCCCGGATCTCCGTCACCGCCTCCCATCTCCACCGCTTCCCGCCGACCCCAGCGGGCGCATCGGATTCGCTATCCGACGAGTCGCCGAAGGCTTCCAGGAGGACCGCACGGAGGTTTGATTCATCGCCGGCGGCGGCGGCCATGGGCTTCGTCGGTGGCCGATAATCCTGCGTCCGCGTGAACGACGACGACTCTGGTCGTGTAAAGATGAATCCGTTTCTTACCAAGGTTTACGTAATACTGGAATCCGCTTTTGACACATACGCCCGTGTTTGCTTTTGATTCTGTTTGATTACCCATTCCCGAAATAATTTCAGACTGAACCAGAACTCCAGAACAATATTGCAAATCTAATCCTTTCTTCTGTTTGTATGAAAAATATGCAAATCTATTCTGCTTCTTCGTGTTACCCATTTCATTTTATTCAGATGTGATTGAACACACAAATGACTGAAACGGAGATATTAGCATGTCGCTGAATCGCATGGATCACAAATTATTAATGTATGCAATAGTCCCCATATATCATGTACATCCATTTTACATCCCAACTAGTGCAAATAAATTAACCTTATATGTACTCTTTTTTTTTCTTTTTTGTTTCCTTTCCCTAATATATATAACGGACTTCCATTTAAGAATCAGAAATTGAAGTGATAGCACAAGGCACCGAGAATCATCCCCCCAATATGTCGATACACCTTGCCATACCTCACGTAATTCACACGTGAACACCCACGTACATCAGTATGAAAAGTCAAGCACTAATGGTTGCACAAAAATTGAGCCAATTCATTCCCACACGTTGGCCTTTGGCGCCAAAAGTAAAGTTACATGGAGATATGGGTGTGCAGCGTGCAATCATATATACCGCTTCTCCATTCTCCTCGTCATCCATTTGTCGATGATCCACACTTAATAACCTTGGAACATCGGGGGTGGCGGGGATGCATACTTGTTTGCCATGATAGGTGGAAGGATGACGTTGTCGAATGATGGCGTAGGTATAGATTCCGCCGGTGGCGATGATGATTCTTCTTCTTCCTTTGGTGGGGAACTCGTGACTACAGGTGGGGGTGAACTTACAGGTGCTGGAGGCGGCGGAGACGGCGGCTTAATTGGTGCAGGTGGTGGTGAGCTAACCGGTGCTGGTGGGGGAGGCTTGACTACAGGTGGCGGTGAGCTCACAGGTGCCGGAGGAGGTGGTGATTTCACCGGTGGTGGTGGTGAGATTACCGGAGCCGGTGGTGATGGTGGCTTGACCGGCGCAGGTGGAGGTGAGCTGATCTTTGCCGGTGGTGGTAAGTTGACTACTGGAGCAGGCGGCGGCGAAGACTTTGGTGGCTGCGGTGGAGAGGTAGTTGGTACTTGCGGCGGGGACGATTTCTTCGGAGGAGGTAGTGTCTCCACGGGAGATGGTGGTTGCAACTTCTCTGGAGCCGGAGGTGATTTCACCGGAGTTGGTGGAGGAGTAGCCTTTTCTTGAGGTGGCGTTGTTTTTTCCGGAGCCGGTGGTGATTTCACTGGAGTTGGTGGAGGAGTAGGCTTCACTTGTGGTGGTGGAGTGATCTTAGGAGTGGGTGGTGGTGATGACTTCTCCGGAACCTGTGGGGGTGATTTCACTGGAGTTGGTGGAGGAGTAGGCTTCACTTCTGGTGGTGGAGTGATCTTGGGAGTGGGTGGAGGTGATGACTTCTCCGGAGCCGGTGGGGGTGACTGAGCTGGAGTAGGTGGTGGTGGAGATTTCACCGGCGGAGGTGGAGAGCTCACGGGCGCCGGTGGTGGTGGAGATTTCACAGGAGGCGGTGGCGAGGCTACTGGAGCAGGTGGAGGTGGTGGAGAGCTAACTGGAGCAGGTGGCGGTGGAGATTTCACAGGAGGCGGAGGAGAGGCCACAGGAGCCGGCGGTGGTGGAGACTTTACTGGAGGCGGTGGCGAGGCCACCGGAGCTGGCGGTGGCGGAGACTTCACGGGTGGTGGTGGTGAGGCCACAGGCGCTGGTGGAGGAGGTGGGATCACCGGAGGCGGTGGTGAGGCCACCGGCTTAGGTGGCGGGGAAGCTGCACAGGAGGTGGCGAGGCCACTGGCGCCGGTGGTGGTAGAGTTTTCACCGGTGCCGGAGGTGGAAGAACCGGCGGGTTCTCCTGCGGTGGGGGTGCCCTGGGCCGCTCAGGCGATACCGGGAGCCAGGCGGAGTCTGGAGGTGGCGGAGCCGCATACCCAGCTGGTGCCGGTGGTGGCTTGCTGACAGGAGGTAGAGGCGCCGGTGGTGGCTTGCTGACAGGAGGCGCGGGCTCTGGTGCCTCCACCTGAGGCGCATCTTCGGGTGGGCTGCCGGGCTTTGTTGGCGCCGGTGCGGGTGCCTCCACCTGCGGCGCGTCTTCGGGCGGGCTGCGGGGCGTGGCGGGCGGCACCTTGACCATGGGCGGCTTCCCGGGCATGACGGGCGGGTTCTTCTCGGGCGTGGGGAAGCCCGCGCACGCGTGCTTGCTGCAGTCGACGGGCCTGGCGAGCACGGGCGCGCACTGCAGCGGCGTCTTCTGCAGCGGGCGCAAGGCGCCGAGGCAGTTCCCGGCGTCGTCGAAGTTGACGAGGGCCTTGTCGGACGGCATGCACTTGACGGGCTCGGAGTTGAAGTAGTTGCCCGCGAAGCTGAAGTTGACGAGCGCGGGCAGGTCGCAGACGGCCTCGTGCACGACGCCCGTGAAGACGTTGCGGGACACGTGGAGCTGCTCGAGTCGCTTGAGTTGGGCGAGCTGCACGGGCAGCGTGCCGACGAGGGCGTTGCCGCTGACGTCGACGACGGTGGTGTTGGCGAGCAGGCCCATCTCGAGCGGCAGGCACCCGTCGAGCCTGTTGTTGAGGAAGACGATCTCGTCGAGCGTGTGGGCCATGCGTCCGATGCTCTTGGGGATGCATCCGACGAGCTGGTTGTTGGCGAAGACGACGACGGAGGCGGTGGAGTTGCCGAGGGTGTCCGGGATGGGCCCCACGAAGCGGTTGGTGTTGACGAAGATGGCGTCGAGGTCCTTGTCGAAGAGCGCGGGCGGCAGCTCCCCTCGAAGTCGTTGAATCGGATGTCGAGGTACTTGAGCGCGGCCATGTCGAGCGCGACGGCCGGGAAGGGCCCCACGAAGCGGTTGTTGCTGACGTCGAGCTCGTGGAGCAGCGCGAGGCGCGACATGGACTTGGGGATGATCCCGCAGAATCGGTTGGTGTTGATGTGGAAGAAGGCGAGGTCCGTGAGCAGGCCGAGCTCGGGGGCAGGTACCCGGCGATGTCGGCGCCGTTGAGGTCGATCCCGGCGACGACGGTGACGGCGGCGTCGTCGAGCGCGGGCGCGCACACCACGCCGGCGTAGGCGCACACGTCCGTGCCGCCGGCCCAGTTGGAGGTGAAGCCGGTGGGGTCGGAGTAGAAGGCGCGCCGCCAGGCCTGCAGCGCGATGTAGGCGCGCCGGAGCCGCGGGTTCGGGAAGGTGTGCCCGCCGCCGGCGCGCTCGTCGAGCTCCAGGCCCGCCGGGTCCTCCAGGTTGTTCTGCAGCGCCAGCAGCTGCCGGTGCGCGAGGTACGACGCCTCCGCGCTCGTCACGGCCTGCACCTGCACGGCGCACGCGGACAGCCACAGCGTCGCCAGCAGCAGCGCCAGACCCGGCGGCTCCATGGTCGTTGGGGCGGGTGGGCAACCGGATGACCCCGCTTGCCTGCTCCGGCGCTATATGGAGGACCAGCCGTGCCGGGGGAGTTATAGGGGGTCATGCCAAGCGTGCGGTCCAAAACCCGTTCCTCGCCATGCATGCTGCACGGCTGGCGGAAATTCGCTGGACCGCCGCCATTGCCGGGCAACACGCTTCGGGACGACCACCGCGTTCCGTGCCCTTCACACCGCGGTCTCCGGCCCCAACGGTTCTTCCCTTTCCATATACCATAATATGCATGCCGGCCTGCAGTACGTGTTCCTAATTCCAGTAGTCATATAATATAACGGCACAAGATCGAGCTCCTCTCTTCTGTTGTTCTAGTGAGCCACATCCCGTTCCTCCGACTTCAAATATTCATGACATGTTCTTAATTAGCTCTAAAAAATTAACAAAAATACAGATGATAATTCTCAACGAAAATTAAGATAATATGATTATATCTGAAAAAAAATAGAGCTATTTCCAACAGTTTTGAACATTGAGGTGCCACCAAAAGTACCAACTCTATATTTGGTTATTGTCAAACAATAAACTCATCATCGTTGATACCCACCTCAAGAGTGGAACTGTGTGAAACCGGAAATTAATGTGTATTTTTGTGAAGAAAATGAATCAATCAACCATCTGTTTTCTTTTTTTGGATTCCGTGGTGGCTAAATGGATTCGGGAACAGAGACTTATAGATGCTTAAGTATTAGGACTGGAACGGACTTTATTTCAGAACATAGCAACAAAATGGATTGATCCAAAGAAAAATTGTGTGTGGCAAGGATTATTTATTCTAGTGCGCCGAAGGCACTGTGGCTAACCAGGAAACCGATCAAAGTGGGACACGATGTACAATCAGACGACCAGATAAATGTGGAAGCGGTGGAGCTCATTCTTGAAGATCCACAGGAATACGAAGACCTGGTGATAATGCTAGTGGGATAAGGATAAAAAAAAAACAAGTGTTGTCGTGCTCGTGCAAATCCGAAAGTGTATGCGCTTGCCAGTTAGTTTCTGTCGGAGGCTAGCTGAAGCTGCTGATGTGATCAGTAACCATGTAACTGAATCATCTCTTTTAACGAAATGGGACAGGCAGGTTGTGCCATCTTGTTTCTGCGATAATTTCCCTTACGTTTTCATATTATGCTAGGGGTCTGAAACGCTCTGTGGATCCACGTGGCACCTTTTAGTTCGTAAACCTTAGCTCACTAAGGGTGAAAGTAGCTATGCATTGGTTGCAATAGACAACTAGATGGTTGATCAAATTTCACTAAGGTGTACATTGCACCAATTTAAATTATTCAAGATATGAATTTGTTTTAATTTGTAAAGGCATGTCACTACCACCGCAACTGTAAATATGCTCCTCATTCGATCCAGGGAGTGCACCGTAGTGTTATAGTAGATATTATATATCAGCCACGACGCTGCGGAAGGTGCCAACAAGGTGAAAAAAACCACAATATATATAGCGAGCTCCTCTATTGTGTTGTTCTAGTGAGATACATAGATAGCTAGCCTCCATTCCTCGGAGTTAAATATTCATGAAACTAACAAGAATTAGCCTGTTTGGCAAATCTTGTCAGCTATAGTTTGTATTATCTCCTCATTTTTTGTCGTGTAGGCATGAGAGGCTTCGAGAAGATCTTCACAACGTCAACCCCATGACGGCAAGTACCTAGAGCTTACTGCTACAAGTCCCAGATTCTGTTCGATTTGGTGTTCCAACAACTCTATGACACGCCGTACTAATCAAACAACTATATGTTCTTCTTGCAGTACGCACCGGTATCACATATCCAGTGGCAGAGCTATAATTGAAGCTGATAAGGGGGATATCTAAGAACAGTCTAAAAATCTCACAATCCACGGGTGGCAAGTGTCACAACAAACAATCAGGCAATCCAAATCCTACCCCACAAGTGAACTAACAAAAAAGGTTGTGCCATCTTGTTTGTGTGATAACCCTATGCTTTCTCATCATGCTATGGGTCTGAAACGCTCCGTGCATCCACGTGGTATCTTTTTGGTTCGTAAACCTTACCTCACTAAGAGTGAATGTAACTATGTATTGGTTGCAATGGAAACACTAGATTATTTAGATAATAATAGAAAAACTACATACTTGGTCAAACTTCACTAAGGGAATCCACAGTGCTTTAGACGGTTGTTCAGTGCAGCAATAAATTGAGCTATATGAATTTGTTTAGGAGGTGAACAGTCAAGTAGTAAAATAATTTTTGCCCTTTGGAGATGAGGGGATGAGATGAGGTGTCGTGGGGGGTTGACCAGGGCCCCATGTTCCAAGGATTTCTCTGCCTATACTCCACATGCATGTGCTGTGTTCGCGATTTATTTCGTGCTGGTCTTGTCTTTCACCTCCAATTGATCTTACTCCTTTTGATCCATTGGATGCAACTTTCTTTGCAAGATTATTGGAGCGCATATAATAATTTTCTTAGCCTTCTCTAAGAGATGCTGATGAGTGGGAGTATCAACTTGTACTAGTGGCAGTTCGATTCATAGAAAGCAGTATTCCAGTCCATGTGCTCGATCAGTATATACATTGATTATTGACCATATAAACTCTGGTACTGTCGGGTCGTGCCCGCCGCCGCACCCTGCACCGCCTCCACCTCCGCCCGAGCCCGCGCCGCCTCCGCCTCCAGCCCGGGCTAGCACTGCCTCCACCTCCAGCACGGGGCCCAGACCGTCGTCGCTGTCGTCACGCTGCCCGCCTCGAGCCGCCGGCACAGCATGGAGCCAGGGTGAGGGGTTGCTGCCCGCCCGTGTGGCCAGGGCCCAGGGGCCACTGCCTACCCGTGCCCGTTGTGCCGCCCTGCGGCGTAGCCTAACGCTTGGGGGACCGCCACCCCTCGCTGGCCTTCGCCACTCGCCAGCCGTCGCGCCACCCTCCTACACAGCCCACACTTGGGGGCCGCCGCCCTCGCCGACCGACAGTTGGGGCCCACTGCCCTCGCCGGCCGTCGCGCCGCCCTCTTACGTAGTCGGCGCTTGGGGGCCGCCGCCCTCGCCGGCCTTTGCCCCTCGTTGGCCGTCCGTCGTCATGGAGAGAGAGGAGAGGCCAGCGAGAGGGAGAGATAAGATAGAGAGAAATACGTCGCCAGGGAGAGAGAAGAGAGAGATGACCTGTTTTGTTTTGGACCAATGAAAGGCTGTCTTTTTGAAGCACCGGATCGCTAGCATGACAAGCTTTGCCGAGTACCCGAAAATACAGTTGGCAAACTGTTGGTTTGCTGAGTGCCTGGCGTGTGGTACTCGGCAAAGGTCTCGTTTACCGAGTGCCTACCTTCCGGCACTCGGCAAACATCAAATTTGTAATCTAAAATTTTTTATAAATTAGCAAATAAATTCTAAAAATAAATAAATTTTGGCATGACATTATTTATATGATCTATTACCTATAAGAAATTTTTTGGAGTCAAAATAAAACACGTCTGTCAATTTGACTCCAAATTTTAATGACTCGTTATCAACTTTAAGGTTCTTCTTCAAAGATTTTTCATTTTGTATGCAATGTGCGTGATGAATTTTGTGAAACATTCTCTACTTTTTATCATAGCTTCTACCTGTGATACCATCATGTCATAACAAATATTATGATTTTCTGACTTTATTTGATTTTTCTAGAATTTAAAAACTAGTCACACATACATTAGCGGTCATATTTTTGAAAAAAAATATATGTCAAATTTCTTCTTTCATGGGTAAGATCCTAAATTGGGCGAGATAACACGAGTATAATTTTTATACTCTTTTTATTTTATTATTTGAATCACTTGTAGTTCAAATTTGACTTTATTGAAAAAATTGCTTGAAATGTAATTAATTAACAAAATATAGAAAACAAACACAAAAATATACCAACTTTTAACATGGAATAACACATGTTGTATGTTGAGAGTAGAAAAAGTTTTGAAGCAAGAAGAGAAAAAAATAATTTTTTACCGAGTGTCAAGAAATACACTCGGCAAAGATTGTCTCGTCGAGTGTTTTTATTCTCGGCACTCGGCAAACAAATCTTTTCCGAGTGTTTTTTTTGTGCCGAGTGTTTTATCGTTGACACTTGACAAATACGTTGTTTACCGAGTGCCCGCGATAAACACTCGCCAAACTCCCGAACACTCGGCATAGTTGGGTTTTCCTGTAGTGAGGATCCTCGACCATCTATTTTGACCTGCAAAGTCTAGTCGCCCTGCTATGGCATCGATTTCAAGGCGAGCGGGCTAGGCCTTTCATACCAGCAAAAGTCGAAATCCAAACAAAAAGGTCCAGATGAATCTGCTAAAGAAATATATTGGTGCCTGCACTAGACTTAGCTGCGATGTCCTCTTTGAGCCTTTAAAGTTCAAATTGAATATACACATGTCCTACTGATCGAACACACGTGGCGGTCTAAAAGATAGATGAAGCATGCTAATTTATTAAGCGGGTCCAAAGCTACAACGAGTGACTGATATATGTGAAGCGCTAGCTGAATCTTCTTGCAAACAATTTCATTCCATAAGCAGTGTGTGGTTGTCCTCTGGGGCAGCAATAGGCAAAACATCCATTATGATGTTTTCCACTTGTCAGATTTTACAGCCACAAAACATGCATGGTAACTGCAATACAACCAGCTTATATCAAAGCATGGTTCTTGCCCAGCTAGGAATAGGAGACGCCAGGATATGCGATGCCAAGATAAGACTTCAATGCAGTATCCCTGTTACATGGCCGCTACAACCCACAAAGAGCGGGAGACCAATGGCTTGATGCTGTTGAACACCATGGCCACGGATTGGGTTCCTATGTCTTAAGTCGCTCCAGCCGTGTGGTCCAGTGCCTGCTAAAATGCAAGGGGGAACACCCCTCGGAAAGCTCTCACAGCCGAGGACCACCACTGCGCCAGGTCTGACCATGTTCTGCCGTTTGTGGCAATCCTGAAGGCGCCGCTGATCCTTACCACTGCGTTTGCCTCCGTCAACAAAACATCATCCCACCAGTGCTGCTTCCGAGACTGGAGGCGCTATGGCTCCGTCATCCGTGAGCTTCGTTGCACTGGGGCCGCGGTGACCGGACATGACCAGGAGGCCTATGGTTATGTGACTTGCATCCAAAACATGGGCACCTTCCTCATGTGAACCTTCTACTTGCGTTCAAAACATTGGCACATGCTGTCTCCATTGGTTCATGCATACTCGGGCTG
Organism: Chloris gayana; assembly: GCA_031894775.1. Lineage (NCBI taxonomy): Eukaryota > Viridiplantae > Streptophyta > Magnoliopsida > Poales > Poaceae > Chloris > Chloris gayana. The sequence continues at coordinate 165,882 of JAUNZO010000011.1, forward strand.
GTTGTTCCTCCCGTGAAGCATGGCCAGTGTTCTGTAATTAATGGACCGGCCTCTACCGAAGTAGGATGGACACAGAAAATGCAAATAATTTCTTTTTTTTTGTATACGGATCACCTAGTGTTGAACTCAACTTATTATTGATCTCCCACCTGTCACATATACGATGTACCTTGGATAGCGTGCCCATAAGCAACGGCACTTGGATGACTGAATGTTTCTGTTAATTGTTGTCCCTTGTTACCTATTCCGAGACTACATGTTACCGGCACTAGCTAAAGCCACGTGCTTGTTGAACACGACCTTCCACTATGTAAATATCCTTTCTCAAGTTTACATGTAAAAATTAGGTAGGTGCCTTCCCCTGCTTACTTTGATTAAAGAAAAATCTAGCCTATCAATCCGTGTGCCTGATTGGGCTAGTAGGTTAGAAACAAAATGAGTTCGTGAAGTTTATGAAAAGTATTGGAACATATTACATATTTAAAAAACATGCAAAAGTGTTTCAATTCGTAGTTACATATATAAAACAGTAAATAATTTGCATAAAGTGGGTGAAAACTATATATTTGTCAACTTTGTTTATGCTTTATATTTCATCTTTTCTTGTTCTTAGTCATCTTTTGTATAACGAAACAAACCAAATGTAAGATATAAAATTTTGCTTAAGATTAATTTCTGTCATGCTATTTTTTTTATTATTAGGTAGAGGCTTCGATAACTATTTATTTATGTTATTTACTACAGCAATCTTTTTTTACCAATGCCGGTCAATTTCTAGCAATTGTAAGTAGGTTATGCTTCGGTTCACGTACTGAAATTAGCTGCACAAGCTCTTTGTTATCAAATTGATCCTGTAAGTTGTTTTCTAAACCATCATAGCTAATATGGTGGCACTTGATCACACATACTACATTGGCATCGGTGCCCCGATCAAATAGCATTCTACATTGAAAAAGGGGGACTTAATTTAAGTGGCACATGTTGCTCGATTGATTACTGAATCTGTCAAAGAATTCTAACGTGCAATCCTACCGTGCATGTAGTTATGTGAATATAGTTGACTGCATCAAAGTAGTTACCTACTACATGCAACAGGGACTGAGTACAACTCAAGCTTTGTGATCTAATGTTATAAATAGCTATGGAGCCTACCATGTTGCTTAATATTCTATAAATGTTTATGTTTTCTTTTCCGATCCAATGAATAGAATGTGAGAATTCTGCTTGCTGCAACTGTACCTATGGAGACTCAAAGCTGCTATGGTCTGCAAATCACGCGTATTTTAAGGTCACCATGTGCTTTATAGGTATCCTGCCGCCAATAAGAATTTATGTGCTAACACATCTTCTCTCTTGTCCCTACATATTTCTCTAACGATGAACTATCTTGATCAATGCCATATAGGGTATAATCACTGGCAGTAGGTGGAGCAATACTTTGGTGCATGCTCATCGTATAGTAGATCAACGTACTCAATCATTGATTTAAAGCACGACCTGAAGGGGGCGGAGAAGTCAGGACGAAGCAGAAGGCCACTAATACGAATTTGCTACTCCAAATTGCATTATATCAGAAACATACTCATGAAAACTTGCGTCGAAGCAAGAGACAACAGATTATTGGCCAGAGAACGACCTTTGCCGGAAAGAGATCTCTACCTCCCATAGGGATGGTGGCGCCGGAATCTGAAATTGCTCACATGTTCCATCTCCTTCCTGAGATTGCTCACCCATCCTTTTCCATCGCTAGGGTTTGGGGAGGAAAAGATTTTTGTGTTTCATCTGAGGAGGAGAAAGGGTATACACGGTGAAGAAGAAAGGATACATTAGTCCTGACGTGAGGAAAAAATACTAAGGAATAGGTACACTAGAGATCCATCAGTTATAGTTTAGTAGTACTACAAATTAACGATTGGATGTTTTACTTTTTTGTGAGAATTTAGAGGATTTTTTCCCGATTAATGTGGAGGCCTCAAAAGGAGCCTCCAATTAGTAGATATAAGATATAAGATATAAGATAGGGATGCACAGTTAGACTAACTATCCAGCACATGGAAAACATGAGAGGATTTATAGAGCTGCCAGATATTGGGCTATGTATACTTGATTGTACTGTGACATATACTACTTATCCTACCATTTCATCAGACAGCGTTGTTTTTTACGATGAGAGCGTTGCAGAAAATAAAAGCAAAGATGCTTCAATTCGCTAGATAAGTACATGGCATCTATCCATGGAGTTTACACCCTCGCTGGGTAGAAAGGTACACGCCATTGTATATAGTGGATGCTTCCTCTGCAGTATCAGCTGGCTCGTTGTTTGGCAACGCTTCTGCTGCTCAGCATGGACGTCTTCATCCTGCTGCCATGCATGTGTCATCAGGTCATGCTCGGCACCCCACAAATGCCTATTTTAGGAAAGCTTACCTAAAAAATGTGAAGCATCCTAATTAATTAGATACAAGTGTAAGTGGTTTGAGAGTCTAAAAATGTGAAGCTGTTTGAATAATCTCACAAACATTTTCTTGGGGTAAGTGTAGTTCTGCCCTCCACTGCATTCTACAGATTCTCACTGGGTTGTTTTTTTCTACGAACCATGCACGGTAATTGGTAAAGGCAGGCCACCGATGAACAAAGTAGACCTTACACAACAGTATAGTTGCTCCAAGTTTGTGATCAGGAGACACCAGGAATTGAAATTCCACGCTGAGATAAACAATCCATATGCCCAAGGTTGCTGTTATTCAATACTCTACATCGCTAAATAGCGTGATTAGCCCTGCCAATTACCTCCAATCAGGAGAAATACAAGTAATTCACACTAGGAATTGAGATTCCACGCTGAGATAAACAATCCGCGTTCCCAAGGTTGCTGTTGTTGCTGTTATTCTATTTCTGATACCAAGATAAGTTTGTATGCACCAACCTGTTGAACCCAAAAGCCTAAGCTGATGGCAAAAGGTAGACAATACATTTACACTTCGACAACTCCAACGTACAGTCCTCTAAAGCCATAGATGTCAATGACCTGTGCTGTTATCAGCGAGCTGCCTTCCCAATTCCCACGACGCGTTGTACTCATTCTCCAAGGCACTTTCTACAGTCATTGGACTAGCATTAATCGTGCGTGTGGTATTTCAAAACCAAGGTATTACTAAATCTTGGAAAAGCACATATGGCTCTAGTTTTTACCAGCAGCCGGGCACCAGAGACAATATGATTGCGCCAACCTAAATCTGCTCATCCCTGGTGTTGTAGAGGAGAATACTTAGACAGTACTAGTAGTCAGTTGATGGCTCTGCCTAGCGGCTCCCGCACATTTGTACCGCAGCGGCCGGAGTTGGTACGGCCTTAGCGTCGTCGTCATTGGGTTTGCATGCAGAGCACTTTTACCGTGCTCCATGATACCAGGGACCATAAAGTATCATGGGCACAATCTAACCGTTCATTATTAGAGGGTGATAGGGTAATTAGTCTATTAACCAAATAATAAGCCATAATGTTATCCTCAAGTCGTCCTCTCTCCACCTGTCCTTTTTCTCTAGCCACCGCCGGCTCTAGGCGCTGTGTGTAATGGGCGATCAGGATCGTCGGCGGTCGTCGGTCAAGTAGTCGGGTGAGCAAAGGCTTCGTCCTTCGTTCCCACCCTACGGTTCGCAAGAAAACTCCAGTCAAGAAGAGTAGCTTGCTTTTTTCTTCACCAACCAGGCAACAAGCCAACAGCTACAGATCGATGGGCAAGGATGAGTTCTGGTTGGATTGGTGATGATGGTCATTGAAATGGATTCATAGGAAGCTGTAGATTACAAATATGCAATCAATTTTATCCAAGTTCATAGATAATGTTGTGAATTTCACAATTTCGTGGCTAGGGTATGAGAAGAGAAAAAAATAAAATTGATGACAAATCAATTGATTAGGACAAACTGCAGCAGAGCTGGTGACAATGGATGAGATGCCGCACAGCTCGTATCTTGTCCGCAAACCATGGCTGACTTCTTCCATCTCGAGTATAAGGAGCTGGAAAAGCATCTTTGTTTTGTGCTTAGTTGAGGAGCGGGTCAGGTCTCCGGGTCTCGATGCCTGCCCACGATGGATGAGGAGCATTGTGTGTTTGATGTCGTAGGATTCAATCGATCGCATCGGACTGGAACCTGCGACATAAGGATGTTGTGTGTCCTCCTATTTCAGCGAAGCCGCCGCCGTCGTTACCACCACCGGTTGCTTTTTTTTCCTTATGTCGCCGCCGGTTCCTCAACAATAGACGCAATGAAATTGGAAGACGCGAGATTTTGATTTGATTCCTTAGAAACAGAAAATAACACTTTGTATTACAAAATACCCTTTGATACATATGATACCCCTCTATGATACTTATGATACTAGTGGGAATTGAAAGTATCATGATCATGATCTAAACCATTAGATCAAAAAAATAAACGGTGTGCATTCAATCTGGAGTAACATAAAAGTGCTCTTGCAAGTTTCATTTGATCACTGGCTCTATATATCCCCGAGAGTTGTTGCCGTGATAAACAAGCGGCTGCTTTAGATCGAGAAGCAACACTGCAAGTTGTCCTTATATGTGAGCCCTGACTGACTCATTATTGAATGTCTTACTCTATTTTGCTACCAATCTATTTAAGTGCAGTATAGTTGATCCATGTGCTCATTTAACGATGAAAATTAAGGACACATTTTCGGATCAGCATGAACTTCCGAGCTTGTTCTAGTCCTACAGATGGACGTCCATTTATATGGTACTTGAAGTACAATGCCTTACATCCAGACGCATGGATCCATTGTCCGGTCACTCGGTCTCCATTACACGGTGGGAGAGGTATCAGGAATAGATTGTTCTCGGTTTTCCAAGCATTATGTATTACAAATGGCCCAGCTTAGTGTAATTTTGAAGTCTCATTAACAATCTGAAACAGAACTACCTCCTGGACGTGTCACTATGGTTGCGTCATCAGGTTGCTTAGCTGCCTTGATCTATAGCTAGTTCTGCTGGGCAAATTAGCCCCCCTGGTAGCTCAGCAAGCTTGCCGGTAATAATTGTTTGGTTAGTTTGCTAAAATTAGCTAGTTATTTAGTATAGGGATGGCTAGTTCTGCCAATTCAGCTAGTAAAGAAATTAAAAAAAATATGATTACCTCTTGTATTGCAACACATCTTGGTGCAATTAAAATATTTCTACCTAGTGTCACTGTGCTTCAGCCATATCCCTATATGACGCAATCAGTTCGTGGATAAGGTGTGAGCGAGATTGCCAGCCGAAGTCAGAGGGCCTTCACAAAATGCTAAGAGGGAGATTGGCACCCGGAGCCAGACAATATAAGAGGCAGAAAACCAAAAGAGGCCGAGAGTTCTGTGGCGGCATAAGAGTGACGTGAATTGTGAGTAAGCAGTGGCCATTGAGTGAAAGAGTGTTTTGTGCTCGTTTTTTCTAGAGAGGTTTTCAGGTCCAAAATAAGGCCATTATTTTTTCTCAGCTAATGACCATTAGTTCAAGGATAGTTTAGTAATTGCACTAAATAATAATATTTTTTATCATACAAACTTGTGTTAAATACACTAAAACTTGACTGCAATAATGATGATGATGATTAATCAAATTTAAAATAAATATTTTATAATATTTTCATGTAAAAATTGACTAACTTATTAGTTATTATGAATTTTTGTATTATAATCATATTATTTTGACAATATTACCCTTACTAATGACCATTAGTGATTAACTTGTAAATTTTAATCTATACCGTTAGATCCAACTAATGACCATTAGTTGAGGAAAAATAATAGCCATTATTTTGAACCTAAAAACACCCCTTTTTCTACTATGTGAGAGCGCGGCCTCGTCAACGAGAGGAGAGCCGTCTCTCAGGGGCGAGCGGTTTCTCGCCGCGTGTGTGACATTAATAGCCTGGCAAAGAGATAATATTATTCTAGCTTAGGATCCAAACGTACTTGTACATCTGTACGTTTTTAGCTCATGAATTATATAGGAAGCTTTTTTCCTAATCCCAATGTAATTACTCCCATATATATTTTTGAGCAAGAAACAGATCGGAACAAGCTACCATAATTGCACTTAAGTTCAGAAACTACCACATTAATTGGAGACAAAAAAGAAGAAGAAAATTACCCACCATTACTTTACCATTAGACAGCACGCAACCAGTCAACATCGATCTATCCTATAAGTTTATTCCATTAAATACCTATCCTATAAGACTACTATATTGATCTCCATGCCGTGATTATCCTCCCAAAAGTCCAATATTTTTATTTGTGTAAGACAACAAGATAATATAATAATACTCATAGTTAAATTAATGAGTCAACCAAATCGCTAATTTCAAAATTACAATAGTGGATAAATATTGGTGGAAAAGAAAAAATATTGAAGATGTCATGACAAACAATCATATTATATTCAAAATGTATTATATTAGTTAATAAAACAATGTTTTATCACGATAGTTGGCAAATGCGTGGGTAGGTTGACTAGTTAATCTGAGAGTAGAAAAATCCGGCACTTGGAATGTCTTTCTCAAAGATGTATGGTACGGACTAGCTTGTTGATTTATATGGTGTGTGTGTGTGTGTGTGTGTTCCTTTCTTGTCCATGATGTTAAGGTCTAATATTTGTATGAACTCAGGATAGCGATACACATGATATGTCTTGAATAACTTACACAACAGTTTGTTCTGTAGCTTTAGAGACACGATAACTCATCTCACTTTGGATAAGTTTTAGAGCTCAAAATTAATGTGCACTCAGTCTGTTCTGTTGAACAGAATGCAGTCTAAAACATAAATAGATGAAGCATTCTAAATAATTAGTTAAGTCGATCCAATAGTAAGTGTCTTTCGTAGGTGATAACCTTGGATGTGCAGGCCATGTGGACGGTGGTTTTAGCGACAGCGGAACATGGAAGTGAAAGAGCTCGGTCAATGCTATCTTATTTCTGGGCCCTGCCATTTAAAGAATTTTTGTGATTTAGATACACGACTTTCCCTGATTCTCCCACGCGCTACTTAACTAAACCTTACTACTGCATAAAAAGGTGCTACGTCGACACAGGATTGTAGAAGGTGATGACTAGATCAAATGATCGAACCAGACGATCAAGAAACAATATGGCTTCATCATCCTTCTATTTGTGATAAGCAGAGGCCATTGGCTTCTCCGAATTATGCCATCCAGAGCGGAGTGTTGCGTCGTTGTAACAGGAGATACTTCAATGGCACATTCCATTAGCATCTCACTTCCAGGTCCCTGCTATTCCTAAACTTCGAAATAACCATTATTTGTATAGGTTATCCAACTCCGTTTTCAAGTTCCTGGCTTGTTTGTCTAGATAACCCAGTGAAAAATTATGGAATGGATGTTTTTCCTATTCCTGTCCAGCAGAGGACACCAGGCTTGTGTGCCATGAAATGTTTTGTAAGAGTTTCAGCTAGCTTCACATATATGAGGCACTTATTACTGTACCCTTGGATTGACTCAGTTAGAAGGCTTCATCTATTTATGATTCAAATAACTAGTCCTCAGTTCAGTGGGACTGAGTGTTTAACCAACTTAGTCTGTCCTGCCGCACTTAATAAATTAGGATCTTGTATGCACATCTTTACTGAATCTATAGTGAGTCGTGCCGTATTTTAAGAAACACGAGTTTTTATCTATAAAGTTGATTAATTAATATGCCATAAAAGTTAATAATCCTTGTCAGAAATGTGACATCTTCCTTGACTGGCTCCTCTGAAAACCACATAGAGCAAAGCTCTGAGCAACTAAAGCTCAGCAAGACTGACCCGTCAAAGTGACCATCTACAGCCGACTCCTAGATATGCAAAGGCCGAAGGGTAGGATAATTAAGCACTACGCCAGCCTATAAGTGGATCCTTACTTTCATCTTTTAGCAGTCCATTAAGTTGTAACAAGAATTAAATTTAATTTGCACTAAGCTAAAGCATTACATGTTTCCAAACAATGTAATAAGCAATACAGCAAATTAATCATCATCATCATCATATATTTCTCTTCTTAATACATTCCGGCGGATGAGATAAGCGGTATTCGTTACTGTGAGTGGCAACGCTTCGAATCAATTTACATCCTGCAGGAGAGACCTGATTGCACATCACATACGCCCTTCCCATAAGTCGCATGAGACAACCTTTCCCAGCCGGCACTATACTGTTAGTCGGGCTTAGCTCCCCGAGAAGGGTCCCTCACGTGAAGTCCCGGACATCATCCATGAGTAGAGTGCTCCCTCCTCTTCTCTCAAATTTCTGCCCAGTAACCAAGGGAGTAGGTTATCTCTCCGACATACAGCCACCATCGGTACATCGGTTTATTGGGCCCATTAACACTAGCATGCAAACAATACGTTCAAACTTATCCACATGAGCCGGACACGACGCGGTCCTTGTGTGCACAGACAGGGCTACCACCTTGAAGACTCTTACAGTCCTTCACTTTCCACCTAAATTGCCCGTCCGGCCTCCAAATTCCATTCTCATCTCAATTACTTAGCATCATGTCCCAAAAGTGGTTATCCTATACTACGAGTGGTCTCCGTACCACTAAACGGATCATCGCCCTAATTAAGCGAGCATCTAACGTAGGGCTATCGAACATGGATAAATAATATCCTACTGCATGCTAGGGTTTTCATCACAACTCCTATAAGCCTAATGCACAGTATAGACCTAGAAGCACAGTGATGAAAATAAAAGACTTAACCATAAAGGTGGTGCACCGGGGCTTGCCTTGAGTTTAACCCTGAACAGCTGGGTCACTAACTCGTAGCAGCTTCTCGTCTCCTCCTCGCCGGTCACCGCGTTCACCACCACAGCTACATGATGCAAGGGTGATGTTTAAATTGATCAAATCATGATTTAAATATTTTTTATGGAATACATATGAATTTCATAAAAAACACGTAACTACTGAGTATAAAATAAATTGGGGTCCAGCGAGGGTGAAATGGTTAATTGCAATTAATAATTTAATTTATTTCATCAACTCCCATGAAGACTTTAAAACGAGCTCTTCTTATGTGCATAAAAGTAAAATATTAAATCTTGCAAAAGCTAGGTAAAATGGACATAATAAGGACAATAATTAATTTAAGCTCCAAGATTAAAGGCATTTCCATTATTAATTTGGATGTCCAAATAGGAAATTAACTTAATTAATTTGCCTCGATCATGTCAAACTAATTGCACCATTAAATAGTACATGTGACAAGGAGTCCAACAAATATTCATTTGCAATTTTCGATGTTTAGATCAAAAGTTATGAATTTTCTAAATTTAAATGAATTTCTGCCTAAATTACAAAAATGCCACAGAGTATTCGAAAAATAATCCCCCGTGCCTAGGGCCACACCGCGGACCACAAGGTCATGGATCTGCTGTGGCCTTGGCCACACCCGATCCCCGGGCGTGGGGCCCGACCTACGGCCTCGACGGCGACTTGCGGAGGTTGGTGGCGCACGGCGGCGCGTTTGCCGGCGTTGGGCCAAGGCGGCCTGGTGGGGTGCCAGCATGCCGCACATGCTGTGACGGACCGGGTGGCAGGGTCAGGTGGTCGGGGACCTCACCGGAGCGTTGTCGGTGGTGAGGCTGACGGGCGATGCCGGTTCGGCAAGGCGGCTCGTGCTCGGGAGGAAGTGGCTCGTGCTGGGTCTGGGTCCACAAGCTTCACCGCTGCACGGACTTCGACGGCATGGCCTCCATTCCCGACCAGCAGCTCCGGAGGCGTGGAGGTGGCGGCGACCGGAGTTCCGTGGCCGGTGAAAAGTGGGTCCGGCACCACCTCACCGGATAAACAAAGAGGGTAAGGGGTCAGGGTCGTTCTTCAATCGGTTGCGCACGCCATGGACGAACAATGGGAAAAAATCACTCACCGTCGACGGGGAATTGGCTGGGGCGTCAAGGTGGCCGGGGATGGAGAAAAGTTGCTCGATTCGCCACCCACGCTCCTTGGCTCGAGGCCCGGCGTTCCGTGGAGCAGGAGCGGTGTGGGGCGGAGCTTCTAGCGGTCGGGCTCGAGCTGGGATGACCGGAGGCGGTGGGGCGGTGGCAATGGTGGGTGGGTGCTGGAGCTCTTGCAGAGGAGAGAATGAGGAGAGGGGGGGGGGGTGGGCTTCCGACCGGTTTGAAGAGGGCGTCGCCCTCCCGACCAGGTGGCCAACCGGTCAGGCGACACGTACCACGCGGCACCGACGTACATTTTAGATAGGAATAAAAGTTTTTTTATTCCTATCTAAAAAAATTGAGTGTACATTGACGAGCTTTTAAAGTGTACATTTTAGATAGGAATACAAGTTTTTTTTTTGTTAATTAAGCATGGCAGAGGGCACACTGAGCGTTCAGTAAAGCATGTGCAGACATAATAGGAGTTGTGAAGTACACACACTCTGTCCCATTGGACATATATATGGTTATTATCTGCCTGAAGGCCTCGAAGCATAAATAAAAGGCCCATCCTTCTTATAAACAATTTCATGCCACTAGGGTATCCTTCGCATTGGGCAACACACATAGCATCCATACTATAATTTTTCACTGGGTTGTTAATTTTAGCTACAAACTGTCCACGATAAACACCTATAGGCCACAGAGAAAAAAATGCACTGAAACCAATGTATACAAAGGCACAGCCACAACTCAAGACGCCGTACAGAGATCTCACCAGCCTTTATATTCTACTACTCCCTCTGTTTCAAATTATAAGACGTTTTTGACTTTCGGACTTCACGTTTGACCGTTCGTCTTATTCAAAAAATTTATATAAATATTATTAATTTGATTATGATTTGTTTTATCATTAAAGATATTTTGTAAATGACTTATTTATTTGTATATTTGCACAAAATTTTTGAATAAGACGAGTGGTCAAACATAATCTCAGAAAGTCAAAAACGTCTTATAATTTGAAACGGAGGAGTAGCTCGTATGAGACGATTAGGTGACACCATTAAGGCTGGGGACGATGTGGGTACAGAGATATGGAACATGACGGGTGGCCAGAGTTCATTCGGAAGGGACAGGTCATGACTACAACTTGAGAGGACACGACGAAAAGAAGACACCAACCTCAATGTATGACATGGTCGTCCTTAGTCCTCGAAAGAGGTCCTAATACCAGCCACCCGCTTCGATGTGCTACAGTGTTATCCATGTGAAGTCAATACATGCATTATCTTCATCTGCAAGAAAGCAAGCAAGCTTGATGCGTGTAGGCACATAACGGCCGACAATGGTCATGCTTGACGTGTAAGAGAGTATTGAAGCCAACGAGTACTAGGAAACATGATCGTGCACTTACCCGACACGTGTGTTCTAGTGGTTGCAGAGAACAACCTGTGTGAACTCATCGACAGTGACATTACTATTATGCAACCTAGGTCTAAGATCATTACTAATGCATGGTCAGAACTCATCGACAGTGACATCATGTTTTGTGACTGGTGTCAACAAATTTAATCTCACGATAGAATCTAAATACATGCATTTCTATTTGGCACCTCCAAGCCACGTTTCTGCATATGTGTGGATTGGATGTGGATTTGCAACTTTTTTCCTGGCTGGGTGATCTCATGGATAGTTTTAGCATGAGACGTATGTAGCTGACACAAAAAATAACTACGGTTTGGGTTCCTATTTTTAATATAGACAGTCAGGGTAAAATTTATCGAGATTCAGAACGTGCATACGCATGGCTATCTCAATCATAAATAGATAAGGATCCTGATTAATTCAATCCAAGGGTACTGGGATGAGTCTAATATATGTGTAGCTGGCTGCACCTTGTCGCAAACAACTTCGTTCCATAAGGGTGTTCCTGCCTTCCACACGCTGGGCAGCAGTTGGGAAGAAAAAAACTATTGATTCCATAGTTTTTCACCGGACTGGTTGGTTACAAAGGAATGCATGCACATAATGAAGTTGAGATAGTTGCTCAGGTTTGGGACTAGAAGACACCTGGAATTGAGATGCCAAGAAAACACGTGATCGTCGTGCCCTGCTTTACGGTGCAGCATTAACACCACATTCTCATGGGAAGATGGGGAATAGCCATCTTCCCATAAGTTCCAATATCTGTAGAAGCTACAGGATGACTTGATGACATGGCATGACTAGTTGAGCTTAGCGTCACCTATCCCTGCGCTTATGGAGCAGCTTGTGTGCACTTGAAGTTATTGAGATAACATATTATTAGTGCATGGTAGAGGCGAAGAACGTTTCTCGCAAAATTTTTGTACATGTCAGTGGTCAAAAGGGAGAAGAAATGAACAACTTAATTTCCATGCAAATTAAAATAAAGGTAGAGCTGCTACATGCTCTATGTTGGTCGAACCTACCATGAGCCCAGAAGTCCCCAGTATGGCCCTCTCCACCATGACATTCATTTGGTAAATGGAGAGACATAGGCGTGGAGGGCCAGCCGGTGCACCGAGACGTGGAAATGCATACGAAATACTTTCTTCAGAGTGCTCTCGACTCACGCTGTATTTTTCGTTCGAGGTGGCAGCCATATCCTCCACCTAAGTGCGCACATGAGTCAAGTCCCGTTCTGAATAAAGGCTGATGAGCTCGCCACCGCGGCATGGACGGACTTGAATGATGTGGAGCACTCGTGTGACAACAAGGTGATCAAAATTTACATTATTATGGCAACTAGACATTAATTTGTGGTATATATTTAAATTTTCATGTAAAATAATTTCAAGGTCATACATTTGAGCAGTTGAGAAATTTAACAGCCTTTTTTGTGCTTCTACCAATAGTTCTAGTGTTCTACGCATATATATAGAAAGCGCCATGCATGCAGTATGACAGATCATATGTGTTGATTCTTGCATTAGAGGGTGATAAATAACTGCGTGTTGATAGATCATTCCATCTCCATTCGCTGGAAGTGAGAGGTATTGGGAACACCATGTTGGCAGCAGGTTAGTACCAAGGAATGATACCTAGTGCAGTTTTGAAGCCTCATTAAAAGCAAGTAACCATGCCCATCATCTCATCAGAGGGAGTATCATAGCTAACCGGCAATATAGAAAGTGTCATGCATGCAGGGCTGTAGCCTCTTACATATAATTATTGACATGATCACCCCTCGTAATTTGCATGTATCTATGTAGTATTATTAAGAAAGTAAAATTGTATCCATTTATGTTAAGTGTATCAAACTTTCCTCTTATCTAGTTCTGTCTGATTTGCTTCACACAGACCAATAGCATTGACGGTGTTGTTGGTCTTTTTTTTGGTCTTTTCCAAGACTGGTTTATATTGGTTCGTTGGTGCTGAATTTTGTCAGTATAGAAATAAAACTGAGTGCTACAGAAAATTTTACCCTTTGCTCACCCTACCACATCGCTAATTCCACTAAAACGATTTATGGCATTACTAAGGATATTTGTACTTTTCTTCAGTCACAGGACCACAAATACATAAAATTCATGATGCAACTATAAAATATATGATGTGTTACTGCTTCATTACCTAGTCTAAAGGAGCCACCGGTAGGTACCACATAACGTTCACACATCTGATTGGGAAGCATTCATTGAAAATTGTGTTGGAACTGTGTCTTGGCTTATATAGGTGCTTATATGTTTGGAGGGGAAGAGAGATGAACAATGCAATGTATGGTTGTATATATTCGGGATCCAGTTATTAGCTAGGACGGTTTGTGAAAAGTAGCTTGAGATTGTTAGCTATCGAAGGTGTGACGGTCTCATATAGGATTAGAGGCATCAGGAAACTAGATGTATCAAGATTGTCGTTTTCTTCTTGTGCCCGCTTGGCATCTATCTTGTCACGGTATAAGTGTGCCAAGAACACCCTTAATTAGTACGCGATATCATATGCTGCCGACAGCCTGTAAAGATGCCAATGAGCCAGGCTGAATCGTCAGTCTAAAGGAGCCACCGGTAGGTACCAGATAACGTTCACACATCTGATTGGGAAGCATCAATTGAAAATTGTGTTGGAACTGTCTCGGCTTATATAGGTACTAATACATGTGGAGGGAAGACTTATGAAGAATGCAATGTTTGGTTCTATACATTATGGAACCAGTTCGTATGATGGCTTGTGGAAAGTAGCTTGAGATAGTTAGCTATCGAAGGTGTGACGATCTCATAGGATTTAGAGGCATCAGGAATATTAATGCGTATGTATCAACATTCTCAAGTACTTCTAATGGCATCTAACTTGTCACACGGCGCCAGGATGCGAAGAACACCTTTAATTAGTACCTGGCATCATGTGCCGCCTACGGCCAGTGGCCTATGAAAAGAGGCCGACTAGCCATGCTGATGAAGAAGATACCATCAGTTTCATGCTGCCCTACACCAATTTCATGTGAATCTAGAGGTGCTACAGCCATAGCCTTGTTAATTTCCGGGTTGTGGGCCGTTCAATGCGGGTCTGTATTGTAGGCCATTGATCTCTTCTCGGTCCTCGCGTACACCGTTCCGTCCTGCCCAAGATTTATCCACTTGCAAGTTGCAACGATGAATCGATTGTCACCTGAAAATCGCAGGTGTCCTGCAGTAGAAAAGCCAATGAAGGGTGTGTTCGTTTCATGGGTCTAAATTTTATAGCTATCACATCAAAAAGAATCTTACTATTTAAGAGTACTAAATAAAGTTTAATTATAAAATAAATTACAGGCCTCTAGACTAATTTACGAGACGAATCTAATGAGGTTAATTAAGTTATGATTAAAAGATCGTTACTGTAGCATCACTTTAGCAAAACCTAAATTAATTAAGCTCATTAAATTCATCTAAAAAATTAGCACCAATCTGTCAATAGGGTTTTGTCATTAAATTGATCGAAATATTCATAAATAGTAAGATTCTCTTTGATGTGACAGTGCTAAATTTTAGAGGGCAGGAAACGAACAGGGCGAAGAGAGTAAAAACATAGAATGACGCAATCGATGCAACTTCAGCATTACTTTGTAGTTCAGTTCACTGTTCAGATCATTTTAATATTTAGCATATATGTGGTCTATACATATTTTTCTCATGTAATGATCGGAACTAGCTAGCAGTTTACATTCCCGTCAAAATATTAACCTTCAGCGTGGAAGCGGTGATAAGATGAGCAGTAATTAGTCAGGTTTTGATCACTGATCAACTAGTAGTAAATCAGTTATTACCCGGAAGGGGCAAAAAGTGGCAGTACTAGGTGTGAGGGGCATGTTAGGTCCTAGGTGTGAGGGGCATCGGAAATATGCTATTAATTCTCTATATTTGAATAAAAAACTGTTACAGGAGATCTTCCTTAAGAGCCATCAGGCCGTTCGGGCCAAAATTCTTTTGCCCCACAGCCGACATGCAGGAAGCTCCAGCCAATGCACGGCACATTCCTGCAGTCCAGCTCCTTCCATGTTTCATCGATGGACAGCAGTCTTCCAATTTTTCAACGTCGAGTAGCGTTGAGTGGCGGAGACCGGTCTTAGCTGACAGGTACAAAGTCGAAGCAACCTCCATCATGCCACTCAGGCCCCGTTCGTTCCTGCCCTCTAAAATTTAGCACTATCACATCAAAGAGAATCTTACCTTTTATAAATATTTCGATCAATTTAATGATAAAACCCTTTTGACACATTGATGCTAATTTTCGAGATGAATCTAATGAGGTTAATTAACCTATGTTTTGCTAAAGTGATGCTACAGTAACCATCTTCTAATCATGACTTAATTAACCTTATTAGATTCGTCTTGTGAATTAGTATAGAGGTCTGTAATTTATTTTATAATTAAACTTTATTTAGTACTCATACATAAATAGTAAGATTCTTTTTTATGTGACAGCTATAAATTTAGACCCCAGAAAACGAACACACCCTCAATTAATGTGGTGCAGTATTAGTATTCATGTGCCAAAGCTGCCTCAGCTCTTTGCTCTAGAGGCACACTTCGCCACGAAGGTGGTCAAAGACGATCCGTTGTCAAAGACTCTTGCGTTATATTCCTTCCATAGCATCCAGTTAGCCGGGATGAAGGTGGTATTCATTCCTTTTCGGAGTGAAGCCGTCGACTTGGAGCGAATGAAAAAGCCACATGTCTTCAGTTGTGATCACCAAAGGAACGCTGCGCACTTGGAGTAACGCAAGGACCTAGTAATTGATTTGCCGCGCGTGACGACGATGATTGCTGTGTGAGCCGGGATAGCTGAAAGAACAGACTCTTACAGTATCAGTCTTCCACCTTTATTCATTAGTTTTCCCTTCCACGTGTAGGAATGCGCCATCGGACCTTGTCAACAAGAAGCTGAAGGTGTTCTTTCTTGAGCCGCTTCTCTGAAACAGGCAAACTTCATTGCATAAGGGTGGTGTTGCTGCCTTCCACACGTTGGGGAGCAGTCGGGAAGAAAAAACTCATTGATTCCATAGTTTTTCACCAGATTAGTTGGCTACAAAAGCCATGCATGCACATTTGAAACTGAGATAGTAGCTCAATTTGGGACTAGGAGACACCTGGAATTTTGATGCCAAGAAGAGAATAGCTCATCGTGTCCGGTTTTATGGTGCAGCATTAACATCTCACTCCCATCATGGGACAAGTCGGAATATCCATCTTCCCATAACTTGCAACTGCTGTTGAAGCTACAGAGTGACTTGATGGCATGGTATGACTAGTTGATAGCTTAGAATCACCTATCCCTGCGCAGGTGCACCTTCTGTGCACTTGAAAAGTTGTGTTACTACCGGAATCCTGCAGTTTGCCGTGTGCCTGCGGCACACGGTGAGGCTCAAAATACACACGGCGAACGTTTTCGTCGTAGGTGGCCTACGGCGAAGTCCTGACGGCAATAAAACCCGACGGCAAAGCCGGCTTTGCCGTGTGTCTTTTATCGAGCACACGGCAAAGCGCTTTTGCCATGTGTCACCCCGACACACGGCGAAGTTTGCTCGTTTGCCGTGTGTCTTTCCTAGGGCACACGGCAAACAAGGATTTCCATTCAAAAAAAATAATTAGCTCTGTTTGATTATTTCTTGTTCCATCATTTTGTGAATACAAAATTTATTCTATTATTGATATATATACAAGATGTCAAACTTATTTCACATTCTACACCAAAGATTACAACACCTAGATTGAAAGAACAAGCTGTAAGAAATTCAAATATTATAAAACAGAGAGACCGGATCATTCATTGTTGATGCTTGAGATGACCAGCTAGTGGAAGGTGCTAACAACATTGAATCTGCAATCACAGAATTAAACAAAATCAGATTGAATTGTAAAAAGGAAAACATTAACTGTTAGTACCAATTTGTTGATACCAACAGTGAAGCAGCAAAATCAAATAAGCTCTCACTTCAGAAATCAAAATCTAATGTAAATCTAGCTAGGGTAACGGATTCAATGCAGCAAAGAAATCATGCATACTAGAGCACGAAGAAATGACTTAAAACCAATGCACATACACATCCTAGCCAACTAATTCACATCTTAGCATCACTACTAGGCAATTAGGTGCTGACCAGACACACCAGACGCACAAAGCAAGTAAAGCGGAGAGAGAGAGAGAGAGAGAGAGAGAGAGAGAGAGAGAGAGAGAGAGAGAGAGAGAGAGAGAGAGAGAGAGAGAGGCACCTGGAATCAAGCAGAGCATGTAGCGCCATGCGCTTGGCGTGGTGAGATGCCTGGAGATCATAATCACCTGGATCTTTGGACTGCTGCAGCCAAATGAGCTCAAATCATGGTAGCCATGGCGAAATCCTCCCTCCTCTCCTCCCCCTCCTCCTCTCTTCCTCCTCCTCCAGCGCGCCGTGGGCGGCGACCAGCAGTGCGAGCCGGTGGGGCGGGTGGCACGGCGAGGAGGGCGGGGCGCGGGCGGCGCAGTGGGGAGGGCAGGGTGCTGGTGCGACCACGGATGGATTGGAAGCGTTGTTTCCTGCTCTAGATCCCGCCGTCGCAGGTCATCCTGGCGACCTAGCTGCCCACCGTCGTGGATCTGCCTTGGCCTCCTGGACACCGTGAATGAGAGGGAAGGGATGAGGGAGATGGGGCCTGGCCTGGAGGATGGAAGGCAGCCCGCCGTCGATGGAGCCCCGGATCTGAGGAAGGGAGGACGGGATGCAGCGGCGGTGATCCGATTTTGCCGAGGAGATCGAGGATATCGATGCAGAGGAGGAGGAAGATTTGGATGGGAAGGAGTGGCGTGTGGTTGCTGCGGATAAGTGTGGGCGTGCGAGGGAAATTATATTTTTCTATTTAGAGCCTTTGCCGTGTGGCTAGATTCAGCCCACACAGCAAAGATGCTGTTTGCCGTGCACGGTGATTACAGGCACACGGGAAAAGACTTATCGCCGTGTGTCTTGGTGCACACGGCGAAGAGAATTTATTTTTTTATATTTTATTACAAATAGAATGTTCAATTTTTTTGAAAACCAATATAACACCTCAATCACATGAATGTAATTTTTTTTTGAGATCCACATGAATGTAAATTGGATAAATACTTGTTATATTATTTTATGCACTTATTGGTTAAACTCAATTTATAAATGTTATAATGTTATAATTACATTTATTAAAAATTATCGAATGAATCCGAAAAATACTAATAATTATGGTGAAGCATTATGTGTTGTCTATTGTCTATAGAAAAAAAAATTATGAAGTGAAATTCTAATTCGAATGTTATTGCATCTACGATCATAACCTCGTCTTCACTATTGTGTGTGGAACTTATTCGGATAACTTCAGTTTATAAGCATCATACGTGACAAAATGTGCAAAATCACCTCAACCATTTACCATAGACTTCATGCATGATAAAAGGATATACCAACAAATCTCATGAATTTCAGACTTCGTTTGAATTTTATACAATTTAAATACCGTTTTACCCCGTGACCGTTCAAATGTTTCATGAATATGCCTTTCGGAATTTTATTTTAACTATTGGATAAGGCCTTACACTTGTCTCAATATCATAAATATCATTTTATGCACTTACAGTTCAAATTAGACTTATAAAAAAAGTTTGAATAAAATAAATTGGTTAAATATAGTAAATATAACAAGATGTACCCCAAATTGGAACATAGAGTATCAAGCAATATATGTGAAGAGGAGAGAAATTTTTAGAGGTGAATGACAACTGTTTTTTTATTTACCGTGTGCCAAGAAGAAACACACGGCAAAGAGGGTTATTTGCCGTGTGTCACAACATGGCACACGGCAATGAAGGCTCTTTGCCGTGTGTCATAGGATGGCATACGACAAATAGTGGTATTTGCCGTGTGCCCCCATTTGACACACGGCAAACCGCTAATTTGCCGTGTGCAGTGTATTTGCCATGTGTCTAATGAAAAGCACACGGCAAATGTGCTTTTTGCCGTGTGTCCAATAAAAAGCACACGGCAAACATTTCGACACACGGCAAACTTCCAGTTTCCGGTAGTCCCTTTCTTAATTAAGCACGGCAGAGGGTACACTGAGCATGGAAAGAGTTGCGGAGTGCACAAATTCTGTCCCATTGTGCATTTATATGGCTTTCTGTTTGAACCATAAATAAATGGCCCATCCTTTCTACAAATAATTTCATGCCACAAAAGTGTCCTCCGCGCTGGGAAAACCATAGCTACATCCATTCTGTAGTTTTCACCAGGTTGATTAATTTTAACTACAAGCTGTGCACCGTAAACACTTACAGATCACCAAGAGGAAATAATGGAGCAGAACCGATGTATAGAAAAGCGCGTTGTTATCAATCTGTGGAATAGGAGACATCTGGAAGTTTGATGCCAGAGCAAGAGATCCGTACTGTATCCCGTGTTACGTTGCAGCAGCACTTGAGTTTGGTGAATGGCTTACTCGGAGATGGTCATCGCCTTAGAGCAGTGATACAAGTCAATGCATTGTTGATCCTTGATCGTATCATATGAGGAGTTGAGATGCACATTACCTGTCCCGGTGCTGAGAGAATCTGTGCTAATGAAGCAAGAACTGGATCAGGCAGGATTAGCATCAGTGGCAGAGCTAGGTGAAAATGTTGGGGGTGCAGCTTTTCAAAGGAATTGGATCTCTTAGTTGATTATATGGTCAAAACTGATTCAAAAGAGCAAAAAAATCAGCTGGCACTGATTAGTGCATAGGAGAGGGGCGAAATGAGTTGTATACATATTACAAAAGTTCCTTGGATATCAAGAGCAGCAGGCCAGTACAGGGGACAAAAGTAGGAAATGCAAAATGGTTTGATGGAAATTGTTGGAGCTTAAGTGGATCGGCTACGCGCTCCACCATCACTACCACAAATGGATTGATACATCTATACCTGTCGAGATGAGACGTACGTACAACGTGTGCGGGCGACATTCTTGTTGTGAAACTGTGTAGCAAAAAGCTTCAAGCTTGGTCACGGCCGTCTCCGCCAACTTGCATCAAGCACGCCGTCGAGCCCCGCCACAAGATGCCACCCAGGCCAAGAACTTAGTCGACTATACAGCCCAAGACCACTGGAGGTCAAGCCCGACCCAAAGGGTAGTCGATATTTCAAACATCGACCACACCCCTGGTCCATGATTTGGCTTGCCGGAGCATGGAGCACCATCAACTTCTGAATGATTTTCTGCGCTTTCATTCATAAAAAATAAAGCAAGGTGTAGGTAAAGGCTCCATGAAATCGAACAGAATAGCCGCATCCTGTTTTCTGAATAGACGTCCTGTTGTTCGGAACGAATGTTCAGTTCACTGTTCTCGGCTCAAGACTCTGGACGTTTGTACATCTAAGATGAATATCTAGCTATTTCGGCATCATCTTTCTTTTGGCAGTTTATCAAATTGACGAAGCCTTATGATACCCTGTTGTATTGAGAATGAGTGAGCTGACCAAATTGAGGAAGAGCATGCATGAAAGCTGTTGTGTGCGTGTGTAATTTGGTGCCTTCCTTTGGTAAATTAAATTGCTCACCAACCACATGCATATCAAGCGGTAGCATCAAAATTTGTGAATTTAAGCACGCATACGTCTTATGGATATTGGAATGAGTGTTCCTTTTCTTAGGTGCAGCAAGACACACTACTTTCAGTAAACACATGCAAGCAATAAATCACACGGCTTTTAAGTGGAGGCCCAGAATTGAACGTGCAGACTCTGTCCCAACGAAACAAAATTCTGCATGAATCATAATTGGATCAAGGCATGAAACATTCTAATATAGTCGAGCCAAGGGTTACACAGAGATAGTCTCATATATGTGAAGCTAGATGAACCTTGTCCCAAAACAATTTGATGGCATAATTGTGTTGCTGTCCTCCACGCGCTAGGCTGCAGGAATAGGAAACAAAAGCATTGATTCCATAGTTCTACACCGAGGGTGGTTAACAACATGCCATGCACAGTAATACAATAGAACATGTACAAAGAATAGTTACGGGTTTAGGATTAGGAGGCACCTGGAATTGTAGTGTCAGCAGGAAACAGTGCTACAGTGGCGTCTGTTATAGTACAGGAAAACTTCACCCTGGTGAACGAGTTCATCTGGATGGGCCATCTCCTCAAGCGAGACACGGGAGTCGAA
>JAUNZO010000012.1:0-184342 GCA_031894775.1 Chloris gayana
GACTTGTTTGTGCGTTCCTCGGCAAGAGAATTCTCAAAAGCAATGAACCGGTATAGGTAGGATAGGCTTGTATTGTTGGGATAAAACCAAGGAATCCATCATCTGGCAATGGTAACGTACACTACACCATTACCTGCTTTTGCCAACACCAGCTACAGTCGGCTAAGCTCCCCTTAAGCGACATATTATCTGTCGGCAAAAGGCTATGCCGACACTTACCAAACAGTCGCGGTAGAAGCCGTCGGCGAAACCTTTGCCGACAGTTAATACCTATGCCGACAGTTTATTTGTGGCGCACTATAGAACCTTTACCGACAGTTAATAGCTATGCCGACAGTTAATACTTACTCCGACAATAGACATTTGCCGACTCATATTTACCTTTCCCGACACCTACATTGTTGCCATATCTTGTTCCCAGCATGAGCTATATGCACATTTGCAGGCATAAAAACTGTTGTCAATTGAATATCACACATTATAATATAATAGTGCAGTACTGAGAAATAGGTCAACAAGCCCAAGAACAGTTGCAAATCCAGAAATTTCATACATAATAATTGTCAAACATACATGTATATTTATACATCGCAGATCATAACTTAATGTACAGACGTGGCTCACTCCATAATAGAAAGCAGAGGTACATTCCTAATGCTAACTGGTACAAAAGTTTTTCTAAAAAATAAGGCAAACAACCAAACGCTCCATCCTTTGTTGGAGCTCCATAATAGAAACTACCCGCTTGCACTACATAGCACTTTCAACTGATCCTATGGTTACAGTAAACAGCCAAACGCTCCATCCTTGGTTGCTGCATCAAAGGTTCATACTCAAGAATATTAGTAAAGTGGTTAGGTCCATAACACTAAAATGTGAACAACTTGCAATATCTCAGCTGATGGAACAAGAAACATTGGCATGTCAAATCTCAATAAATATGAACAAGTATCAATATCAAAAAGGAAATTCCTGTTCAAGAGCTGGATACTTTACTTCTATACTAGCTCAGATAAGTGTGCTGATATTCACAAAGTAAGCTGATGAGACAAGAATACACAAAAGAAGTAATGGACACACTGGACTGAAATGATATAAAATAAAGACCAAAAGAACAGTACCTTCAACGTCAGGAAATATCAAGAAGAGAAACATTTGCCATACGCATCCTATCACAACATGAATACAAATTATCAGCAGCTACATCAAGAACTGAATCTATTACTTGGATAATAGAATTTTACTGCATAAGAACATAAAACTGTATATGATAAGTTATGGCCATGCGCTAAATCCTGGCCATATTACTGCATAAGAACATAAAAGTGTATATGATAAGTTATGTCCATGAGCTAAATCCTGGCCATATTCTAAAGGCCCTATTCTAAGGAAATAATGTGTTCAATAAAACTGAATCATAAAAGGCATTAGCAATTAAAATAGTATAGACGGCAAAATAAAAGCAAATGGCGAGCTGTGCTCCTCTGGTCAAAAGTCAAAACACATCGTCAGGTTCCCTCTGAATTAACACACAGGGCCTTGTGATTACCGCTCGTGCCTGCAACTGAATCAAAGACTTAGATTAAAAAAAATAGTGCAGCTGACAAACAACAAGGAGTTATTGGATGGAGAAATCTAGCAAGCCGGGAGCAGTGGAGATTTACGGATTTGAGGTAGCATAGGTTGCAGGATCTGAACTGGAGTGAGGCAGTCCGGCAACCAGTGAACCAACGCATAGTCCGCGATTCATTCCTTCAGCTCCAGCGTGTTACAGAGGCGGCGCAGGCTCATACCTCCTGCTACTGCCATGCGCGAAGGCATAGGTCAACGGCAGGCACTCCAGATGCTTCCGCGCACCATCCTGTGCAGGTGGTAGATAATGCAAGGCAGCATCACGGACGGAGCACCAGCATCCGGCGTCCCAACCGGCGGCGACGACTGCTGGTGGCGGCATCGTGGTGGTCCGGCCCTGGCATGTGGCGGCGACATGTGGAGAAGAGGAGGATGAAGGTAGCAGCGAATGGAGCAGGCAGGGTTAGGTTAAGTCAATTAGGTGGGTTGGGCCCGAGCCGAATGTTGTCTGGGCCACCCAATGAAAGAAGCCCACGCTACCAACGCCGACACATAACTCATTGTCGACGGCTACGCCGACAGTTTATATGTCAAATGATTAATGCCGACAGTTAACTAGTTGCTATATGAACCTATTGCCGACAGATAAGTTGTGGCAAAAATGATAAATATTTGCCCACAGTTAATTAGTGAGCGATAGACTACCTTTGCCCACAGTTCATAGTGGGCACTAGTGTGTTGTGGTGTAGTGGTAGGCCTCGTAGGAATCGTAATTCGCGAAAGACCTTGCTGCTGTCAAAGGGGTATGCCACTATTGGGTTTGTCAATGCTTTCGGTACTATGTCTAGGGAGGGGTGCCGATCAATCTCTTAACGGAACTACCGCCGAGCCAGGTGGGTACCCCGCCTTCCAAGCCGAGGACGGGATATCGATATTGATTTTCCTTCGCAATCCATTCCTTAGAACCACTTAATCGGATTTTTAAACAGGCACTAGCTCCCGCTAAAGAGACAAGAAAAAAGGGTGGTATATAGAAGCTCCAGGTTAGCGATCGTCAACGGCTGGGCAATCTTCTTCTAATTCTAAGAGCGGAATGGCACTGTAAGTTTCATGATCTTTTGATCAAAAGAAATGATGAATCCAGACGATCTACGATCAAGGTACGAGGAATTCTGCTCGATCTTCTCCTGGTTCAGAATTGGCGTAATGTCGGCCTAAAGCCTCGTTTTCTATTTCATTAAAGCTAAAGAGACTCCCATGGGCATGGGAGGAGAGTCATTCCTAGCAAGAGGTGGGTCGGTTTAGTCATCAGCTCGAGAGGACAGGGGAGAGATAGGAGACAATCCTATGTAACCTTAGCCTACCCCAATAGTAAGTATCGGAAAAAGGACTCCTTCTCGACCTGATTATGAGCTTTTGCTTCTTCAAATTATATAGCCGATATCCTTTCGTGCTATCAGCATAACCAACAGCTCACTCTTGTCATCCCATTTTGATCTTTTCTCGGCTTAAAACCAATACGAATTGCTCCTATGATTCCCAGCGCTTTTATCCAATGTCCCCACGAATGAAAGAAATAAATAAATTAAATAGTTGTAGGCTCCTCTTTCGGATTCCATAGTAGTAGACGGCTGTAGTTCCGAGATATCCTTCCCTGCCTTTTCAATTAATAGCTCGGATTCGTATCCTCGGGCAAGGGAAATATGCTTAAACCAAGCTCCCCCTTTGTTCGGGTACTCCTTTCAGGTGAGAGGCAGGCGCGAGGCTAGGCAAAAAGAGCTTTCTATGACCTCGCCGAACTGAGACGTAGGTAATAAGCAAATTCCCCTTTGACGACATCCCTTTAGTTTCGTACGTACTTCCATGTTTTCCTAGTTCGGCTTCGGGTCCATCCTCTCCCAAGGCAATTTACGATATACGATTCTATTCCTACGAATAATAGGATTTATACGAATTCTCGCAGCTATCCACAAATGAAAGCTATTTAATCCCGGCAATCAACTATAGGGATTCGAAATGCTCATCAATCCTTTGCTTCCTTCGCTTGCGGCAGTTGTTCCTCTAAGGGGCTACGGGAAAGAATCTACTTACTACTAAGGGCAGGTTCATTCTCTCTTAGTTTGAGCACAATATGCTTCTTACTATACTCCTATAGATCAATCACGGGAAGAAAGATGTAGACAATGAGATTTGTAATGACAGGATTACTAATGGAAGATAGACAGCCTCTTTCAATATTCAATGTACCATTGACACTAATCTCTCTTCCTTGACTGACTGAATTACCTGGCTTTTTGACTCTTATTCATTGAGAAGAATATAAGTAAAGAAAACACTAACTGAAAACAACACTCTCTCTCTTTGGATTTGTATTGCCTTACGAACTTGCTAACTAAAAGAAGGTAGGTCCACAAACAAGTCTATATATTGGAATAGATAGAGAGCATTTTTCCCCTTTGTAATTTCACAAAAAGTGGAGAGCCCTAGCATTGAATGAACGTAGTTACTTATCGAATTACCTGAAGTGTGCCCAGACTTATTTACTTGTCCGAATAGATTGACTCGGTAGGCCGTAGGAAAAGATAACTCATGTCTACTTTACTTACTTGCCCAAGCCCTACCTACATATTTGACTAGTAGTTCTTTCGGAGAATTACTCTCTACCTACCTACCTATAGTAGATTGAGTCGAGTAGTGATGAGCACTTATATACCAGTCCGAGTATTGAATCGAACTAACTCATACATAGGAATTCCTTTCTGGTTGTCTTGCATTTACTTTTTCTTTTATTTGTCTTGTATTCCCGAAGAGACAGGGAAAGCTTTACCAGTTGAAAACTGCGGACGGATTGGCCTTAATTAACTTATTAGTAAGTAAGATCTTGGCTCCAGATGAACTCGTTCACCAGGGTGAAGTTTTCCTGTACTATAACAGACGCCACTGTAGCACTGTTTCCTGCTGACACTACAATTCCAGGTGCCTCCTAATCCTAAACCCGTAACTATTCTTTGTACATGTTCAACTGTATTACTGTGCATGGCATGTTGTTAACCACCCTCGGTGTAGAACTATGGAATCAATGCTTTTGTTTCCTATTCCTGCAGCCTAGCGCGTGGAGGACAGCAACACAATTATGCCATGAAATTGTTTTGGGACAAGGTTCATCTAGCTCCACATATATGAGACTATCTCTGTGTAACCCTTGGCTCGACTATATTAGAATGTTTCATGCCTTGATCCAATTATGATTCATGCAGAATTTTGTTTCGTTGGGACAGAGTCTGCACGTTCAATTCTGGGCCTCCACTTAAAAGCCGTGTGATTTATTGCTTGCATGTATTTACTGAAAGTAGTGTGTCTTGCTGCACCTAAGAAAAGGAACACTCATTCCAATATCCATAAGACGTATGCGTGCTTAAATTCACAAATTTTGATGCTACCGCTTGATATGCATGTGGTTGGTGAGCAATTTAATTTACCAAAGGAAGGCACCAAATTACACACGCACACAACAGCTTTCATGCATGCTCTTCCTCAATTTGGTCAGCTCACTCATTCTCAATACAACAGGGTATCATAAGGCTTCGTCAATTTGATAAACTGCCAAAAGAAAGATGATGCCGGAATAGCGAGATATTCATCTTAGATGTACAAACGTCCAGAGTCTTGAGCCGAGAACAGTGAACTGAACATTCGTTCCGAACAACAGGACGTCTATTCAGAAAACAGGATGCGGCTATTCTGTTCGATTTCATGGAGCCTTTACCTACACCTTGCTTTATTTTTTATGAATGAAAGCGCAGAAAATCATTCAGAAGTTGATGGTGCTCCATGCTCCGGCAAGCCAAATCATGGACCAGGGGTGTGGTCGATGTTTGAAATATCGACTACCCTTTGGGTCGGGCTTGACCTCCAGTGGTCTTGGGCTGTATAGTCGACTAAGTTCTTGGCCTGGGTGGCATCTTGTGGCGGGGCTCGACGGCGTGCTTGATGCAAGTTGGCGGAGACGGCCGTGACCAAGCTTGAAGCTTTTTGCTACACAGTTTCACAACAAGAATGTCGCCCGCACACGTTGTACGTACGTCTCATCTCGACAGGTATAGATGTATCAATCCATTTGTGGTAGTGATGGTGGAGCGCGTAGCCGATCCACTTAAGCTCCAACAATTTCCATCAAACCATTTTGCATTTCCTACTTTTGTCCCCTGTACTGGCCTGCTGCTCTTGATATCCAAGGAACTTTTGTAATATGTATACAACTCATTTCGCCCCTCTCCTATGCACTAATCAGTGCCAGCTGATTTTTTTTGCTCTTTTGAATCAGTTTTGACCATATAATCAACTAAGAGATCCAATTCCTTTGAAAAGCTGCACCCCCAACATTTTCACCTAGCTCTGCCACTGATGCTAATCCTGCCTGATCCAGTTCTTGCTTCATCAGCACAGATTCTCTCAGCACCGGGACAGGTAATGTGCATCTCAACTCCTCATATGATACGATCAAGGATCAACAATGCATTGACTTGTATCACTGCTCTAAGGCGATGACCATCTCCGAGTAAGCCATTCACCAAACTCAAGTGCTGCTGCAACGTAACACGGGATACAGTACGGATCTCTTGCTCTGGCATCAAACTTCCAGATGTCTCCTATTCCACAGATTGATAACAACGCGCTTTTCTATACATCGGTTCTGCTCCATTATTTCCTCTTGGTGATCTGTAAGTGTTTACGGTGCACAGCTTGTAGTTAAAATTAATCAACCTGGTGAAAACTACAGAATGGATGTAGCTATGGTTTTCCCAGCGCGGAGGACACTTTTGTGGCATGAAATTATTTGTAGAAAGGATGGGCCATTTATTTATGGTTCAAACAGAAAGCCATATAAATGCACAATGGGACAGAATTTGTGCACTCCGCAACTCTTTCCATGCTCAGTGTACCCTCTGCCGTGCTTAATTAAGAAAGGGACTCTCAATCCTATCTGAACACAACTTTTCAAGTGCACAGAAGGTGCACCTGCGCAGGGATAGGTGATTCTAAGCTATCAACTAGTCATACCATGCCATCAAGTCACTCTGTAGCTTCAACAGCAGTTGCAAGTTATGGGAAGATGGATATTCCGACTTGTCCCATGATGGGAGTGAGATGTTAATGCTGCACCATAAAACCGGACACGATGAGCTATTCTCTTCTTGGCATCAAAATTCCAGGTGTCTCCTAGTCCCAAATTGAGCTACTATCTCAGTTTCAAATGTGCATGCATGGCTTTTGTAGCCAACTAATCTGGTGAAAAACTATGGAATCAATGAGTTTTTTCTTCCCGACTGCTCCCCAACGTGTGGAAGGCAGCAACACCACCCTTATGCAATGAAGTTTGCCTGTTTCAGAGAAGCGGCTCAAGAAAGAACACCTTCAGCTTCTTGTTGACAAGGTCCGATGGCGCATTCCTACACGTGGAAGGGAAAACTAATGAATAAAGGTGGAAGACTGATACTGTAAGACTCTGTTCTTTCAGCTATCCCGGCTCACACAGCAATCATCGTCGTCACGCGGCAAATCAATTACTAGGTCCTTGCGTTACTCCAAGTGCACAGCGTTCCTTTGGTGATCACAACTGAAGACATGTGGCTTTTTCATTTGCTCCAAGTCGACGGCTTCACTCCGAAAAGGAATGGACACCACCTTCATCCCGGCTAACTGGATGCTATGGAAGGAATATAACGCAAGAGTCTTTGACAACGGATCGTCTTTGACCACCTTCGTGATGAAGTGTGCCTCTGGAGCAAAGAGCTGAGGCAGCTTTGGCACATGAATACTAATACTGGACCACATTAATTGAGTGGTATGATGGAGGTTGCTTCGACTTTGTACCTGTCAGCTAAGACCGGTCTCCGCCACTCAAGGCTACTCAACGTTGAAAAATTGGAAGACTGCTGTCCATCGATGAAACATGGAAGGAGCTGGACTGCAGGAATGTGCCGTGCATTGGCTGGAGCTTCCTGCATGTCGGCCGTGGGGAAAAGAATTTTGGCCCAAACGGCCTGATGGCTCTTAAGGAAGATCTCCTGTAACAGTTCTTGATTCAAATATAGAGAATAGCATATTTCCGATGCCCCTCACACTAGTACTGCCACTTTTTGCCCCTTCTGGGTAATAACTGATTTACTACTAGTTGATCGGTGATCGAAACCTGACTAATTACTGCTCATCTTATCACTGCTTCCACGCTCAAGGTTAATATTTTGACGGAAATGTAAACTGCTAGCTAGTTCCGATCATTACATGAGAAAAATATGTATAGACCACATATATGCTAAATATTAAAATGATCTCTGAACAGTGAACTGAACTACAAAGTAATGCTGAAGTTGCATCGATTGCGTCATTCTATGTTTTTACTCTCTTCATTGGCTTTTCTACTGCAGGACACCTGAGATTTTCAGGTGACAATCGATTCATCGTTGCAACTTGCAAGTGGATAAATCTTGGGCAGGACGGAACGGTGTACGCGAGGACCGAG
The DNA here is from genome assembly GCA_031894775.1 of Chloris gayana. Classification (NCBI taxonomy): domain Eukaryota; kingdom Viridiplantae; phylum Streptophyta; class Magnoliopsida; order Poales; family Poaceae; genus Chloris; species Chloris gayana. Next base: position 8,096 of record JAUNZO010000012.1, read on the forward strand.
AAGAGATCAATGGCCTACAATACAGACCCGCATTGAACGGCCCACAACCCGGAAATTAACAAGGCTATGGCTGTAGCACCTCTAGATTCACATGAAATTGGTGTAGGGCAGCATGAAACTGATGGTATCTTCTTCATCAGCATGGCTAGTCGGCCTCTTTTCATAGGCCACTGGCCGTAGGCGGCACATGATGCCAGGTACTAATTAAAGGTGTTCTTCGCATCCTGGCGCCGTGTGACGAGTTAGATGCCATTAGAAGTACTTGAGAATGTTGATACATACGCATTAATATTCCTGATGCCTCTAAATCCTATGAGATCGTCACACCTTCGATAGCTAACTATCTCAAGCTACTTTCCACAAGCCATCATACGAACTGGTTCCATAATATATAGAACCAAACATTGCATTCTTCATAAGTCTTCCCTATACATGTATTAGTACCTATATAAGCCGAGACAGTTCCAACACAATTTTCAATTAATGCTTCCCAATCAGATGTATGAACGTTATCTGGTACCTACCGGTGGCTCCTTTAGACTGACGATTCAGCCTGGCTCATTGGCATCTTTTCAGGCTGTCGGCAGCATATGATCGATATCGCGTACTAATTAAGGGTGTTCTTAGCACACTTATGCCGTGACAAGATAGATGCCAAGCGGGCACAAGAAGAAAACGACAATCTTGATACATCTTGTTTCCTGATGGCTCTAATCCTATATGAGACCGTCACACCTTCGATAGCTAACAATCTCAAGCTACTTTTCACAAACCGTCCTAGCTAATAACTGGATCCAGAATATATACAACCATACATTATATTGCATTGTTCATCTCTCTTCCCCTCCAAACATATAAGCACCTATATAAGCCGAGACAGTTCCAACATAATTTTCAATTAATGCTTCCCAATCAGATGTGTGAACGTTATCTGGTACCTACCGGTGGCTCGTTTAGACTAGGGCCCCGTTCGTTTCCACCCTCTAAAATTTATATACTGTCACATCAAAGAGAATCTTACTATTTAGTAGTATTTTTATTAATTTAATAACAAAACCTATGTCGCGACCCCCTCTAATTTGCGAGACGAATCTAATGATCCTAATTAATTTATGTTTAGCTACAGTGATGCTACAGTAAACATCTTCTAATAACACCATAATTACCCTTGTTGGATTCGTCTCGTGAATTAGATAGGGGGTCTGCAATTAGTTTTGAGATTAGACTTTATTTAGTACTCCAAAATGATAAAATTCTCTTTGATTTGACCCCTCTAAAAATTATATAGCTGGAAACGAACAGGCCCTAGGTAATGAAGCAGTAACACGTCATATATTTTATAGTTGCATCATGAATTTTATGTATTTGTGGTCTTGCGACTGAAGAAAAGTACAAATATCCTTAGTAATGCCATAAATCGTTTTAGTGGAATTAGCGATGTGGTAGGGTGAGCAAAGGGTAAAATTTTCTGTAGCACTCAGTTTTATTTCTATACTGACAAAATTCAGCACCAACGAACCAATATAAATCAGTCTTGGAAAAGACCAAAAAAAAAGACCAACAACTTTTCAATGCTATTGGTCTGTGTGAAACAAATCAGACAGAACTAGATAAGAGGAAAGTTTGATACACTTTATTTATAATACTACATAGATACATGCAAATTACGAGGGGTGGTCATGTCAACAATTATGTAAGAGGCTACAGCCCTGCATGCATGACACTTTCTAATTTGCCGGCTAGCTATGATACTCCCTCTGATGAGATGATGGGCATGGCTACCTGCTTTTAATGAGGCTTCAAAACTGCACTAGGTATCATTCCTTGATACTAACCTGCTGCCAACATGGTGTTCCCAACACCTCTCACTCCCAGCGAATGGAGATGGAATAATCTATCAACATGCAGTTATTTATCACCCTCTAATGCAAGAATCACCACATATGATCTGTCATACTGCATGCATGGCGCTTTCTATATATGCGTAGAACACTAGACCTATTGGTAGAAGCACAAAAAAGGCTGTTAAGTTTCTCAACTGCTCAAATGTATGACCTTGAAATTATTTTACATGAAAATTTAAATATACACCACAAATGAATGTCTAGTTGCCATAATAACGTAAATTTTGATCACCTTGTTGTCAGACGAGTGCTCCACATCATTCAAGTCCGTCCATGCCGCGGTGGCGAGCTCATCAGCCTTTATTCAGAACGGGACTTGACTCGTGTGCGCACTTAGGGGTGCGTTTGGTTGAGCGTCAACGAAGGATGGGACAGAGTCATCCATGATATCTTGGATGAGCTCATCCCTCATGGTGTTTGCTTCGATGGACAGAGTCATCCCTGTTTTTTGTTTGGTTGAAGGGACGAGGACGAGGAGGACAACAATCATTATCTAGTTATATTCTTAATTTATTTATAATAATATATAAAATAATTTCTAATATTACAAATTAATATTATCTAATCATTATCATCTCTAATCAATTATAATAATTTCTAATTAACAGTAATTATACTTAGATTAGTTAATAAACTACTCATCAACTAACAATTTTGCATTTATAAATGCTAATTCTTTAGTAATATATACTAACTACTCATTCAACACGTTAAATCTCACTAATCTTTTACTAATAAGCATCATCAGCAAAGGTGGATGGCTTCGTCCCATAAAATTTGAGGGATGGTTTCATCCAAGCATATTGAGGGAATATTCCTGTGAGGGATGACATTGTCCCTCCTTGACGCTGAACCAAACACCAGCAAAAGAGGGATATCCCTGGATGACACCGTCCCATCCCTCTTCGTCCCTCCAACCAAACACACCCTAGGTGGAGGGAGATGGCTGCCACCTCGAACGAAAAATACAGCGTGAGTCCAGAGCACTCTGAAGAAAGTATTTCGTATGCATTTCCACGTCTCGGTGCACCGGCTGGCCCTCCACGCCTATGTCTCTCGATTTACCAAATGAATGTCATGGTGGAGAGGGCCATACTGGGGACTTCTGGGCTCATGGTAGGTTCGACCAACATAGAGCATGTAGCAGCTCTACCTTTATTCTAATTTGCATAGAAATTAAGTTGTTCATTTCTTCTCCCTTTTGACCACTGACATGTACAAAAATTTTGCGAGAAACGTTCTTCGCCTCTACCATGCACTAATAATATGTTATCTCAATAACTTCAAGTGCACACAAGCTGCTCCATAAGCGCAGGGATAGGTGACGCTAAGCTCAACTAGTCATGCCATGTCATCAAGTCATTCTGTAGCTTCTACAGATATTGGAACTTACGGGAAGATGGCTATTCCCCATCTTCCCATGAGAGTGTGGTGTTAATGCTGCACCGTAAAGCAGAGCACGACGATCACGTGTCTTCTTGGCATCTCAATTCCAGGTGTCTCCTAGTCCCAAACCTGAGCAACTATCTCAACTTCATATATGTGCATGCATTGCTTTGTAACCAACCAGTCCGGTGAAAAACTATGGAATCAATAGTTTTTTTCTTCCCAACTGCTGCCCAGCGTGTGGAAGGCAGGAACACCCTTATGGAACGAAGTTGTTTGCGACAAGGTGCAGCCAGCTACACATATATTAGACTCATCCCAGTACCCTTGGATTGAATTAATCAGGATCCTTATCGATTTATGATTGAGATAGCCATGCGTATGCACGTTCTGAATCTCGATAAATTTTACCCTGACTGTCTATATTAAAAATAGGAACCCAAACCGTAGTTATTTTTTGTGTCAGCTACATACGTCTCATGCTAAAACTATCCATGAGATCACCCAGCCAGGAAAAAAGTTGCAAATCCACATCCAATCCACACATATGCAGAAACGTGGCTTGGAGGTGCCAAATAGAAATGCATGTATTTAGATTCTATCGTGAGATTAAATTTGTTGACACCAGTCACAAAACATGATGTCACTGTCGATGAGTTCTGACCATGCATTAGTAATGATCTTAGACCTAGGTTGCATAATAGTAATGTCACTGTCGATGAGTTCACACAGGTTGTTCTCTGCAACCACTAGAACACACGTGTCGGGTAAGCGCACGATCATGTTTCATAGTACTCGTTGGCTTCAATACTCTTACACGTCAAGCATGACCATTGTCGGCCGTTATGTGCCTACACGCATCAAGCTTGCTTGCTTTCTTGCAGATGAAGATAATGCATGTATTGACTTCACATGGATAACACTGTAGCACATCGAAGCGGGTGGCTGGTATTAGGACCTCTTTCGAGGACTAAGGACGACCATGTCATACATTGAGGTTGGTGTCTTCTTTTCGTCGTGTCCTCTCAAGTTGTAGTCATGACCTGTCCCTTCCGAATGAACTCTGGCCACCCGTCATGTTCCATATCTCTGTACCCACATCGTCCCCAGCCTTAATGGTGTCACCTAATCATCTCATACGAGCTAGTAGAATATAAAGGCTGGTGAGATCTCTGTACGGCGTCTTGAGTTGTGGCTGTGCTTTTGTATACACTGGTTTCAGTGCATTTTTTTCTCTGTGGCCTATAGGTGTTTATCGTGGACAGTTTGTAGTTAAAATTAACAACCCAGTGAAAATTATAGTATGGATGCTATGTGTGTTGCCCAATGCGAAGGATACCCTAGTGGCATGAAATTGTTTATAAGAAGGATGGACCTTTTGTTTATGCTTCGGGGCCTTCAGGCAGATAATAACCATATATATGTCCAATGGGACAGAGTGTGTGTACTTCACAACTCCTTATTATGTCTGCACATGCTTTACTGAACGCTCAGTGTGCCCTCTGCAATGCTTAATTAACAAAAAAAACTTTTATTCCTATCTAAAATGTACACTTTAAAAGCTCGTCAATGTACACTCAAATTTTTTAGATAGGAATACCTATCTAAAATGTACACTTTTATTCCTATCTAAAATGTACGTCGGTGCCACGTGGTACGTGTCGCCTGACTGGTTGGCCACCTGGTCGGGAGGGCGACACCCCTCTTCAAACCGGTCGGAACGCCCCCCCCCTCTCCCCATTCTCTCTCGGCAGGCCCACCCACCATTGCCACCGCCCACCGCCTCCGGCCATCCCAGCTCGAGCCCATCCCAGCTCGAGCCCGACCGCTAGAAGCTCCGCCCCACACCGCTCCTGCTCCACGGAACGCCGGGCCTCGAGCCAAGGAGCGTGGGTGGCGAATCGAGCAACTTTTCTCCATCCCGACCACCTTGACGCCCTAGCCAATTCCCCGTCGACGGTGAGTGATTTTCCCCATTGTTCCTCCATGGCGTGCGCAATCGATTGAAGAACGACCCCGACCCCTTACCCTCTTTGTTTATCCGGTGAGTGGCGCCGGACCCACTTTTCACCGGTCACGGAACTCCGGCCGCCGCCACCTCCACGCCTCCGGAGCTGCTGGTCGGGAATGGAGGCCATGCTGTCGAAGCCCGTGCTGCGGTGAAGCTTGTGGACCCAAACCCAACACGAGCCACGTCCTCCCGAGCACGAGACACCTTGCCGAACCCGCACCGCCCGTCATCCTCACCACGGACAGCGCTCCGGTGAGGTCCCCAGCCACCCGACCCTTCCACCCGGTCCATCACAAGCATGCGCGACATGCCGGCACCCCGCCAGGCCGCTCGGCCCAACGCCGGCGAGCGCGCCGCCGTGCGTCGCCCACCTCCGGCAAGTCGTCGTCGAGGCCGCAGGTCGGGCCACATGCCCGGGGATCGGGTGTGGCCAAGGCCACACCGGATCCAGGACCCTATTGTCCGCAGTGTGGTCCTGGGCGCGGGGAAATATTTTTAAAATAATCAGTGGCATTTTTGTAATTTAGGTAGAAATTCATTTAAATTTAGAAAATTCATAACTTTTTATGTAAACATCGAAAATTGCAAACGAATATTTGTTGGGCCCCTTGTCACATGTACTATTTAATGGTGCAATTAGTTTGACATGATCAGAGGAAAATTAATTAAGTTAATTTCCTTTTTGGACATCCATGTTTATTACTTAATTAATAATGGAATTGCCTTTAATCTTGGAGCTTAAATTAATTATTGTCCTTATTATGTCCATTTTACCTAGCTTTTGCGAGGTTTAATATTTTACTTTTATGCACATAAGATGATAATTTAAATGCTTCATGGGAGTTGATGAAATAAATTAAATTGTTAATTGCAATTAACCATTTCACCCTCGCTGGACCCCAATTTGTTTATACTAAGTAGTTACGTGTTTTTTATGAAATTCATATGTATTCCACAAAAAATATTTAAATCATGATTTGATCAATTTAAAAATCATCCTTGCATCATGTAGCTGCGGTGGTGAACGCGGTGACCGGCGAGGAGGAGACAGAGCTGCTGCAGTTAGTGACCCAGCTGTTCAGGGTTAAACTCAAGGCAAGCCCCGGTGCACCACCTTTATGGTTATGTCTTTTATTTTCATCACCGTGCTTCTATGTCGGTACTATGCATTAGGCTTATAGGAGTTGTGATGAAAACCCTAGCATGGAGTAGGATACTATTTATCCATGTTCGATAGTCCTACGTTAGATGCTCGCTTAATTAGGGTGATGATCCATTTGGTGGTACGAAGACCACTCGTAGTATAGGACAACCACTTTTGGGACACGATGCTAAGTAATTGAGATGAGAATGGAATTTGGAGGCCGCACGGGCAATTTTGGTGGAAAGTGAAGGACTGTAAGAGTCTTGAAGGTGGTAGCCCCGTCTCGTGGACACAAGGACCGCGTCGTATTTGGCTCGTGTGGATAAGTTTGAATGTATTGTTTGCATGCTAGTGTTAATAGGCCCGATAAACCGATGTACCGATGGTAGATGTATGTTAGAGAGATAACATACTCCCTTGGTTACTTGGGCAGGAATTTGGGAGAAGAGGAGGGAACACTCTACTCATGGATGATGTCCGGGACGGCTTCACGTGGGGGACCCTTCTCGGAGGGAGCTAGGCCCGACTAACACTATAGTGCCGGCTAGGAAAGGTTGTCTCATGCGACTTATGGGAAGGGTGTATGTAATGTGCAATCAGGTCTCTCCTGCAGGATGTAAATCGATTCGAATCGTTGCCGCTCACAGTAACGAATACCGCTTATCTCATCCGTCGAAATGTATTAAGAAGAGAAATATACGATGATGATGATTAATTTGTTGTATTGCTTATTACATTGTTTGGAAACATGTAATGCTTTAGCTTAGTGCAAATTAAATTTAATTCTTGTTACAACTTAATGGACTGACGTGGTCAGTCTTTGCTGAGCTTTAATTGCTCGTGAGCTTTACTCTATGTGGTTTTCAGAGGAGCCAGTCGAGGAGGATGTCACATTTCTGACAAGGATTATTAACTTTTTATGGCATATTAATTAATCAACTTTATAGATAAAAACTCGTGTTTCTTAAAATACGGCACGACTCACTATAGATTCAGTAAAGATGTGCATACAAGATCCTAATTTATTAAGTGCGGCAGGACAGACTAAATTGGTTAAACACTCAGTCCCACTGAACGGAGGACTAGTTGTTTGAATCATAAATAGATGAAGCCTTCTAACTGAGTCAATCCAAGGGTACAGTAATAAGTGCCTGATATATGTGAAGCTAGCTGAAACTGTTACAAAACATTTCATGGCACACAAGCGTGGTGTCCTCTGCTGGACAGGAATAGGAAAAACATCCATTCTATAATTTTTCACTGGGTTGTCTAGACAAACAAGCCAGGAACTTGTAAACGGAGTTGGATAACCTATACAAATAATGGTTATTTCGAAGTTCGGGAATAGCAGGGACCTGGAAGTGAGATGCTAATGGAATGTGCCATTGAAGTATCTCCTGTTACAACGTGTAACAACCCTACAAAATAAAAGTGCATTTCATGTCATTCATAAGCATGTCATCATGTGCATTTGAGAAAATGTTGAATATTGTGTTAAGAAATACACATAAAATGACAAATTAACTTAAGTTAAATTAAGAACTTAAAAAGATAAATTAAATACAAGTAAATTATGGAGTTTAACATTTTCTGTTGGTAAAACATAATAACAAAAGATTTTTTGAAGTTGCTACGAAATTATTTTATTTTGTAAAAAGGTCTACAGGAAATAATGAAAATTTCTCTTTTTATTTTCAACGTGAATTTTTTTAATCCAAAATTTATTTGGAATCTGAACTTGGACCTAAAAAGAAAAGTGTTTGAAATACTTTCAAATACCTCCCTGATTTTTCGCATAATTTTTCGAGCCTTGGAAGTATGCTTTTCAATTAATTAAGAGCACAGGGGGCTTTTTGCAAAAATCGCAACTTAAGCCAGGAGCCAATTCCTTTTTCTTCTCCCCGAACCGACCCCGGCCGCACCGACTCGCCGCGAGCTGCGCTGGCAGCAGCCCGGCCGCGCGCCCTCCTCTCGCCGGTGCCACGCAGCAGCGGTCTCCCACCGCCTCAACGCCCGTCGTGGAGATAAAGCCGGGGACCAAAGTCCCTCCTTCTCTCCGTCGCACCCGAGCACCCCGTCCGCCCTCGCTGGTCCCCGTCGCCGGCCGCCTCGGACCGTCCCCGGCGAGCTGCTGCACCCAAGAGCTCCGCAACCGAGTTACACACCTCACCATGCCGTCCAATCACGCACTCCCACCCTAACACCCGAGATCGAAGCACTTTTTCTCTTGAAGGTCGCCACCGGTAGCCATGGCCGCGCCTCCAAATTCGGCCGGTCCAGCGAGCCGTCTTGCCTTTCCTCTCTTCCCCGGTGTGCGCAACAGTATACTCTACTCTCTAGTGCACTTGCCATCGAGTTTTCCCTGCAGGATCATGGCAATTTAGCCATTCTTCCTCGGCTCCGGAGCCGCCGCCGTTACCTCCGCGGTGAGCTCCGGGTTCCCGCCATCCCGGGCTCAACCAACTCGCGTGCCGGCCTTCGTCATGATCTTGTGGAGCTCAAGAAACAAACCGTTCGCCATTTGGTTGAGTATGGTGAGCGGTGGACGCCGCCGAACCTCTCCTCCGCCCGCATCTCGCCGTTGAAGTAGTTCCGCCGGTCTCCGGTGAAGTGGACCCCACCAACCGTTTCCTCGTGTCGAGTTGGTCCTGTAGAAGAGATCCCGTCGCCGTTGGTCGCCGCCCGGCCGAACTCCGGCGAGCCGCCGCCCTCCGGCCGCCACTCGCCATTGCCGGCCAGCTCGAGTTCGGCTTGGGCCGCGCGCAGGCTTGGGCCGCGCTCATGTCCGGGCCGCAGCGCGTTTGGGCCACGCCCCGCCCATGGGCCGGACGGATTCAGCCCACACCGGTATAAGCACTCGTTTGCCCCTTTATTCAATTTCCAGATTATTTCAAACTTTGAAAATTCGTAGAAAATTCCACAAAAATCAGAAAAATACCAAACAAAGTTCATTAGACTCATAAAATTATTCTCTATTTAATGATGTATTCAAATACCTATTTTGAGAAATTATAATTTCATAGTTTAATTAAGTCCCTTTTCTTTAGTTAATATAACTTATTATTTTATGCTAATTATTAATTGTTTTTGAAAAATAAATTTCTTTAAAAATTAGAGATACTGCAGACGAAAGTTTTTGTTAAGTTAGTTTTCCAAAAATTAAACATAAACACCGTCATTTTATGTGATCCCAAATTAATAGTTTAAGTGTTATCACCTGCGTTAAGCATTTATAATTGTTGTTTAAAAGCATGATTAATTAATAATAATGCACCTGATTAATTATTAATTAATGAACATGATTAATTATTAATTAAGAAACGAGATTAATTGTTAATTAATAACCTTGATTAAACAATAATTAATGAGCATGATCAATTATTACTTATCGCTTAACGAACGGGATTAATTGTTAATCATTAACAAGCTTAATTAATGAGTAAATTGCTAATCAACGATCTTGGTTAATACAATCATTGCACATCATGTCATATCCATTCATGCATGCATGGTTGTGATTCGCGACGTATTGTTGGTCGACCTAGGGTCCGGCGTGATCGAGGTTCCGTCCGAGGTCGAGAAAGGAGACGAAGCTTCAAGTCGACCAACACACGAGAAAGCTGACTCCGACTCGAATCCAGTGCAAGCCCGGTGCATCCCACCTATGCTTTTAAAGTCTTTTCTTTTATCACAGTAATGAGTCGTGATTGTGCATTAAGTTATAGGAGTTGCTTGATACCCTAGATGCATGAGATAGGTTTCCAATTGTTTATGCTATACTGGCACGAGTAGCTCAATAGAGTTCGATAACTGCTAAGCTTATGTCATAGGGCATCGGTAGAAGTCGAGTGGTGGCAACACTCGCTCGCGAGATATAGGGTAATGACTGGTTTATTATTGCTAAGAAGAATGATAAGAGAAAGATGAGAATGGAAGTGAAGATGTTAATAAGTCGAGACCGGACGGGCCCCGTAGGAGAAAGGGCAAGACGGAGATGAGGTCTTGCAAGGTGGTAGCCCCGTCTCGTGTCGGTCAAGGACCGTACCGTTGTCGGCCTAGTTGAACAAGTTTGAACGTACCGTACTACATGCTCGGTATCATGGGCCCAGACAAGCTGATGTACCCTACCGCCCCGGAGATGTAGCGTAGCCAACTCTCTTTTATCGGCTGTTAGTGAGAGGATAGTCTCACGGGAGGGAGATGGGTCGACCACGAGGATAGTCGTGGCGTCGCCATACTCCCGGGGAGTTGGAAATGGCTAGTCTTCTCGTCAGGTGCTAGCGGGAAAGGTTGTCGTATACGATCGGTGTGATGCGTATACGTCGTGTAGTCGGGTTTTGCCAGCTGGTATAAATCGATTCGAATCGCTGTCCCTCGCAGATAATGAGTACCACTTGTTTAGCTCGTCGCATCGTAGTAATCAACCGAAAGATGAGGATGAGAGATGAAAGAATTGGTGGTCGAAAAATGATCTTTTCTTGCAAACTTGATTGCGGTAGTTGTAGACTGCAAACCCTTGTTCTCTATTAAACTTAACCCGAGCTAAAACTTGAAAGTAAGGATCAACCATTAGTGCTGTTTTCGCAAAAGAGTCAACCCCACGACCAGTAAAGCCTTTGCATACTAGGCGTCGGCCTTAGCGTGCCATGTTGACGGGTCGGTCTTGCTGAGTATTAGAATACTCAAGGTTTGTTCGTTATGTTTTTCAGGACCGAGTCGTGCTTCCACGACCGTCACGGTAGTGGTCCGGAAGAGGAGCCGTGTTCGAGGGTGGTTCCCTCAAGTGGGAACAGATCCCGACGTCCTGAGCGAGGAGTATCGTGATGTACGACGGGCTCGGTGCATCACACTAGTGGTCTTTGTTGTAAAGTTCAAGTTTCCGCTGCAAGACTCGTAGATTGTTAAACTTCATTAATGTATTATGCTTCCGCTGTACAATGTTTGTATTTCGAAAACCTGGTTGTATTATACCATGATGTATATACTCGGCTTGTATGAGATGATGAACTCGTTGTAACTCGCTGCGTCGAGTGTCCCTCTGTACCGATTCCCGGGTGTCCCGGAGGGGATGTCACAGCTGGTATCGGAGCGGTTCGGAGGCAACAGTTCATTAGTACAAGCTTGTTTTCAAAACTTAACACGTTTAGTGCGTTTAGAACACGAGAGAGTACGGAGCCCTATAAGGATGTAGAATAGTTAGATTTTTACTAACTGTTCGACGTTCGGGTTTTGGGGAAAGTGCTAACTATTCGTTATGATTTCATATACTATAGTACGTATAGTTAGTCTGCCGAGCATGTATCATGTCATATTGAGTGCTATAATATGAGGTTTCGGGAATTAGACTAAGTTAGTATCATAGTGTAGAGTTAGTTTCCTATGGACAGTTCCGGAAGGAGTTTATGCAAATAGAACTCTTCCACCGAGGCAATGGGATGAGTAATTTCAAGATCTTCATCTACGGATGATTGAAGGCGATCGGAGAGAAGGATAATCATCTCGTAGTTATCAAGGAGCCCCATATGAGAACTATGGATTTAAAGGGACAGATCAAAGACGCCAGTATGAATGGGTGCTATAGGTGAATCTTGGGATGAACAACTTATAGCTACAAAGCTACCAAAGAAATAGTTGAACAACTAGGTGCAGACTGATAAACCCATGATGAGACACTGGATCTTGAACAAGTCCAATAACCTTCCAAGGAAGAGCAGAAGGACGAAATGAATGGGTAGAAGAATCCAGGAGCTAGTCACCGCTGCCACTTCGGCTACTCTAGGCGGATGACCGGTTGACTACCATTCGTGTAGCCACCAAAAGTTTTTTTCCCTCTCCGAGTAATAGCCATTTTGATTTCTGTTCAGCCTCCTCATATCGACGTAAATCTCCGGATGATAAAATTCCGGTATTACGAGATGACTATTCCTAGTCCGAAAGTCATTCTCCTTCTTTCACTCCCTTGTATCCGAACTTATCTTTTCCCCGAAATTCTTGAGTGACTTCCATTGAAGAGATAATTATCACCTTTTGACGAGACTAAGTTGTACTGAGAGCTAGTTTGGAAGTGGGTGTTTTACGTATTCAAATTGCCATTTTGCCTTTGAATTGTGCCGGTTCGTCCAGGCGCTTCTCAAAGTCAAACATGAGCGATATGGAAATGCATACTCTATTTTGAAACTAGCAGAGAATCCAAATATAATGTTCTTCCGAACGGAGGGCGTATAACCTAGGGTACGCAACCGGAAAGAGGAATATTGTCTTGGAAACTCATCGGTGCAATTTTCCTTATAAATATCCTAAGCCTATATTTCCTTCAACAACTAGACAGACGAAAGCACTGTCGCATCTCGTTGGAAGAATCCAAGTTGTTTCATAAGCTTAACCATTTCAAGTAAATTCTTCCTTCAGCGTTGACTTTCACCAACCTTATAAATCCCGTGACTTCGATCCCGGCATGCAAGTGATAGATGTTGACAACAAACATCCCGACCGTCTAAATTTGGACCAAAGAGTTAGTTTCAAGAAGTTGTAAGTGATGTTGTACTCATAGAAGATGCTATTCGTGCTCATCAAGAAGAGAAGACTAAGAAGATAGCAGCCGGTGAACAAGGAAGTGAGATACCTTCCAAAGTATCGTCTAGTCTATACTTCGCCGCAGATCGGAGGTTCGAGTCTATGCTATAACGGTCACCTCGAGTATCGGCAACAGATGTTCTTCCGTTCGGTGGTTCAACAATCGGACTCATCGAGTATACGTCCTTATCCTCGACACCCAAGATCGAGTGGCTCAACATCAAACCATCAGGATCTACAAGATTAAATGGAGTGATCACTCGGAAGCTGGAAGCTGCATGGGAACAAGAAGAGTTTCTCCGATCCAACTACCCGAGTTCTTTAGCACTATCGTCTAGTCGCTCCAATCGTGAATCTCGGGACGAGATTCCTATAAGGGGGAGGGCTGTAACAACCCTACAAAATAAAAGTGCATTTCATGTCATTCATAAGCATGTCATCATGTGCATTTGAGAAAATGTTGAATATTGTGTTAAGAAATACACATAAAATGACAAATTAACTTAAGTTAAATTAAGAACTTAAAAAGATAAATTAAATACAAGTAAATTATGGAGTTTAACATTTTCTGTTGGTAAAACATAATAACAAAAGATTTTTTGAAGTTGCTACGAAATTATTTTATTTTGTAAAAAGGTCTACAGGAAATAATGAAAATTTCTCTTTTTATTTTCAACGTGAATTTTTTAATCCAAAATTTATTTGGAATCTGAACTTGGACCTAAAAAGAAAAGTGTTTGAAATACTTTCAAATACCTCCCTGATTTTTCGCATAATTTTTCGAGCCTTGGAAGTATGCTTTTCAATTAATTAAGAGCACGGGGGCTTTTTGCAAAAATCGCAACTTAAGCCAGGAGCCAATTCCTTTTTCTTCTCCCCCGAACCGACCCCGGCCGCACCGACTCGCCGCGAGCTGCGCTGGCAGCAGCCCGGCCGCGCGCCCTCCTCTCGCCGGTGCCACGCAGCCAGCGGTCTCCCACCGCCTCAACGCCCGTCGTGGAGATAAAAGCCGGGGACCAAAGTCCCTCCTTCTCTCCGTCGCACCCGAGCACCCCGTCCGCCCCTGCTGGTCCCCGTCGCCCGGCCGCCTCGGACCGTCCCCGGCGAGCTGCTGCACCCAAGAGCTCCGCAACCGAGTTACACACCTCACCATGCCGTCCAATCACGCACTCCCACCCTAACACCCGAGATCGAAGCACTTTTTCTCTTGAAGGTCGCCACCGGTAGCCATGGCCGCGCCTCCAAATTCGGCCGGTCCAGCGAGCCGTCTTGCCTTTCCTCTCTTCCCGGTGTGCGCAACGGTATACTCTACTCTCTAGTGCACTTGCCATCGAGTTTTCCTCGCAGGATCATGGCAATTTAGCCATTCTTCCTCGGCTCCGGAGCCGCCGCCGTTACCTCCGCGGTGAGCTCCGGGTTCCCGCCATCCCGGGCTCAACCAACCGCGTGCCGGCCTTCGTCATGATCTTGTGGAGCTCAAGAAACAAACCGTTCGCCATTTGGTTGAGTATGGTGAGCGGTGGACGCCGCCGAACCTCTCCTCCGCCCGCATCTCGCCGTTGAAGTAGTTCCGGCCGGTCTCCGGTGAAGTGGACCCCACCAACCGTTTCCTCGTGTCGAGTTGGTCCTGTAGAAGAGATCCCGTCGCCGTTGGTCGCCGCCCGGCCGAACTCCGGCGAGCCGCCGCCCTCCGGCCGCCACTCGCCATTGCCGGCCAGCCCGAGTTCGGCTTAGGCCGCGCGCAGGCTTGGGCCGCGCTCATGTCCGGGCCGCAGCGCGTTTGGGCCACGCCCCGCCCATGGGCCGGACAGATTCAGCCCACACTCGGTATAAGCACTCGTTTGCCCCTTTATTCAATTTCCAGATTATTTCAAACTTTGAAAATTCGTAGAAAATTCCACAAAAATCAGAAAAATACCAAACAAAGTTCATTAGACTCATAAAATTATTCTCTATTTAATGATGTATTCAAATACCTATTTTGAGAAATTATAATTTCATAGTTTAATTAAGTCCCTTTTCTTTAGTTAATATAACTTATTATTTTATGCTAATTATTAATTGTTTTTGAAAAATAAATTTCTTTAAAAATTAGAGATACTGCAGACGAAAGTTTTTGTTAAGTTAGTTTTCCAAAAATTAAACATAAACACCGTCATTTTATGTGATCCCAAATTAATAGTTTAAGTGTTATCACCTGCGTTAAGCATTTATAATTGTTGTTTAAAAGCATGATTAATTAATAATAATGCACCTGATTAATTATTAATTAATGAACATGATTAATTATTAATTAAGAAACGAGATTAATTGTTAATTAATAACCTTGATTAAACAATAATTAATGAGCATGATCAATTATTACTTACTCGCTTAACGAACGGGATTAATTGTTAATCATTAACAAGCTTAATTAATGAGTAAATTGCTAATCAACGATCTTGGTTAATACAATCATTGCACATCATGTCATATCCATTCATGCATGCATGGTTGTGATTCGCGACGTATTGTTGGTCGACCTAGGGTCCGGCGTGATCGAGGTTCCGTCCGAGGTCGAGAAAGGAGACGGAAGCTTCGAAGTCGACCAACACACGAGAAAGCCGACTCCGACTCGAATCCAGTGCAAGCCCGGTGCATCCCACCTATGCTTTTAAAGTCTTTTCTTTTATCACGAGTAATGAGTCGTGATTGTGCATTAAGTTATAGGAGTTGCTTGATACCCTAGATGCATGAGATAGGTTTCCAATTGTTTATGCTATACTTGGCACGGGTAGCTCAATAGAGTTCGATAACTGCTAAGCTTATGTCATAGGGCATCGGTAGAAGTCGAGTGGTGGCAACACTCGCTCGCGAGATATAGGGTAATGACTGGTTTATTATTGCTAAGAAGAATGATAAGAGAAAGATGAGAATGGAAGTGAAGATGTTAATAAGCCGAGACCGGACGGGCCCCGTAGGAGAAAGGGCAAGACGGAGATGAGGTCTTGCAAGGTGGTAGCCCCGTCTCGTGTCGGTCAAGGACCGTACCGTTGTCGGCCTAGTTGAACAAGTTTGAACGTACCGTACTACATGCTGGTATCATGGGCCCAAGCAAGCTGATGTACCCTACCGCCCCGAGAGATGTAGCGTAGCCAACTCTCTTTTACCGGCTGTTAGTGAGAGGATAGTCTCACGGGAGGGAGATGGGTCGACCACGAGGATAGTCGTGGCGTCGCCATACTCCCGGGGAGTTGGAAATGGCTAGTCTTCTGTCGGTGCTAGCGGGAAAGGTTGTCGTATACGATCGGTGTGATGCGTATACGTCGTGTAGTCGGGTTTTGCCAGCTGGTATAAATCGATTCGAATCGCTGTCCCTCGCAGTAATGAGTACCACTTGTTTAGCTCGTCGCATCGTAGTAATCAACCGAAAGATGAGGATGAGAGATGAAAGAATTGGTGGTCGAAAAATGATCTTTTCTTGCAAACTTGATTGCAGTAGTTGTAGACTGCAAACCCTTGTTCTCTATTAAACTTAACCTGAGCTAAAACTTGAAAGTAAGGATCAACCATTAGTGCTGTTTTCGCAAAAGAGTCAACCCCACAGCCGGAAAGCCTTTGCATACTAGGCGTCGGCCTTAGCGTGCCATGTTGACGGGTCAGTCTTGCTGAGTATTAGAATACTCAAGGTTTGTTCGTTATGTTTTTCAGGACCGAGTCGTGCTTCCACGACTGTCACGGTAGTGGTCCGGAAGAGGAGCCGTGTTCCGAGGGTGGTTCCCTCAAGTGGGAACAGATCCCGACGTCCTGAGCGAGGAGTATCGTGATGTACGACGGGCTCGGTGCATCACACTAGTGGTCTTTGTTGTAAAGTTCAAGTTTCCGCTGCAAGACTCGTAGATTGTTAAACTTCATTAATGTATTATGCTTCCGCTGTACAATGTTTGTATTTCGAAAACCTGGTTGTATTATACCATGATGTATATACTCTGGCTTGTATGAGATGATGAACTGTTGTAACTCGCTGCGTCGAGTGTCCCTCCGTACCGATTCCTGGGTGTCCCGGAGGGGATGTCACACAACGACGCAACACTCCGCTCTGGATGGCATAATTCGGAGAAGTCATGGCCTCTGCTTATCACAAATAGAAGGATGATGAAGCCATATTGTTTCTTGATCGCTTGGTTCGGTCATTTGATCTAGTCATCACCTTCTACAATCCTGTGTCGACGTAGCACCTTTTTATGCAGTAGTAAGGTTTAGTTAAGTAGCGTGTAGGAGAATCAGGGAAAGTCGTGTATCTAAATCACAAAAATTCTTTAAATGGCAGGGGCCAGAAATAAGATAGCATTGACCGAGCTCTTTCACTTCCACGTTCCGCTGTCGCCAAAACCACCGTCCATATGGCCTGCACATCCAAGGTTATCACCTATGAAAGACACGTACTATTGGATCGACTTAACTAATTATTTAGAATGCTTCATCTATTTATGTTTCAGACAGCATTCGGTTCAACAGAACAGACTGAGTGCACATTAATTTTGAGCTCTAAAACTTATCGATCTAGAGCGTGAGATGAGTTATCGTGTCTCTAAAGCTACAGAACAAACTGTTGTGTAAGTTATTCAAGACATATCATGTGTATCTCTATCCTGAGTTCATAAAAATATTAGACCTTAACATCATGGAGAGGAAAGGAACACACACACACACCATATAAATCAACAAGCTAGTCCGTACCAATACATCTTTGAGAAAGACATTCCAAGTGCCGGATTTTTCTACTCTTAGATTATTTAGTCAACCTACCCACGCATTTGCCTACTATCGCGATAAAACATTTTTTATTAACTAATATAATACATTTTGAATATAATATGATTGTTTGTCATGACATCTTCAATATTTTTTCTTTGCCACCAATATTTATCCACTATTGTAATTTTGAAATTAGCGATTTGGTTTACTCATTAATTTAACTATGAGTATTATTATATTATCTTGTTGTCTTACACAAATAAAAATATTGGACTTTTGGGAGGATAATCACGGTATGGAGATCAATATAGTAGTCTTAGGTATTTAATGGAAAGAGGCTAAACTTATAGGATAGATCGATGTTGACTGGTTGCGTGCTGTCTAATGGTAAAGTAATGGTGGGTAATTTTCTTCTTTTTTTTGTCTCCAATTAATGTGGTAGTTTCTGAACTTAAGTGCAATTATGGTAGCTTGTTCCGATCTGTTTCTTGCTCAAAAATATATATGGGAGTAATTACATTGGGAGTAGGAAAAAAGCTTCCTATATATAGTAATTCATGAGCTAAAAACGTACAGATGTACAAGTACGTTTGGATCCTAAGCTAGAATAATATTATCTCTTTGCCAGGCTATTTCACACACGTGGCGAGAAACCGCTGGCCCCTGAGAGACGGCTCTCCCTCTCAGGCCGCGCTCTCACATAGTACAAAAAACGAGCACAAAACACTCTTTCACTCTATGGCCACTGCTTACTCACAATTCACGTCACTCTTATGCCGCCACTGAACTCTCGGCCTCTTTTGGTTTTCTGCCTCTTATATTGTCTGGCTCCGGGTGCCAATCTCCCTCTTAGCATTTTGTGAAGGCCCTCTGACATCGGCTGGCAATCTCGCTCACACCTTATCCACGAACTGATTTCATATAGGGATATGGCTGAAGCACAGTGACACTAGGTAGAAATATTTTAATTGCACCACCAAGATGTGTTGCAATACAAGAGGTAATCATATTTTTTTTAATTTCTTTATTAGCTGAATTGGCAGAACTAGCCATCCCTATACTAAATAACTAGCTAATTTTAGCAAACTAACCAAACGATTATTACCGGCAAGCTTGCTACCAGGGGGGCTAATTTGCCCAGCAGAACTAGCTATAGATCAAGGCAGCTAAGCAACCTGATGACGCAACCATAGTGACACGTCCAGGAGGTAGTTCTGTTTCAGATTGTTAATGAGACTTCAAAATTACACTAAGCTGGGCCATTTGTAATACATAATGCTTGGAAAACCGAGAACAATCTATTCCTGATACCTCTCCCACCGTGTAATGGAGACCGAGTGACCGGACAATGGATCCATGCGTCTGGATGTAAGGCATTGTACTTCAAGTACCATATAAATGGACGTCCATCTGTAGGACTAGAACAAGCTCGGAAGTTCATGCTGATCCGAAAATGTGTCCTTAATTTTCATCGTTAAATGAGCACATGGATCAACTATACTGCACTTAAATAGATTGGTAGCAAAATAGAGTAAGACATTCAATAATGAGTCAGTCAGGGCTCACATATAAGGACAACTTGCAGTGTTGCTTCTCGATCTAAAGCAGCCGCTTGTTTATCACGGCAACAACTCTCGGGGATATATAGAGCCAGTGATCAAATGAAACTTGCAAGAGCACTTTTATGTTACTCCAGATTGAATGCACACCGTTTATTTTTTTGATCTAATGGTTTAGATCGTGATCATGATACTTTCAATTCCCACTAGTATCATAAGTATCATAGAGGGGTATCATATGTATCAAAGGGTATTTTGTAATACAAAGTGTTATTTTCTGTTTCTAAGGAATCAAATCAAAATCTCGCGTCTTCCAATTTCATTGCGTCTATTGTTGAGGAACCGGCGGCGACATAAGGAAAAAAAAAGCAACCGGTGGTGGTAACGACGGCGGCAGCTTCGCTGAAATGGGAGGACACACAACATCCTTATGTCGCAGGTTCCAGTCCGATGCGATCGATTGAATCCTACGACATCAAACACACAATGCTCCTCATCCATCGTGGGCAGGCATCGAGACCCGGAGACCTGACCCGCTCCTCAACTAAGCACAAAACAAAGATGCTTTTCCAGCTCCTTATACTCGAGATGGAAGAAGTCAGCCATGGTTTGCGGACAAGATACGAGCTGTGCGGCATCTCATCCATTGTCACCAGCTCTGCTGCAGTTTGTCCTAATCAATTGATTTGTCATCAATTTTATTTTTTTCTCTTCTCATACCCTAGCCACGAAATTGTGAAATTCACAACATTATCTATGAACTTGGATAAAATTGATTGCATATTTGTAATCTACAGCTTCCTATGAATCCATTTCAATGACCATCATCACCAATCCAACCAGAACTCATCCTTGCCCATCGATCTGTAGCTGTTGGCTTGTTGCCTGGTTGGTGAAGAAAAAAGCAAGCTACTCTTCTTGACTGGAGTTTTCTTGCGAACCGTAGGGTGGGAGCGAAGGACGAAGCCTTTGCTCACCCGACTACTTGACCGACGACCGCCGACGATCCTGATCGCCCATTACACACAGCGCCTAGAGCCGGCGGTGGCTAGAGAAAAAGGACAGGTGGAGAGAGGACGACTTGAGGATAACATTATGGCTTATTATTTGGTTAATAGACTAATTACCCTATCACCCTCTAATAATGAACGGTTAGATTGTGCCCATGATACTTTATGGTCCCTGGTATCATGGAGCACGGTAAAAGTGCTCAACATGCAAACCCAATGACGACGACGCTAAGGCCGTACCAACTCCGGCCGCTGCGGTACAAATGTGCGGGAGCCGCTAGGCAGAGCCATCAACTGACTACTAGTACTGTCTAAGTATTCTCCTCTACAACACCAGGGATGAGCAGATTTAGGTTGGCGCAATCATATTGTCTCTGGTGCCCGGCTGCTGGTAAAAACTAGAGCCATATGTGCTTTTCCAAGATTTACTAATACCTTGGTTTTGAAATACCACACGCACGATTAATGCTAGTCCAATGACTGTCGAAAGTGCCTTGGAGAATGAGTACAACGCGTCGTGGGAATTGGGAAGGCAGCTCGCTGATAACAGCACAGGTCATTGACATCTATGGCTTTAGAGGACTGTACGTTGGAGTTGTCGAAGTGTAAATGTATTGTCTACCTTTTGCCATCAGCTTAGGCTTTTGGGTTCAACAGGTTGGTGCATACAAACTTATCTTGGTATCAGAAATAGAATAACAGCAACAACAGCAACCTTGGGAACGCGGATTGTTTATCTCAGCGTGGAATCTCAATTCCTAGTGTGAATTACTTGTATTTCTCCTGATTGGAGGTAATTGGCAGGGCTAATCACGCTATTTAGCGATGTAGAGTATTGAATAACAGCAACCTTGGGCATATGGATTGTTTATCTCAGCGTGGAATTTCAATTCCTGGTGTCTCCTGATCACAAACTTGGAGCAACTATACTGTTGTGTAAGGTCTACTTTGTTCATCGGTGGCCTGCCTTTACCAATTACCGTGCATGGTTCGTAGAAAAAAAAACAACCCAGTGAGAATCTGTAGAATGCAGTGGAGGGCAGAACTACACTTACCCCAAGAAAATGTTTGTGAGATTATTCAAACAGCTTCACATTTTTAGACTCTCAAACCACTTACACTTGTATCTAATTAATTAGGATGCTTCACATTTTTTAGGTAAGGTTTCCTAAAATAGGCATTTGTGGGGTGCCGAGCATGACCTGATGACACATGCATGGCAGCAGGATGAAGACGTCCATGCTGAGCAGCAGAAGCGTTGCCAAACAACGAGCCAGCTGATACTGCAGAGGAAGCATCCACTATATACAATGGCGTGTACCTTTCTACCCAGCGAGGGTGTAAACTCCATGGATAGATGCCATGCATGTACTTATCTAGCGAATTGAAGCATCTTTGCTTTTATTTTCTGCAACGCTCTCATCGTAAAAAACAACGCTGTCTGATGAAATGGTAGGATAAGTAGTATATGTCATAGTACAATCAAGTATACATAGCCCAATATCTGGCAGCTCTATAAATCCTCTCATGTTTTCCATGTGCTGGATAGTTAGTCTAACTGTGCATCCCTATCTTATATCTTATATCTTATATCTACTAATTGGAGGCTCCTTTTGAGGCCTCCACATTAATCGGGAAAAAATTCCTCTAAATTCTCACAAAAAAGTAAAACATCCAATCGTTAATTTGTAGTACTACTAAACTATAACTGATGGATCTCTAGTGTACCTATTCCTTAGTATTTTTTCCTCACGTCAGGACTAATGTATCCTTTCTTCTTCACCGTGTATACCCTTTCTCCTCCTCAGATGAAACACAAAAATCTTTTCCTCCCCAAACCCTAGCGATGGAAAAGGATGGGTGAGCAATCTCAGGAAGGAGATGGAACATGTGAGCAATTTCAGATTCCGGCGCCACCATCCCTATGGGAGGTAGAGATCTCTTTCCGGCAAAGGTCGTTCTCTGGCCAATAATCTGTTGTCTCTTGCTTCGACGCAAGTTTTCATGAGTATGTTTCTGATATAATGCAATTTGGAGTAGCAAATTCGTATTAGTGGCCTTCTGCTTCGTCCTGACTTCTCCGCCCCCTTCAGGTCGTGCTTTAAATCAATGATTGAGTACGTTGATCTACTATACGATGAGCATGCACCAAAGTATTGCTCCACCTACTGCCAGTGATTATACCCTATATGGCATTGATCAAGATAGTTCATCGTTAGAGAAATATGTAGGGACAAGAGAGAAGATGTGTTAGCACATAAATTCTTATTGGCGGCAGGATACCTATAAAGCACATGGTGACCTTAAAATACGCGTGATTTGCAGACCATAGCAGCTTTGAGTCTCCATAGGTACAGTTGCAGCAAGCAGAATTCTCACATTCTATTCATTGGATCGGAAAAGAAAACATAAACATTTATAGAATATTAAGCAACATGGTAGGCTCCATAGCTATTTATAACATTAGATCACAAAGCTTGAGTTGTACTCAGTCCCTGTTGCATGTAGTAGGTAACTACTTTGATGCAGTCAACTATATTCACATAACTACATGCACGGTAGGATTGCACGTTAGAATTCTTTGACAGATTCAGTAATCAATCGAGCAACATGTGCCACTTAAATTAAGTCCCCCTTTTTCAATGTAGAATGCTATTTGATCGGGGCACCGATGCCAATGTAGTATGTGTGATCAAGTGCCACCATATTAGCTATGATGGTTTAGAAAACAACTTACAGGATCAATTTGATAACAAAGAGCTTGTGCAGCTAATTTCAGTACGTGAACCGAAGCATAACCTACTTACAATTGCTAGAAATTGACCGGCATTGGTAAAAAAAGATTGCTGTAGTAAATAACATAAATAAATAGTTATCGAAGCCTCTACCTAATAATAAAAAAAATAGCATGACAGAAATTAATCTTAAGCAAAATTTTATATCTTACATTTGGTTTGTTTCGTTATACAAAAGATGACTAAGAACAAGAAAAGATGAAATATAAAGCATAAACAAAGTTGACAAATATATAGTTTTCACCCACTTTATGCAAATTATTTACTGTTTTATATATGTAACTACGAATTGAAACACTTTTGCATGTTTTTTAAATATGTAATATGTTCCAATACTTTTCATAAACTTCACGAACTCATTTTGTTTCTAACCTACTAGCCCAATCAGGCACACGGATTGATAGGCTAGATTTTTCTTTAATCAAAGTAAGCAGGGGAAGGCACCTACCTAATTTTTACATGTAAACTTGAGAAAGGATATTTACATAGTGGAAGGTCGTGTTCAACAAGCACGTGGCTTTAGCTAGTGCCGGTAACATGTAGTCTCGGAATAGGTAACAAGGGACAACAATTAACAGAAACATTCAGTCATCCAAGTGCCGTTGCTTATGGGCACGCTATCCAAGGTACATCGTATATGTGACAGGTGGGAGATCAATAATAAGTTGAGTTCAACACTAGGTGATCCGTATACAAAAAAAAAGAAATTATTTGCATTTTCTGTGTCCATCCTACTTCGGTAGAGGCCGGTCCATTAATTACAGAACACTGGCCATGCTTCACGGGAGGAACAACCAGCCCGAGTATGCATGAACCAATGGAGACAGCATGTGCCAATGTTTTGAACGCAAGTAGAAGGTTCACATGAGGAAGGTGCCCATGTTTTGGATGCAAGTCACATAACCATAGGCCTCCTGGTCATGTCCGGTCACCGCGGCCCCAGTGCAACGAAGCTCACGGATGACGGAGCCATAGCGCCTCCAGTCTCGGAAGCAGCACTGGTGGGATGATGTTTTGTTGACGGAGGCAAACGCAGTGGTAATGATCAGCGGCGCCTTCAGGATTGCCACAAACGGCAGAACATGGTCAGACCTGGCGCAGTGGTGGTCCTCGGCTGTGAGAGCTTTCCGAGGGGTGTTCCCCTTGCATTTTAGCAGGCACTGGACCACACGGCTGGAGCGACTTAAGACATAGGAACCCAATCCGTGGCCATGGTGTTCAACAGCATCAAGCCATTGGTCTCCCGCTCTCTGTGGGTTGTAGCGGCCATGTAACAGGGATACTGCATTGAAGTCTTATCTTGGCATCGCATATCCTGGCGTCTCCTATTCCTAGCTGGGCAAGAACCATGCTTTGATATAAGCTGGTTGTATTGCAGTTACCATGCATGTTTTGTGGCTGTAAAATCTGGCAGGTGGAAAACAACATAATGGATGTTTTGCCTATTGCTGCCCCAGAGGACAACCACACACTGCTTATGGAATGAAATTGTTTGCAAGAAGATTCAGCTAGCGCTTCACATATATCAGTCCCTCGTTGTAGCTTTGGACCCGCTTAATAAATTAGCATGCTTCATCTATCTTTTAGACCGCCACGTGTGTTCGATCAGTAGGACATGTGTATATTCAATTTGAACTTTAAAGGTTCAAAGAGGACATCGCAGCTAAGTCTAGTGCAGGCACCAATATATTTCTTCAGCAGATTCATCTGGACCTTTTTGTTTGGATTTCGACTTTTGCTGGTATGAAAGGCCTAGCCCGCTCGCCTTGAAATCGATGCCATAGCAGGGCGACTAGACTTTGCAGGTCAAAATAGATGGTCGAGGATCCTCACTACAGGAAAACCCAACTATGCCGAGTGTTCGAGAGTTTGGTGAGTGTTTATCGCGGGCACTCGGTAAACAACGTATTTGCCGAGTGTCAACGATAAAACACTCGGCACAAAAAAAACACTCGGAAAAGATTTGTTTGCCGAGTGCCGAGAATAAAAACAACACTCGGCAGACAATCTTTGCCGAGTGTATTATTTTTGGCATTCCGCAAAGTTGAGGTTTTGCCGAGTGTATTGCTTGCCGAGTGTATTATTTTATTGTTGTATTATCTAGTGTTTGCTTTAACAGTACCTCGGGATAACGATCCGTGGATCGGTCTGTTATAGAATGGGAGAGAGCGAGAGCGAAACTGGCACTGGTTCAAGCCTTATCCGGTCGGAGATGGAGTGAAACAGGCACGTAGATAGCTGCGTGGCGCTGGGAGGGCGAGGCGCGCGGCCGGGAAGCTCTCAGGCGAGCGGCGAGCGGCGCTGAGAGGGAAGAGAGACTGGCCTGTGGGTCCGGTCGCGGCAGTTTGGCAAAAGGCCCTCACGCTTTGGGTTAATTGAAAAAGGTATTTCCAGCGCTCAGAAAAATTCCAAAAAAACAGGATTGCTCACTAAAAGGTTTTGAACATTTTTCCTTTTAGGTCAAAGTCCAAATTCATAACATATTTTGGGATAAAAAATCAAGTTTAAAATAAAACTAGAACTTCAATTAATTCTTGTAGGAGTTTTAAGAAAGGAAAATATTTGGGGAAAATTTCCATAATTCTTTTTAGTTTAAGTTTAACTAGAAGAATTTGTGAAACACCTTAATTAAATTTATTTGCACTCTTTTTGAACGAAGTTAGTTAAATTAAATTAAAACAAAATTGGACATGCACATTTTGGCACAAATTCTCATGACGTTGAACATTCAACATCATACTCAATGTTATGAAAATGCACTTTAATTTGTTGGAGTTGTTACACATGCCCTTAAACCAAGCACGGCCCCTGCAAGCTACATGGAACGCCCACCTAAATAAGAAGATCTCATGGTCAACTCCATGAAATGAGCACCCCTCGAGGTCAACCCCCTATGCGTAGTAAAGTAATTCCATTATCCCAGTTGTTGTTTATGATTCTTTTATGTGTAACTAGTAGGTCAGCCCGTGCATTTGACAACGTGGGAATTTCTACGCCTTGAGAGCAAACATGGTGGCTCTGATACTTTGGTTGGGCGTTGCGGAATTTGTACATGAAAATATTGTGTGGAACCTCTCCATTATCATAGGTGGACCTATTCTTGAGGAACAAGGATCATATCCATATGTATCAGACTATCGCTGTTTTGTGAGATAATACTAAGGTATCTGATGAGTTCCAGATGACGCCCATGCCTACAAGTTGACACCGCGTGTTGATCTCTTTCCATTGTATGTGACTGCAGAATATGATATGCTTATTCTCCGTATCTAGCTTTTATCTGTCTTTTGAACTCCGGCACATTACACGCAGTGGTTGAGCTAGAGCACAATTATGGGGGTGGGGGGTGCAGCTCTTAAGAGGAATGAAAGATTTTAGCCTAATACAGGGTGAACATCTATTTTGTATAGAGTACATTTCAGAATCTTGTGGGTGCAGCCGCACCCACAGGCTTGTACGTAGCTCCACCAAAGGATTACACGGCTCTAAGGCTTGATGCCAGAGTTTATCTCCTCAGATACATCCGTTAGTCCCAACTGCAGTGTGTTAGAAGTATAGTCTGTTCAAATCCATCTGCTCTTCATGAACTTTTTCTTAAAAGGTGGCATCAAATGGATCAAAGGGAGTAGAGAAAGAATCCAAACATTCCCAAGATCTGGATGAAACTGAGCGGTTATACACATTACACTGCATGCGTAGACTTGCATAGAGTAGTTGCCGAAGTCCTAAATGTGAGCTCCATATGCATCAGTCAACCCGGTCGAATGCGCAACCCTTCTTATCTCGTTTTGTCATCTCCGGCTCATCCGTTTGACTCATGGGCTCGAGAGCTATATGGTCCCGATTCCACCCAGCCCTAGTACGACCAAGTGGCAATTCACTATCAATTTTATTTTTTCGGTTTAATTAAAACCTCAATTGTTAGTGTCATACTCGCGCCCTATCTAAATGTATCACCCGAATGCAGCAGTAGGCCGGCTAGTAGCTACTCTTTTATACTGTATGTATGTGTGCACACATGGTTGAACCAACCTTACGCCATTGATTACTGTATATACGTGTAGTAGTTAACTCACTGATTGTGCATTTATCAGCTTGGTACATTCCTTGGCATATAAGACTACCGTGCACTCTCTCTGGCATGAGTTCATCGGTTTACCAGTGCTGTTAGTGCTATTTAACCTATCTGTACTGCAAGGTGAGATCTTAAACTCATATTCGTTGGCATTAATGCCAGTTTTAGTTAGAACTAGATATTTTTGCCCGCGCAGTTGCACGGGCTAGCATGTGAATACTGTTGTAATATTTCATTAATACATATTCATCTCCTATTTTATTGTGAGGAATTCTTTTACTACGTACTACATTGGATTAATATATCCAATGCTAGTGAATACTATAAACTAAATAATAAAAACGAAAATACAGTGATCTTTAAAAAAATTATGTGTCATGGATGAAAGATATGCCATGGCATGTGGACTCGAGCAGTGCTAAATTTATAAAGTTCAGGATTCTAGACAAAATATTTGCATTCATTTTGCAAATCGTAGAAGAACTATGTGCATATAATTATGTAGAATTCTGAAATGAGATACATAAATTCAATTATCATGAACTGTAATATGTAAGTCTTATATTTTTCATAATATTGCTTGCTCCAAGATGGCTCATGTCCTCCCTCACTCATGCCTTTCATAATATATTCATATATAATGTTTTATATTAGTATAATTATTAGTACCACAACTCAATTTGAATTTTTTTAAAGAAAGCAATTTAAAATGCAAGAAATCCAGGTTAACAACTAATAATGATGCTGTCTGGTTCCTCATTGTTGTTGCTTTTTACAGAAGTCATATATAGTTGGCTTCATACCTTGCTAATGTGTCTCGACCTACTTATCTCGGCACCTGAGCTTCATTCATTGCAATGATCGTCGTGGCCTTGTGGCAGTCTAGGAAGTCAACATCTTTCTTGCGAGTGTGAACGTACATATACCGGATAGCAGGATAGGAAAAAGAAAGAGAACATACTATAGCTTCCATATAAATATGCTGATCACTGCTGGGTGTTGAGAAAACAAAAGTATGTTACGACCAACAATCTTGGCTTACTTAGGTTAAGCAAGGTCACTACCTGATGAGCCGCTTGAGACCGGTAGTTCTCTAATCCATCCCTGTCTCCAATGACTTGACTTGTGCATCCAGGAATCTAATTATGCATGGTTCAATGTATGTCCACCATAGACTGTCGTGTGGCAGCCCATCAGATCAGCCTGCAGTACTCTGCTCTCCTTGTCTAGAATCCCGGAGGGATTTATCAAACCTCGCTGA
Organism: Chloris gayana; assembly: GCA_031894775.1. NCBI lineage: Eukaryota > Viridiplantae > Streptophyta > Magnoliopsida > Poales > Poaceae > Chloris > Chloris gayana. The sequence goes on from JAUNZO010000012.1 coordinate 36,551, forward strand.
TCAGGTCTCCTGCTGCATGACTTGCACTTCCTCTTGCCTGCCTAGTCATAATGGAAACAATCAGATCGTGGCACCAGTGACAAGGTAGATGGTTCACCTCTAATGCTTGCGTCTAAATTGAGATCCCGTCCGTTTTCTGCTGTCAACAGATACGGGAGTCCTAAGCAAGAGAATCCCGATGAAAGTTCAACAGCAGACGAGATCTTTATGGCATGAGCGATGGATCCGTGAGGGTATTGGGAAAATTCCTGACGATGGCTCACATGTTCTAGCGGATCAGAGTAGGACTTTAGTAAAAATGTGAAAGGGCCAAGGGATCGGGATGGAAGCACAGAGAGGTTTGTGAGACTCAAACCTTGGCAAGCAGCCTCATTAGTTGGTGGATCCCATGACGGCGGCGGCATGAAGAATTCACGGAATTGATATGGGTTAAGGTGTAAGGAGGAGAGCGACGTATGGGCGGCGGTAGTGGGATAGGTTTCGCAGAAATCGTTTCGGCGGAGGAAGACATAATAAGGGCAGCAGTACTTGACGATGAGGTTAGAGGAAATCAACGGGCAGATGTTATTGTGAGATTATGTATAAAGAGGATCAAAGGTTAGATGTTTTGCTTTTTTGTGAGAATTTCTAGCCTATTTCTCTTTTTTCTAGCCATTGTGGTGGGAAGGTCATCTCCTTTTAATAATAAATAGATATCCAGTAAACATTGCACACTATTCCCCACCAAGTGTCAACGACAGCAAGATTTCCTTAAGTGTGTGTCTTTGTGTTGATCCGAGGCATAATATGACTGTCTGTGCAAGCCTTTCACGGGAGTTCTGAAGTTGATTAGTGGTGCATATTAGTAGAAACAGAACAATTATTTCAGTCCAGACTTACTCAAAAAAATAAAAATATTCCACTTTCCTCCCAGAAAACGATATTTCACTTTCAGTGGCTTTCATTTAAACCAAGCATCAATATATCTTCAGGCATGCATCTCAAAAACCATTTACTTATTCTCCTTATATCTCTTATTCGCCAGTGGGCTCGAACAAACTATTAGATGGCTCTAAGGGTTCAACAGTACCAGAGTTTATATGGTCAATAATCAATCTGTCCCAATTGCAGCATATTTTAACTTTCAAGTATATACTGCGAGCACATGGACTGGAATACTGCTTTCTATGAATCAAACTGCCACTAGCTCAAGGTGGTACTCCCACTCATCAGCGTCTCTTAGAGAAGGCTAAGAAAATTACTATGCGCTCAAATAATCTTTCAAAGAAAGTTGCATCAAATGGATCAAAAGGAGTAAGATCAGTTGGAGGTGAAAGACAAGACCAGCACGAAATAAAGCGCGAACACAGCATTCATGCATGTGGAGTATAGGCAGAGAAATCCTTGGAACATGGGGCCCTGGTCAACCCCCACGACACCTCATCTCATCCCCTCATCTCCAAAGGGCAAAAATTATTTTACTACTTGACTGTTCACCTCCTAAACAAATTCACATAGCTCAATTTATTGCTGCACTGAACAACCGTCTAAAGCACTGTGGATTCCCTTAGTAAAGTTTGACCAAGTATGTAGTTTTTCTATTATATTATCTAAATAATCTAGTGTTTCCATTGCAACCAATACAGAGTTACATTCACTCTTAGTGAGGTAAGGTTTACGAACCAAAAAGATGCCACGTGGATGCACGGAGCGTTTCAGACCCATAGCATGATGAGAAAGCACAGGGTTATCACACAAACAAGATGGCACAACCTTTTTTGTTAGTTCACTTGTGGGGTAGGATTTGGATTGCCTGATTGTTTGTTGTGACACTTGCCACCCGTGGATTGTGAGATTTTTAGACTGTTCTTAGATAGCCCCCTTCTCAGATTCAATTATAGCTCTGCCACTGGATATGTGATACCGGTGCGTACTGCAAGAAGAACATATAGTTGTTTGATTAGTACGGCGTGGCATAGAGTTGTTGGAACACCAAATCGAACAGAATCTGGGACTTGTAGCAGTAAGCTCTAGGTACTTGCCGTCATGGGGTTGACGTTGTGAAGATCTTCTCGAAGCCTCTCATGCCTACACGACAAAAAATGAGGAGATAATACAAACTATAGCTGACAAGATTTGCCAAACAGGCTAATTCTTGTTAGTTTCATGAATATTTAACTCCGAGGAATGGAGGCTAGCTATCTATGTATCTCACTAGAACAACACAACAGAGGAGCTCGCTATATATATTGTGGTTTTTTTCACCTTGTTGGCACCTTCCGCAGCGTCGTGGCTGATATATAATATCAACTATAACACTACGGTGCACTCCCTGGATCGAATGAGGAGCATATTTACAGTTGCGGTGGATAGTGACATGCCTTTAAAAATTAAAACAAATTCATAGCTTGAATAATTTAAATTGGTGCAATGTACACCTTAGTGAAATTTGATCAACCATCTAGTTGTCTATTGCAACCAATGCATAGCTACTTTCACCCTTAGTGAGCTAAGGTTTACGAACTAAAAGGTGCCACGTGGATCCACAGATCGTTTCAGACCCCTGACATAATGAGAAAACGTAAGGGAAATTATCGCAGAAACAAGATGGCACAACCTCTTTTATATAAAATATAGGTCGAACTGTCCCATTTCATTAAAAGAGATGATTCATACATGCACTACGGCAAAACAGTTATTTGCCGAGTGCCGCACTCAGCAAAGGGCCACCAGCTTAGGTTTGATCGGCAAAGGGACCATTGCCGAGTGCCTTCTGTCGGGCACTCGTCAAAGAGTTTGCCGAATGCTTAACCCAGCACTCAGCAAAATAGACGGCGCCACATGGCTGACAGACTATTTGCCGAGTGCCCTGTGCTGAGTGCCTGTGGTCAGCGCACTTGGCACACAGCAGTCGTTTGCCGAGTGCCGTGATGTGGCACTCGGCAAAGAGCTGGTGTGTGCCGACTGCCGAGTGCCCTGCCCATAGGCACTCGACACAGGTGTCCAGCAGCGCCTCGGGAAGGGTGGTCATTGCACTCGGCAAACACGGCCCTTTGGCTGAAATGATAGTATTGTTTCAAACCAAACCATGTTAAGATCGGCTCATAGCAAAACAAGAGATAAGTTATGTTTGGTAGTTAAACAAGAGATAATTGCATAGTATTTCTTTTCAATCAAAAAGTTCACTTAGACAGTGGGATAAGCTGTAAAAAGAAAAGGTGTTTGATCATAAACAAGTCGGAAATATGGTTCTTAATCCCTAATTAACAGGTATACTGACCATCAAGAGAAATAATAAAACCAAGTTAATAATTTACTATGATCATCACATCTCCTACAGCAGGAGGCATCCATAACTTGATAGCATTTTAACATGTAGAGTAGGGACAATTCATGGTCACATGATCTACGGGTGCATGCTACACTGTTTTTACGGACCAGCACCATAATAACATATCTAATTCTGAATCCAAAATTCAGATTTCCTAACAGTGATTTAACTCTTCTTGTATTAGAAGAGTAATGAGGGTTTCATCTCACAATGCATTACGCAGGCGTAAAGAACTAGAGATGTGAGATGCTTTGCTTTAGTCCTCATGACTTGATAAAGGAAAATCTTGAAAATTGAACAGATAATTACCACACATTGAGTGCAAAACTAAAAAACCAGGGACTGCAGGCCATGCCAAATTATGTGACGTACTAAAACCTATGGTCTCCAACCTAGGGTCTTTCAACCTGAAATCTTTCAACAAAAATAAAAGAGAAAATTTACCTAGGGTCTTCAGAGGAGGTGCATGGCAGAGGCGGCGTCGTGGCAGAGGAGGTGCCGGCAGAGCGCAGGGCAGCGTCGGGCCCGGGCACGGGAGGCGTAGGGCAGAGGTGGTGTCGGGCCCAGGCACGGAGGCGTTGGGCAGAGGCGGCGTCGGGCCCAGGCACGGGAGGCATAGGGCGAAGGCGTCGTCGGGCCCGGGCACGAGAGGCACAGGGCGGCACCGGGCCCGGGCACCGAAGCTCGAGGACGGTGGCGTTGGGGCCGGGACGGAGGCGGCCTAAGGCACAGCGGGCTGGGATGGTGGGCGACCGCGTCGGAGCAGACAGTGGCCGGTGCTCGGGGTCACAGGGCGGCGTGTGCGGTGGGCGGCGACGTGCACGGTGGGTGGCGGCGCGGCGTGGTGGGCGGCGGCGCGGTGGGCGGTGAGCAGAGCTGGAGCAGATTTGGTTAAGTGGGCGCGGTAGAGAATAGAGATTGGGTGGGCGCGTGGTTTGCCGAGTGCTAACAAGCCAGGCACTCGGCAAACCCGATATATGTGCTGAGTGCACATATTTTTTCTTAAGGTGCGTTTGGTACGGCTTATGCACAAAGTGCTTATAGTGCTTATACTGCTTATAGTGCTTATTCTATCAAAACTGCTTATAGTGCTTATGTAGCATAAGCAGTCAACCTGTTTGGCAAAACTGCTTATGCTTATTCATCAAAACTGCTTATTCTCACACATAAGCACTATACGGTACGTTTTGCTGCTTTGCCTAAAGTGCTTATGTGTAGTACAAAATGACAAAGTGCTTATAGATGCTTATACCACTTAAGCACTTTGCTATTTTACCGTTTGGCACTTCAAACTGCTTATTGAACATAAGCACTTCCAATAAGCAGCTCAATAAGCTGTGCCAAACACACAGTATCAAAAAAATTAAAAAATTATAAATTACTTTACTGATTCAAAAAATGTCAATATTTTGGCATGACAATTTTTTAATGATATGTTAACTATATAAAATCACATGAAGTCAAATTCAAACATTCCTTTTAAATTTAGTCCAAACCTTAATGACAAACATTTTGGCAAAAGACAGTTTTTGGCAAACATTAATGACTCTCACTTTGGCAAACATTTTGGCAAATGACAAACCTTAATGACTCTCACTTTGGCAAACATTTTGGCAAAAGACAATTTTTACCAAGTGCCTCCGTTTTGTCGAGTGCTCTTAGCGACACTCGACATATCTAGCGTGTGCTGAGTGTGTTTCGTATGCCGAGACAAAATATATTTTTGACGAGTGCTCGACAAAAGGCACTCGGCAAGCGGTACGACACTCGTCATTCGGCCATTTTCACGTAGTGATGGTTACTGATCACATCAGCAGGTTCAGCTAGCCTCCGACAGAAACTAACTGGCAAGCGCATAGACTTTCGGATTTGCACGAGCACGACAACACTTGTTTTTTTTAATCCTTATCCCACTAGCGTTATCACCAGGTCTTCGTATTCCTGTGGATCTTCAAGAATGAGCTCCACCTCTTCAACATTTATCTGGTCGTCTGATTGTACATCGTGTCCCACTTTGATCGGTTTCCTGGTTAGCCACAGTACGTGCCCTCGGCACACTACAATAAATAATCCTTGCCACACACTATTTTTCTTTGGATCAATCCATTTTGTTGCTATATATGTTCTGAAATAAAGTCCGTTCCAGTCCTAATACCTAAGCATCTATAAGAGCAAGTATTATGAGGCTGATTCAGCCAGCGATTTAACCAGCCAGGTCAGACTATTCCTACGTGGAGGAGGGAGAAAGTATGAGAGAGAGTAGAACGGGCGACTAGTGAGTCGCCAGCAGAAGCAGCAACTCCAAGAAAAGTTTTGCTCTTCAACCAATAACGTGTGTGCATGCAAAAAATTATTGAATTAAATATTCAAATGAATGGTTGGCTTTACTCTTCAACCATTATACTAGCTGGTACAATCGATAGCGACATATGATGTGGCCTTTTTAAATCGCCGGCTGCGCCAGCAGCCAGCGATGTTATAAGCCATGCTCTAAGTCTCTGTTCCCGAATCCATTTAGCCACCACGGAATCCAAAAAAAAACAGATGGTTGATTGATTCATTTTCTTCACAAAAATACACATTAATTTCCGGTTTCACACAGTTGCACTGGGTATCAACGATGATGAGTTTATTGTGTGACAATAACCAAATATAGAGTTGGTACTTTTGGTGGCACCTCAATGTTCAAAACTTTTTCAGATATATTATATTATCTTAATTTTCATTGAGAATTATCATCTGTATTTTTGTTAATTTTTTAGAGCTAATTAAGAACATGTCATGAATATTGTAACTCCGATGAACGGGATGTGGCTCACTAGAACAACAGAACAGAGGAGCTCTTGTGCATATGGTATATGGAAAGGGAAGGACCGGTGGCGGAGACCGCGGTTTGAAGGGCACGGAACGCGGTGGTCGTCCCGAAGCGTGTTGCCCGGCAATGGCGGCGGTCCAGCGAATTTCCGCCAGCCGTGCAGCATGCATCATGGCGAGGAACGGGTTTTGGACCGCACGCTTGGCATGGCCCCCTATAACTGCCCTCGCACGGTTGGCCCTCCATATAGCGCCGGAGCAGGCAAGCGGGGTCATCCGGTGACCTCCATTGCCCACCCGCCCCAACGACCATGGAGCCGCCGGGCCTGGCGCTGCTGCTGGCGACGCTGTGGCTGTCCGCGTGCGCCGTGCAGGTGCAGGCCGTGACGAGCGCGGAGGCGTCGTACCTCGCGCACCGGCAGCTGCTGGCGCTGCAGAACAACCTGGAGGACCCGGCGGGCCTGGAGCTGGACGAGCGCGCCGGCGGCGGGCACACGTTCCCGAACCCGCGGCTCCGGCGCGCCTACATCGCGCTGCAGGCCTGGCGGCGCGCCTTCTACTCCGACCCCACCGGCTTCACCTCCAACTGGGCCGGCGGCACGGACGTGTGCGCCTACGCCGGCGTGGTGTGCGCGCCCGCGCTCGACGACGCCGCCGTCACCGTCGTCGCCGGGATCGACCTCAACGGCGCCGACATCGCCGGGTACCTGCCCCCGAGCTCGGCCTGCTCACGGACCTCGCCTTCTTCCACATCAACACCAACCGATTCTGCGGGATCATCCCCAAGTCCATGTCGCGCCTCGCGCTCCTCCACGAGCTCGACGTCAGCAACAACCGCTTCGTGGGGCCCTTCCCGGCCGTCGCGCTCGACATGGCCGCGCTCAAGTACCTCGACATCCGATTCAACGACTTCGAGGGGAGCTGCCGCCCGCGCTCTTCGACAAGGACCTCGACGCCATCTTCGTCAACACCAACCGCTTCGTGGGGCCCATCCCGGACACCCTCGGCAACTCCACCGCCTCCGTCGTCGTCTTCGCCAACAACCAGCTCGTCGGCTGCATCCCCAAGAGCATCGGCCGCATGGCCCACACGCTCGACGAGATCGTCTTCCTCAACAACAGGCTCGACGGGTGCCTGCCGCTCGAGATGGGCCTGCTCGCCAACACCACCGTCGTCGACGTCAGCGGCAACGCCCTCGTCGGCACGCTGCCCGTGCAGCTCGCCGACCTCAAGCGGCTCGAGCAGCTCCACGTGTCCCGCAACGTCTTCACGGGCGTCGTGCACGAGGCCGTCTGCGACCTGCCCGCGCTCGTCAACTTCAGCTTCGCGGCCAACTACTTCAACTCCGAGCCCGTCAAGTGCATGCCGTCCGACAAGGCCCTCGTCAACTTCGACGACGCCGGGAACTGCCTCGGCGCCTTGCGCCCACTGCAGAAGACGCCGCTGCAGTGCGCGCCCGTGCTCGCCAGGCCCGTCGACTGCAGCAAGCACGCGTGCGCCGGCTTCCCCACGCCCGAGAAGAACCCGCCCGTCATGCCCGGGAAGCCGCCCATGGTCAAGGTGCCGCCCGCCACGCCCCGCAGCCCGCCCGAAGACGCGCCGCAGGTGGAGGCACCCGCACCGGCGCCCACAAAGCCCGGCAGCCCACCCGAAGATGCGCCTCAGGTGGAGGCACCAGAGCCCGCGCCTCCTGTCAGCAAGCCACCACCGGCGCCTCTACCTCCTGTCACCAAGCCACCACCGGCACCAGCTGGGTATGCGGCTCCGCCACCTCCAGACTCCGCTTGGCTCCCGGTATCGCCTGAGCGGCCCAGGGCACCCCCACCGCAAGCGAACCCGCCGGTTCTTCCACCTCCGGCACCGGTGAAAACTCTACCACCACCGGCGCCAGTGGCCTCGCCACCTCCTGTGCAGCTTCCCCGCCACCTAAGCCGGTGGCCTCACCACCGCCTCCGGTGATCCCACCTCCTCCACCAGCGCCTGTGGCCTCACCACCACCACCCGTGAAGTCTCCGCCACCGCCAGCTCCGGTGGCCTCGCCACCGCCTCCAGTAAAGTCTCCACCACCGCCGGCTCCTGTGGCCTCTCCTCCGCCTCCTGTGAAATCTCCACCGCCACCTGCTCCAGTTAGCTCTCCACCACCTCCACCTGCTCCAGTAGCCTCGCCACCGCCTCCTGTGAAATCTCCACCACCACCGGCGCCCGTGAGCTCTCCACCTCCGCCGGTGAAATCTCCACCACCACCTACTCCAGCTCAGTCACCCCCACCGGTTCCGGAGAAGTCATCACCTCCACCAACTCCCAAGATCACTCCACCACCAGAAGTGAAGCCTACTCCTCCGCCAACTCCAGTGAAATCACCCCCACAGGTTCCGGAGAAGTCATCACCACCACCCACTCCTAAGATCACTCCACCACCACAAGTGAAGCCTACTCCTCCACCAACTCCAGTGAAATCACCACCGGCTCCGGAAAAAACAACGCCACCTCAAGAAAAGGCTACTCCTCCACCAACTCCGGTGAAATCACCTCTGGCTCCAGAGAAGTTGCAACCACCATCTCCCGTGGAGACACTACCTCCTCCGAAGAAGTCGTCCCCGCCGCAAGTACCAACTACCTCTCCACCGCAGCCACCAAAGTCTTCGCCGCCGCCTGCTCCAGTAGTCAACTTACCACCACCGGCAAAGATCAGCTCACCTCCACCTGCACCGGTCAAGCCACCATCACCACCGGCTCCGGTAATCTCACCACCACCACCGGTGAAATCACCACCTCCTCCGGCACCTGTGAGCTCACCGCCACCTGTAGTCAAGCCTCCCCCACCGGCACCGGTTAGCTCACCACCACCTGCACCAATTAAGCCGCCGTCTCCGCCGCCTCCAGCACCTGTAAGTTCACCCCCACTTGTTGTCACGAGTTCCCCACCAAAGGAAGAAGAAGAATCATCATCGCCACCGGCAGAATCTATACCTACGCCATCATTCGACAACGTCATCCTTCCACCTATCATGGCAAACAAGTATGCATCCCCGCCACCCCCGATGTTCCAAGGTTATTAAGTGTGGATCATCGACAAATGGATGACGAGGAGAATGGAGAAGCGGTATATATGATTGCACGCTGCACACCCATATCTCCATGTAACTTTACTTTTGGCGCCAAAGGCCAACGTGTGGGAATGAATTGGCTCAATTTTTGTGCAACCATTAGTGCTTGACTTTTCATACTGATGTACGTGGGTGTTCACGTGTGAATTACGTGAGGTATGGCAAGGTGTATCGACATATTGGGGGGATGATTCTCGGTGCCTTGTGCTATCACTTCAATTTCTGATTCTTAAATGGAAGTCCGTTATATATATTAGGGAAAGGAAACAAAAAAGAAAAAAAAAGAGTACATATAAGGTTAATTTATTTGCACTAGTTGGGATGTAAAATGGATGTACATGATATATGGGGACTATTGCATACATTAATAATTTGTGATCCATGCGATTCAGCGACATGCTAATATCTCCGTTTCAGTCATTTGTGTGTTCAATCACATCTGAATAAAATGAAATGGGTAACACGAAGAAGCAGAATAGATTTGCATATTTTTCATACAAACAGAAGAAAGGATTAGATTTGCAATATTGTTCTGGAGTTCTGGTTCAGTCTGAAATTATTTCGGGAATGGGTAGTCAAACAGAATCAAAAACAAACACGGGCGTATGTGTCTAAAGCGGATTTCCGTATTACGTAAACCTTGGCAAGAAACGGTATACAGTGTTTACACATCCAGAGTCGTCGTCGTTTTGTACGCAGACGCAGGATTAACGGCCGCTGACGAACCCCATGGCCGCCGCCGCCGGCGATGAATCAAACCTCCGTGCGGTCCTCCTTGAAGCCTTCGGCGACTCGTCGGACAGCGAATCCGATGCGCCCGCTGTGGCCGGCGCGAAGCGGTGGAGATGGGAGGCGGTGACGGAGATCCGGGGGTTGTGGCTCTGCGCCGACTTCCTCTCCGCCGACGAGCAGGCGAGCCTCCTCGCCGCAATCCAACGAGGTGAGTTCCGGTTCGCCTTGATCTTCTGGGTTTGTGTTTTTGTCATTTTAGCAGGATACTGTTTGTAATTTTTTTTTCTATCTTTAGATGTAATCTCTAGAGATAAGACATTGATTTGAGTAACTTCTCAGTTGCTTGGCTTAATTTACAAGTTCTCCTCACAAATTACAGATACTCGCAAAACAAAACTAAGAAAACTCTAGAACGTAGGACATTGATTTGTGTAACTGCTCAATAATTTGATAGCTTGGGTTAATCTATAAGCAAATTTTTCTTCAATTTACAGATGAGTTGGTAATTTTTCTTGTTATAGACGAGTTGTTAATTTACAGATGAGTTGGTAATTTTTCTTCAATCTAATTAACATCATATCCTTAGTTTCATCAAATTATCTGCAAATAGTGCATTAGTATGATTTTTATCTTACATTTGCAAGCTCTAAAACTTTATAGTATAATTTACTTTGAACTCCAACTGTTAAGTGCAATGCATTTCACCAAAAAGCCATCAAGCAGAATCTTAGCTCTACAAAGCCATCAAGCAGAATCTTAGCTCTAATCATCACTGTTATTACTCAAGCAGACTACCTGTTTCTTGTTGATGAGATTAAGTATGATGCTTTTCTGCAGAAGGATGGTTCAGCGATGCGCACAACCAAGTAAGTTTTTGCTTCAACTTTTCAGGATATCCCATTGCCTCACTAGTGTTATAAAGTAATCTGTGTTTCTGCAATAGGATTTCTTTAGAAGATATTAATGGCCCATTTCCTCACTAATGCATAAGTATGGTTTGATTTTTTTATCACATGATCTCCTGTGTAGCTCAAATAAATAATGTGCTTGCCAATAATTGAGATACTCCTGAATGTTCAGCCATTGCTTCTAGTTTTGAAAACACTCCTTTTCTTTTCTTTAGGCGATGAGATTTGGTGATCTCCCTTCGTGGGCTGTTGAACTATCCACACTTGTTCGTGAAGCTATCTGTGTTGGTGACATCAGTGCTCCTGTTAACGAAGAGTTGTCAAACGAGGATGAAGATTCATGCCCTCTGCCATCAGATTTATTGTGGAGAGAACCACTTTTTGATCAACTGATTGCAAATAGATACAGGCCAGGTGAGGTGCGGAACTGTTATACATTTGAATAATTGATTGGTATTGCTGTATTTCATACTCACAAAAAAAGGAACTAAAACAAATACATGACTGCTTTTACTGACACACTCTGACTGGACACTTCTGTTCTTCAATCTAGGGTATTTGTGCTCATGTTGATCTAATGCGCTTCGATGATGGAATTGCAATAGTCTCTCTCGAGTCAGCTTGTGTGATGCACTTCAGTAAAGTAGAACCAGGAGACACAGCTTGTGACATCCTCAAGCAAGGGAATTTTGAATCAACCAAGGTCCCTGTCCACCTGAACCCTGGCTCACTTGTTCTCATGTCAGGCAATGCTAGATATCTCTGGAAGCATGAGATAAACCGCAAACCAGGCGCACAGATATGGGATGGCAGGGAGCTTGAGCAAGATTCTAGAACTTCAGTTACACTGAGAAAACTCCTGGCTTCTTCAAACTGAAATGGTCATGCGAGTCAACAATTGATTTCCTCCAGATTTTTGAGATTTTGGACCACCATTTCAGTCAATTCTAGAAGTGAAGTTACAAATTTCTTTTATTGATGTATATCGAGGAAAACTGTAATGTAATGCAGTCACAAAAAAGCGATCTGGTTCTTCAATGTTCTGTAAGCTATTATTGGCAGTCTTGAGTGAGTAGCCATGTTCAGGTATGACAAAAAGTTCCATTTTCATGAACCCATTGTAATCACAAATTCCACGTGGCAGATGTTGAATGCTGGTGGCTCGCAACTCATAGATCACGACAAACACAGCTTGTAATACTCTAGCTTGACCATTCAATATCATTGACACAGCTTGTGGTCCTTGGCTTATAATATTTGGCAGACGATGAACAGTCAGCTGTGTTTACTGTTTAGTTCTATAATTGTATTCCCTGATTAATATGCCAAACTCAAAATGTTTGAGATGGAGGGAGGCATCAATGCCACCGCTCTGAAATTTTGTTGATCCATTGCAACTATATTGTATAATTCCATTGCAACTACATTCTAATATTTGGTAGAACAATAAGAGGAACTCATTGCTGCCATTTCTAAGCTCCAATATGCCCCCACTCAATGTCTTGTTGCTTCATAAAAAAAGGAATACAATTTCTTGGGTGCCATTGCAAATTTGACCAATCAAGCAGCAAAACAAACATTCAAATTCTTTTGACAGAGGCAGTAATCAGTGACATGGTAACACTGGATTTCATGTTGCTTGACAGCAGTTGGTTTGCAAATTTTCCAAAAGGGTGCATACAACTTCCTTTCTTTAATAAGCAATACTGCTGATTAATGAATAAACCTGCCCATATAGAAGCCAGGTACAAGCATATGATAGACCCATTAGTAGCAAAAAAATGATAGACCCATGAAAATAGCAATTCATTTGAGATTAAAATAGTTAATATTTGGCAGAACAATAAGATACATGCACTCTATTTCTAAGTTTCCATGTGCCAAACTCAAATTCTGGGTGCTTCGTTGAAAAAACAAAGGAATAATTTCTTATGTGCTGATGAGGACATCACTTGTTCTTTTGATAGATGCTATTGCAAAATCGACAGAGGCAGGAATCAAGCAACAGAAACAAACACTCAAATTCTTTTACCGAGGCAAGAATCGATGGCGAGGTAGCTCTGAATTATATATTGCTTCATAGCAGTTGGTTTGCATATTTCCATGTGTAACAAGCACTGATCCTATAGAAATAGAAATCCTATCAAATATCCAGCATCTTCAGTCACCAGATCTTCAAAATTTCAGTATCTTGATTGAAGCAGTGGCTTCGATGCTCAGCCATGCCTCACATTTTTATGAGCAATCGAGCAGTGCAAAAGTTTAGGAACAATTCTCAGTCAAGTCACCAATCACCATTGCCGGTGGCGAGTGGCGTGAGCTCAATCAGGGATTCAGGGGCTGTCCTTGGCTCCTTGCCGTGCTGACGGTGGTGAGTGGGGAGATGGTTGGAGTAGGGCTTCCATGAGGGGCGAATGTGATTGGGCTTCGCATTTCCGTCGGGGAGGACGGCGGCGGCGGCGGTGCGGGATGGCGAGAGGAGGAGGGCAGCCATTGAAGGGGGAAGACAGGACAGAGGAGCCGGCGGACGGCGGCGGACCAAAACAGGGGCCTTTTGTAAATTAACCGGAGAAATACTTTTCATAAAACCCCTAATTAGGATCGCCATCAATAATCGCGATCCCAACCAGGGGCCATATGCAAATATTAGGATAGCGACAATTCATTGAGATCCAAACCAGGGGGTGTCTGTAAATATTTGCGCCGGCAGCCATTGCTCTCGGCGAGGTCGCGCTGCCGCCGGCGACCTTTGCTTCGCCCCGCCTCCGTGCGTCTCGCACTCGTATCCATCGAATTGAACCCCGGGCCGCCTCATCCAGATGCGCGCGCGGTGGCCGGAGATGCTGAGCGAGCGACCATGCCGATCGCCATTGCTCGCGAGGAGGCGGCGTGGGCTCGCCGAGAACTGAGTTTCCAACATCCGTTGCATCCGTCATTAGCGGCCGCATTCCAGTTCCAGGTGAGCGGAAAGCCTGAAACTTGTGTTGGCAACTGCAACCTTCAATGCCGATGCCTACCCCTTGGTTCCAGCTTTCCAGATACTAAATCACTATTTCAACTTTCTGTTTGTTTAGATGCATGATCGTTACCTGCAAATTTCGGCACCAAATGTGATCATTATCGTCTCCTTTGTGGTCTCACGACAGATTATTCTGAAACTCAAAAACGTGAAGGTTCAGGCTCCAGACAGGTTGTTCTCCGTTGCCTTCAAAACTCTGCTCAATTATGGCGCACTTTTCCATACCATTGCAGATTTGATCAAGCCTCTCAAATGAAAGCTATAATGATTCTAATTTCCAAATCGCCCCACGCTTTGTCTGAATGATTCAGGTTAAGACATAACATTACATTGCACTAGCAATAAAAATGCAGAGTGAGCTGTCCGTAATCTTTTGTCTGTCTTGTAGAGAGAACGGTGTCCAATTTAACATGTACTAGCTAATCTTTACTTATGAAGTGAGCTGATTCTCAGTCAGGAGTTTGATTAAGAAAAAAAATTGTTCATTTTGGCACTGTCTGAAACAATTTCCATTTTGACTTGCATAGTTAGCAAGACTGCAATTCTTTTTACTGGAACCATGCTCAATCATCGAGTATTTTTGCATTCCATTGTTTTCTTTTATCAGACCTATCAAATAAAATTTAGAAGAATTCCTATTTCCAAATCAGGCCGCCCTATTCCAAGTTCTTTGCCTGAATGATTCAGGTTAAGTCACAGCATTGCATTGCACTAGCAATAGAAATGAAGAGTGAATTGTCTGTGAGTCTTCTTCTACCTCTCTTGTAGAGAGAGTGGTGTTCACTTTAATATGTAGCTAATTTTTTTACTTTATGAAATGGACAAATTTTCAAACAGGAGTTAGATAAAAAAATATTATCCATTTTGGCACTGTCTGAAACAATCTGCATTTTGACTTGGATAGCCTGCAAGACTGCTACTCCTTTTCCTTTTCAGAAAAGCAGGAATTAGATAAACAAAACAGGGAAATTCAATCTCTTTCTCCTATATTATCCATGACCTGTGTTTGAGAAAAATAGATAGCGTCCATAATCTCTCTATTGAATAATCCAAGTATATGCAGGTAAAACACTTTCTTTCTTTCTTTGCATTTTACTTTTCGACAGTACTCAGTCAAGCAACTAATATGCATGTGGTCTTCATTAATAAATATCGGGTTCCATGATCCTGGCGTACGATCGGTGGTCCTGTTGCCCATGATCATCCACTGCTTCGTCCATTACCTGTTCAGGATGTATTGCACCATGTACTGGTTAGTTGGGTGCTTTAATTCGTTATTAAAAGAACTACAGAGCAAAATGTGTGCCTCTCTCTCTCTCCCTCCCTCCCTCTCTCTATATATGCGCACTTGAGTGTGAAATTTCTTCATATCGACTGCTTGTTGATCAGAAAATATGTGAGGCTTGTTAGCAGGGAAGAGGAAGAAATAGAGTTCCTAAGAGCAGTAGGAGTGGGAACATGAAGGAATGCGCAGGATCTAATTTCTCCTCTACCATTTGAGGCAGATATCAGTTTGATGCATTCCTGATGCCTCCCATTCCTATAGTTCTTAGGTGCTCCTTCCTCTTCCCATATGTTAATACATATACTTGGATGAGGTTTCCTTATGGCAAGCCAGTAAGAAAAAGAAAGAGAGCGCTTAAGAGCTGTGGGAATGGGAACTTTGAGGAATGCCTAGGTTTGATGTTCCCGCTTACTCCTACTGTTCTTAGGAACTCATTTCTCTTCCTTTTAGATTAAGCAATAGTCTTAGCACAAAAAAAATGGCCACGTGCTTCCAAATATGTGAGGCGGGAAAAGGAAGCAAAGAGGGCCTAAGAGAAGTGGGCATGGGAACATGGAGGAAGACATTGACCCTCTGTTTCCACATCATATGGTTGAGGCAGACACCCATTTTACGTTTTCCCAATGCCTCCCATGCCTATTTTTGTTAGGTTCTCCTTCCTCTTCCTTTGGGCTCACACAATGCTCTGACTTTAGAGGATGTGTGGTGTGCTTTTTGTCCTTACGTGACTTACTTTTTTGCGGTTTTTTTGTACCCCTTAATTTGTGAATGAGTTGAGGACTAGGTTAGTTTTTCTCAAGAAAGCACAAAATGAAATTTTGCTTTGTAACTTTTTCCTTCTCTCAGTTCTCCTAGAGATTCTTCATAAATTAGTTAAACAAGAAAAATGGATTGTTGCCTTACACATCCTTGCTAAACTGTTACGTCTTTTTAGCCTTGCTACATGCCATAACTTATAGATCAGCATAAAGAACACACTGAATCAGTGCCTAAGAAAATCAAATAATTGTTTGTCCCTTCGAAGCACTCGGATGCTTGTGAGATGGTTTCTTTCTTTGCCTCTAACTGGCCAGACGCCAGGAGGAGCCTTAATTATACTGGAAGCAAATCCTTTGATCGCTGCCATGACCACAACTTCGTACAACCCTCATATTCTGCCAAATGGTTTTTTTTTTTAAAAAAAAGGGATAATTTTATACTTTTTTGTGAATAAGTTTGGTTCAGTCATCGACCTATCTTCTGTGTGATGATGAACTATGTTTCGTTTTGTTAGAGTGTTTACAACACAATTAATAATGTCCGCGGTTGGCAGGTTGTGACATCCTGTGTCACAAAATTACGGGTTAGCATTCTGAAAACGTGCCCCTGACCTATTAGCACTCCCACAAGAAAAATCTTTGACATGCAATTAGTTTTGTGTGGTCAATTAATTTAAATTCAATTTGCATTGAACTACAACTCAAATTTTTACAACATAAATTGGGTGCACCAAAAATCTATGTTGTAGTGCATGTCAAAGGAAAAATCCAAGCCAAACCCCAGCCATTTTCTCAAGCATTTGAGGTTCCAAATAAATCGGACAAATCCGGAAAACAGTCTGACTGTAGAAATTATCAGATTTTTCCTGGGGAAGTTCATGGAGAGGTTGAGGTCTCAGAAATTAGATCCAATCTTGGTAAGCACGAGGATATTTTGTTTTAGTATTTTCGAGCTCGGGAAGGCCTTCTTTTGGATTTTCAAAGGGGACCGAATTTGGAAAACCAACCAAATTTCAAAGGAACTCGGGCCCACCTGTCAGCCTCTCCCTCTCATCTCCCGGCGCGCTTCAGAGCATCGCCGGCGCCTTCGCGCCGCGTGGCGGCCATGCGCCGTCGGAACCACCACCCCGGTCGCCACGACACCCCCGGCCGCGCCCCGCTCCTCTGTCTCCAAGCTCGTTTTCTCTCTCCCACCCTTTCGCAAGCACCGAGCTCCATTGCTGCCGCCGCGTGCAGCTCGTCGTCCGGCTGCTGCGCTACGCCAACCGACCAGATCAAGGCACCCACACACGCACAAGCTGCTGCTCTTCAATCGAGGCCAAGTACCGTTCGAAGAGATGGACTAGCCACCGTGGATTAATTGCTTTTCTCCGAGGAGCTTGCAATCGACCAATACCGGGCACACCTCAAAATATTCCGGCTCCGGTGAGTCTCCATGCAATCTTCCCGGCCCACCAGGTGCGCACCCCTCTCACGCATCTGTCCGACCTTCTCCTCGCTTGTTTCCCTGCACAAGGTAGTCGGAACCCGAGTTTTCCCCGCCGCCGTCGACGAACGCCGGAGCTCCACGTCGACAGCCGCCCCCAACCTCTCCCCGTGCCAAACACCTCGCGAACGGTGTTCTCCATGCCGCCACGAAGCTCCTCGAAGTGAAAGCCCATCTCTTCATCCATCCTTTCGACCGCTAGACGCCGTCGAAGCCCGCGTTCCCGTGCCCCTTGCCGCTGCCGCTTTCCGGTGAGTGGTTGCCCTCGAAACCACCTCGGTTGAATGTGTGTTGAGCTTCTGTGCGTGCTAGTATTTTTCGCGCAATTTTTAGTGTCCAGTTGACCCGATTCCGTCCGGACGAGGCGCCGCCGGCGAGCTCCGTCCGCCATGGACGCTGCAGGCCAACCGGCAGCTTGCGCCGAGCGCCTAGCCCCGTGCCCCACGGTGCTTGGGCTGCACTGCCTATTGGGCTCTAAGCAAGCCGGCCCAACTAAAAGAAAAACCAGCCCGCACAGCTTTAATCTTTTCCGAATTTAATTTATTTTAGGAGATAGGGTAAACTTCAATATTTCATAACTAATTCTCTGGAGTTGATAAAATTGCAAACTAAAATTGGTTGAAATCCTTGAGACGAGTACTATTTAATGGTGCAGTTAGATTTACATTATCAGAGGCAAATTAATTGAGCTAATTTCCTTTTTGGAGATTCAAGAATATGGCTTAATTAATTACTTGGATTGTCTCAAATTATGAAGCTTGGTTTAATTATTATCTATAGCATGTGCCTAAGGACCAGGAGCAATTTAATTGCTATTTTTACCTAGTTTTGCTAGGATTATTGAATTATTCTCTTGCACATGCGATAATGATTTAAATGCTTCATGGGAGTTGATGAGAGAGATAAATTAGATAATCACCTTAAATCATTTTCACCCTGCTGGACAGCACGTTAATTTATACTCATGAATTAAATGTATTTGATGAAATCCGCACGTGTTCCGTAAAATATTCAATGTCTTGTTTTCATCAAAAATTTACACATCACCCTTGCATCATGTAGCTGCGGTGGTGAACGTGGTGACCAGCGAGGAAGAGCCGAAGTTGCTGCTGTTGTTGACCCAGCTACTCAGGGTCAAGCTCAAGGCAAGCCCCGGTGCACAACCTTTTAATTTAAGTATTTTATTTTCATCACTATGTTTGTAGGTCTGTATTGTGCATTAGGTCTACAGGAGTTGTGATGAAAACCCTAGCATGCAGATAGGATCCCGTTTACCCCGATTCGATCACCATACGCTAGATGCTTGCTTAAATAGGGCGATGATCCGTCGAGTGGTACGGAGACCACTCGTAGATAGGACAATCACATTTTTGGGGACCCGATGCTAAGTATCAAGTTGAGAATGGAAAATTGGAGGCCGGACGGGCAACTAGGGGAAAGTGAAGGACTGAAAGAGTCTTCAAGGTTGTAGCCCCGTCTCGTGCACACAAGGACCGCGTCGTGTCCGGCCCATGTGGAATAAGTTTGAACGTACTTGTTTTGCATGCTGGAGTTTATGGGCCCAATAAACCGATGTAGCGATGGATTGCTGTAAGGTTGGAAGATTTCCCTACTCCCTTGGTTACTAGGCGGTTTTTGGGAGGAGAGGAGGGAGCACTCCACTCACGGATGACGTCCGGGACGGCATCGCGTGAGGGACCCTTCTCGGGGCGGTAGGACCCGGACGACCTTATGGTGCCCGAGCGAAAGGTTGTCTCATGCGGCTTCCGGAAGCGCGTATGTGACGTGCGGACAGGTTTCTCCTGCAGGATGTAAATCGATTCGAATCGCTGCCCCTCACAAGTAACGAGTACCACTTGTCCCTGCGCCGGAACGTAGTAAGAAGAGGAACATTGATGATGATGATTATGATTAATTTTGCTGTATTGCTTAATTACTTGTTTGGAAACATGTAATGCAATAGCTTAGTGCAAATTAAATTTATTCTTTCTTGCAACTTAATTAAACTGCTAAAAGATGAAAGTAAGGATTCACTTGTAGGCCAGCTTAGTGCTTATATGTACCCTATCCCCCTGGCCTTTGCATGTCTAGAAGTCGGCTGTAGATGGCCACCTTGGCGGGTCGGTCTTGCTGAGCTCTAGTTGCTCGGGGCTTTGCTCTATGTGGTTTTCGGAGGATACCGCCGTGCATGACTTCGACGTCGGCGATGACGTCCGGCAGGAGGAGACTCCGGATGACGGCCACTACACTTGGGAGTGGTGCGGCCCGGATGAGTAGAGGAGTTGATGTGCCGGTAAGATGTTCTAGGGCAGGAACATCTGTCTCTGCCGGATGCCCGTGATGTATCGCCGAGAGAGAGCGATTGTATCTTTTGCTTCCGCTGTTTAGTTGTTTTCCAAACTTATTAGCTTCCGATGTTTCGAGACTCGATGTACATTTGTACTGGGATGAATGTAAGACGTGTACTTATATTCATTGCATTATGCTTATGTTTGTATGTTGTAATATCGGGTATCACAGCGCGTGATGCCACCCATGATGATCCTGGAGATGGAAACGCCTCTTCGTGAGACGGGTCTGTCACACAGGTGTGCAGCCATGGGATTGCAGGGAACTTGAGCAGCAAGAACTTCAATTACCCTAAGAAAACGCCTGCCTTGTCCAAACTGAAACAGATACGGCAGCCAGGAATTGATCTTTTGATTTGCTTTCTGTTAGAAAACCGGCCACTTCTACATACTACAGTTATAGAGTTGTCACTGTGTTTTCCAATGAACTGTATGGTGAAACATTGTAATAAAATGTCAGCCAGTGACTGCACACGCAGTCGACTGCTGAGAATCACGATCGAGGAGATGGGCGGCGTTGAGGTGGCAAGAACACAACTGGGATAATTTCGCGCCGCGAAAGGTTCCAATTTTCTTCTGGGTGCTGAGGAACGGCAACACCAGGACGCGAGAGTTCCTCCATGCCAAGGGTACAATTCAGTCACCGACTTGCCCCTTCTGCATATCTGAACCTGAATCTATTGATCATCTGTTTATCTGTTGCCCGTCGGTGCGCCCAATCTGAGACTCGCTCCTACCAGATGCTACCGGCGCTCAGTCAGTGGATGACATCTGCCAGGCCTTCGATCACCTCCTACCTGCCTGGCATGTGCAACGGCGCAACAAGAAAAATTTTTAGGACGTGGTCATGGCTCTTTCACCCGTTGCTTCCATGTTGCAGGACCATCTTCTGCTGTGGGTCGTGCGTGCCCCAGAAAAAATTTCCACTCAACTGCTTGTGGGCTGAAGCGTTTCAGTTGTAGATGTAATTAGACAGCATTAGCCCCTGTAACCTCTCTTTTCTGTTTCATCCTACGCTTAAGGCGTTTGTAAACAAAACTTTGTTTCGTTTGCAATGAGAAAATTCAGGTGGGGAGCTCCCCCACCGTAGATTTCCTTTAAAAATAAAGGAGAGGGGCGACGGGCGGCAGTGGGCCAAACACAAGGGGCGTTTTTAGAAATTAACCACACCTTCGAAGGTTCGACAGTGCGACCATGCCACTCAGGAGTCAGGATGCGGCGGATTGGACCGCCCGGGAATTGAGAGGATATCTTCCGATATCAATTCCCTTGTGCATTATATATCACTGGAATCACTGCAACATTATTGACGTCTCTGATTGATCTTACTCTTGTCCTGGTCCATAATACTTTGTGACAGTAGCATGAAGACCCGTATATATTGTGGTCCATGTGCTCCCAGTAATATATATTATACACACAAAACGAACTGCAGTTCACATTTATGGATTGGCAACCGTGCCCACAGTCCCACACTATATAAGGTCCTACATTGAGCCTTTTTTAGAGCATATTCAAATAAGTAGGAGTCCACCAGACGAGACACAGACCAGAGGTGAAAATGGCATGTATATAGCCGAAAGCAAGAATCAAATAGCACACGGTGCACCTTGCAAACACTCAACATGCAATGTGGACTCTTGGGCATGGGAGTCATCAGGAGTCCATGTCCTGCTCTTGATCCTCAATGTACTTCGTAGCCTTTTCTTTCATCTCCAGGAGTCCACATCCGAAGTTGTTTCAGTCTCGTTTCACGGGCTATGTCTGATCGGATGGCGTGAGGAGAGAAGCCATGGAAGGTGGAGGAGAGGGGTCGGCGGGCGGCGGCATACCAGTCAGGGAACGAGATCCTCTGCCGAACAGCAGCTGTTCATTTCCGATCGGACGACCCTGCGCGATGTACTTTCAACAAAACCCACTAGTTAGGATCACGATCCAAACTGCTAGGGGGTAATATGCAAAACACCGAGATTGCGACTACTCACTGCGAACGAGGGCTCCAGCAAATATTTTTGACAGCAACTACTGTTGACGGCGAGGACGTATATAGGTCCCTTTTACGGTACATTTTACCACCTCAAGTTGCAAGGTGGTAACAAAATAATATGGACCGTTAGATTACTGTCATTACTTCGCTGAATACTGGAATTAATTACCACCTTGTGAAAGTATCATGAAGAGCATTATGATGTTCTCCATCTGCTCGCAATATATACACCAAACACCGCAGTCCACACACCTGGATTGGCCACCACGCCACACAATATAAGCTCTTGCATTTCAGCTTTTTAGAGCATAGTGATGGAGAGACTGCATATAGCCCAAGCACGAACGAACGATACATGCCTTGCAGAAAGTGGATTCCTGGGCAATCCTGGGAAATGAGAGGCATCAGGAGTCCACGTCATGCTCGTCTTCATTGAATCTCAAGATCATGGCTCGTCACCCAGGAGGAGCATGAAGAGGAGATGGTTGACTTCACCGGACAAGGCTTGGGGGTGAGCGATGGCGAGGATCCTGAGGAAGAGGAGGAGGAAGGACACACTAGAGGCTTGACTACGGCCATTGTAGCGAGGGCATGGTAATGCTGTGGGACGAAATGCCTGATTGCCTGCAGCAGGGTGAGCAGCGCAAAAGCGTGTGAACTTTATGTGTAGTCTACTATGTAGTATGTACTGTCTGTTTGTACAGATTACGGTGGCCAATTTACACATGTACCTAAGTTTTACTTTATGAAGTGAACGAATTGTGAAACATGAGTTGGATGAAAAAAAACATAGTCCATTTTGCAAGTGTCTGAAACAATCCTCATTTTGACTTCCAGCAGCACATTTTTCAGGTCCAAAATAATGGCCATTATTTTTCCTCAACTAATGGCCATTAGTTGGATCTAGCGGTGTAGATTAAATTTTAGAAGTTAATAACTAATGGCCATTAGTAAGGGTAATATTGTCAAAATAATATGATTATAATACAAAAAATCATCTTAACTAATAAGTTAGTCAATTTTTACATGAATATGTTAGAAAATATTTATTTTAAATTTGATTAATCATCATCATTATTATTGTAGTCAAGTTTTAGTGTATTTAACACAAGTTTGTATGATAAAAATATTAATTTTTTAGTGCAATTACTAAACTACCCTTGAACTAATGGCCATTAGTTGAGAAAAATAATGGTCATTATTTTATACCTGAAAACCTCTGTCCGTGACTTGTGTTCCAGAAATTAAAAAAACATTGTCCAGCATCTATCTATTCAAAAACCCAAGTATATGCGAGTAATTAAAAGACTCCTAATTTTCTTCCGCATTTTACTTCTTCATTGACAAACTATGATCCTGGTGTACATTACGTGGTCCCACTGCTCATGCTGTCGAGTGACTTGCATAAACTGTATTGCACCACGCATGTACTAGTTAGTTGGGTGTTTAATGAAAGGTCCCCCTCCCCCCTCTATATATATGCATAGTTGAACGAGGAATTGCTTTTCATTGTAGCTTGTTGAATATAACATATGTGAAACTTTTTAGCAGGGAAGAGGAAGCAATAGAGCTCTTAAGAGCTGTAGGAATGGGAACATGAAGGAATGTGTATGATCTAGTTTCTCCTCTACCATTTGAGGCAGATATTAGTTCCACGCATTCCTGATGCCTCCTATTCCTATAGTTCTTAGGTGCTCCTTCCTATTCCTTTTGCTACAATAATGATTCAGTGACAAAGATATATATGCTAATACATCTATTTGGATGAGATGTTCTTATAGCAATCTAGTAAGAGGAAGAAAGAGAGGGATCAAGAGCTGTGGGAAATGGAAACATTGAGCAAAACTAGGTTGATGGTTCCCTCGTAACAGAACCTGAGGTCAAAAGAGGTGTGGATGCACGGATTAGCGTGGACATTAGCATGTCCAGTCTAGCTTGGCACTTTTGACGCGAGTGGGGAGTTATGGCCTGTTTGGATCGTTGCCAAAACATGACATACCAAAAGTTTGGCGTGCCATACCTTTTATGGCAATTGTTTGTTTATCTACCAGAGATGTGGCACACCAAAAAAAGTGGGGCAGCGGAGACCCGGTTAACCAAAGAATGTTCGCGAAGATTGCGGCAAGCAAAACGTTCGCCACTCTTTTAGTGATCTTGCACGATCCATGTTGGTGTCACCGCTGTGAGGAAAAAAAAGGTCCTTTCACCACGAAAGAGAGCGTGCACTCATGGCGCGAAACCAGCGCAAGGTTCTGCCTATATTCTCCTCTGTGTGTTCCCTATATTTCAATTCCTCCTGCCCCTTCTCTAATCCCCTTCTTCCTTGCTTATCGGTTCCCCATCCAAATCCTTTGCTTCTGCCCCTAAAATGTATCTGCTTCTTTTTCTGCTATATATGTTATTGTATTCCCGCCTTAATCCCCTTTCCCAATGTTTAGATTGATTGGCTGGTGCGATGGGTGAGACCATCCCTTCCATTGGTCTACAGATCTAAGAGCGGATCCAAGAGAGCCCCATAAACTCTCCCTGAACTAAATTAATAATGAGGTTTAATCTAAAAAACGATCTCCAACAGCTCATAGATTTATTCCACCCTAAATTCATCTCATTTGTAGCTAGAAATAGGGAGAAAGTTGGGCCCCCAATCCTTCTAAGCATATGTAATTATTATAATTAGTTGTGCTACTAAGAAATTTTATGGTCATCATCCAAACATTTGCCACATTTATTCTGCCATATATATATTTGGTAACAAACCAAACAATGTCATTTTGGCGTAAGTTTGTCATGCCACAAAAAAGTTTTTGTATGGCATGTTTTGGCATCAAATCAAACAGGACCTTAAAGTGCTCAAGGTAATTTTTTTAGAGGCCGCATGCAATTGGTTGTATGGTCAAAGCGATTAAACCATGGCAGAGAATGCAGTGATGAGTGCCTTTCTCAAACCTTGAGGCATGTGAGGAAAATGTCGACAGGGAGAGGGGCAGGCAACGATACCGGCAGGTTTGCCAATACCAGGATCCAAAAATATAGTACAGATCGAGAAACATGGAAAACTAAGCTTGCCAAAAAAAAAGAAATGGAAATATAGAATAATATTGGTGTAACAGAAGCTCATCGTGATACAATTCAATAATCTGAAAATAGTACATAATCACAAAATAAGTGGATAAAATTAACTTCTCATAATTTTTGAAAAAAAAACATTTTCCACAAATATAATGCGATCTACTATGAAATCAAATTTGGAATTGTAAAATGTTGATATTGCAACTTGGAACGAAAAAGAAAAACTTTCATGTGAAAAAAATAAATATGTACTGTATGGCAAGTCAAACTTCCAAAATAGGAAATGGAAAAAATAACATACACAACACAAATATGCAGATTTTTGTTTTACAAAATTTGATTCATGGATTTTGAAATTGAATGCACAAAATCTTGTTTGACTAACTGAGATTACTACATCAGTGAAAAATATGTACTGAGTTGATAGAAAAGTAAACATTCAAAAAGAAAAATAATGTAGCAAAATACATTTTGTGATCCGAATACTTGCCGACTGATCCAGTGTAGATCACAGCATTGCATTGCGACACCCGGCCACGGGGTCGGCCGTGACGGCAGGACAAGGTTACTGTGATAGTGGTATCCAAAGAAAGAACAGATACAATGTGGTATCCAAAGCAAGAACAAAGACAATGTTCTCTTTGGAAATCTTTACACAATTTTGAAAACGAAAAGAATCAGACTGAATAACATGTTTAAACCACATTGAACCATGAGTACTCGAGCAGCTGAATTGTGCTTACATTTCTATTTTCGACTAACTCAAAATCTTGTGTCATGAGGAACACTGAGAAAATGCATCAGCATGTTCAGTATGACACTAGTCGTAATCACAGACTACAAAATGCCTGTAGTCGTAATCATATTGTCAGGTTTCTGCATTTCCATCTTGTCCATCTTCCATTTCATCAAATCGTGTGTTTGAAGATTGATTTTTTTTTTCTGGTCTGCATCCAGATGACCAATTGTACAAATCAGACCTTCGCTACACCAGCAGACATAGCCATTTCCTCCAAAAGTTCTTGCTGTTCCATTGTAGCGCACGACTGCAGATGTTTTTTTCACACAAACTTTAGCAAATATACAAGATGAATTCAAGTTACTGCATGAATTTTTATGTATTGTGTACTGCAAAATTTACAAATATTTTTCAAAGGAATTCAAAAAATAATTTGTATTATGTGGTGTACCTGAATAGCGGCCTCGATATCTCCTAAAAGGAAGCTAGTTAGTTCAAAGTTCATCTTCAATCGATGATCAGTGACTCTGTTGTCCTGTAAGCAAAAGAATACATATTATAAGTTTATTTTGAATGTTGGCAGACATGCTTAATTGGTATCACACCGCGAGATGGGACTCTGGATATATATATGTACCTTGTAATTGTATGTCCTTATTTTCTCTGATCGAGCACCAGTACCAACCTTCAATTGTGCTAGTATTAGTGACATCCAATAAATTTGTTACAAAATCAATCATAACTTCATAAGAAACAAGCCTATTTACTATATAAAGTAAAAGGTGCTGCTTTTGTAGTCTTGTTACAGTTGAAATTAGTCATAACAAAGAACTAACATTTTGTGAATCTCAACTATTCCTTTTTTATGTGAAATATTTAAAGCAAGTACTCTTCGTTTCAGTTTAATGTAGTAGTTATACCGTTAGAACATATAAATAACAACATACCTGCATTTTCCTCTGGTTTCTTAGTGACTCTTGTTGCTCCCTTAATTTTATCTCGTAACTGTAATGTTTATGGTGGTAGATATATATGAGGGACAGATACACAAGGATGTACACATCTTAAACTAAAATATACCATTTGACAATAATAAGGACCACTTTTCCAACAAAAAAAAACTAAACTTGCACTAAAATGATGGTCCATTGCCAAAGAACATATTTAGAAGCAAAATAATTGAGGTGCTACAGAAAATGTGCACAAGAGTAACTCTTAGCAAAGATATACAATAACAAAAGAACTTACAGTTTTGCTCTCAACAATTGGAATGCTCGTTCCTTGTTTTGAAGCTGTGACCTCTCTTCTGTGCAGAATATCCTAATTCCCGTAGGTTTGTGAATAAGATCAATAGCCGTTTCTACCTTGTTAACATTCTGCCCTGCATTTATTGAGACTTTAGAGGATGCTCAGTTGTAATTTTTCCCAATTAAGACATGACAGTCTGTAGCTGATTGTACCTCCAGCTCCACCAGATCTTGCTGCTTTAAGTTCAATATCTTTCGGATCAATAACCACATCAACTTCATCAGCCTACTATGCCACAGGAAACACATTAGGCTTCTCAAAAATAAAAAGGAAATTCACATCGTAAAACTGCTGGCAAATATGCAATGGTGTACCTCAGGCATAATAGCTACAGTAGCTGTTGACGTGTGAACACGGCCCATAGTCTCTGTCAGGGGAACACGCTGAACACGGTGTACGCCAGATTCGAACTTTAATTTACTATAGACTTGTTTCCCTTTGACCTCCATCACATATGTCTTGTATCCACCCATGTCAGCCTGAAAGGTTCAACTTAGTGAGCAGCATGTTACTACCCTATAGTAAGGTTAAGTTTGCAATTGCATACATCTGAGGAAGAAACCGGTTTAAACTTCCAATTGTTGCGCTCACAATATCTCTGATACATGCGTACCTACAGAAAAGCCATTTCATATTTAACTGCTGATATAGAAGTAGCACTAATATATCAAAATCAGCATATGTTCAACAATCATTAGTATTCCACTATTTTAACAGAGTGAAAAAAAAAACACGAACTAGTATATCAGTAGGTAAATTGTACTCAAACTGCATAAACTAGCATCTACCTACAAGGTCACCAGCCCAAATCCCAGCTTCATCACCACCAGTGCCAGCTCTTACTGCAGAAAGGAGGACAATATGGTTCTCAGTACCAGAACAAGGCCAGCAACAAATGTCACAACATTTCGACAGTATGATTGGACAGATATATACTCGAATTCAAGAGTATAACTGACTGTTGAGACGTACCTTCAAGCAAGATGTTGCGTTCATCTAGAGGATCACTGGGAATCAATAACAGCTGAAATGAGGAAGAGGAAACAGGAGCAATGAGAGGCATTTTAACGTGTCTAAAACTCTAATGAGTATCTCAATCGAAAACAGAAAGCAGTAGCACAGAATGCATTCTGTTAATCATATTGTCTAGAATAGATGCCATATATCATAACTAGTATCAATCAAATTACCTTCAATTTTCCCTCAAGGTCTGCAAGCTGGTTAGATAGAGACTCCAGTTCTGACTGTATCATCTCTGCCATATCAGGGTCATCTCCATTCTCCTTTTGCAAAGCTGTAACATTGGTCAGCAAAAGAGTTGGTTGGAGTCCAGTAGTAAATCCCAGACACAAGAAAATCTGAAGCATACCAACCTTTTGTCTCTTCTAGTTGTTTCTCACAATCCTTAAACTGTCTGTATGTAGTCACCACCTAAATGTATTTTTGGCAAAAGAAAAGGTGATGTAATAATTGAGAAAAACAAGCTGCTCAATTTCAGTTAATATGTAACCAAAAAGCAGATGCAAGTGATACCTGATCCAATTCAGCAACCGACTGTGCAAGTTTTTGGTACTCGCTAGGATCTGATACAATGTCAGGATCTGCCAACCTAACCTGAAATAGATACTCTGCTCGTCAGGTATGAGAGTTTTACATATAATGTTTACTCGCTTTTTCCTGATTGTTGTTTAAGAAACATGATTATTTCTGAACTAATTTTCTGTAGGACCTGAAAGATACTTTAAGGACTAGGATTTTGGGGACAAAAATCCATTGCCGGCTTCTCATATTAAAGCGCTAACAGTTGAACACCATACCGACATTTCTTTCCAGGCCTTCTCCGCAGAATCCAATTTCGCTATGAGATATGGCTCCTGCAAGAACCATGAAAAGGAATATTCATACTTACATCATATAATCAAACTATGCCCTTAGCTTGAGTTTGAAAGGTAAAATTTTAGCGCTCAAACACTCGATGTTCAGTACGAACAAAATTTAGGATAAGTGACAGCTACAGGCATGGCAAGCTTGAGCTCGAACAGGCACTAAATAGTTTGAACCCAAAATGATTCAGATACAACTCTACTGTTACAGTTTCCATCTATTTCCAGGAAACCGTCAAGACAACCACCAAGAGCGTGCAGAGGATAAGGATGGACACTTTACCGCCATGCAGATGACCGAGCAGGACCTCCTGCGCCGCCTGCCGTGGAATAGAGGAACGCCGGGGAGCGGCCAACCCCGAGCGACCGGAGCGACGGCGGCGGGAGCGCGGAAGAAGCTGGCGAGGAAAGGCTCCATTTTTCTGTGAAGAAGCGGAGGGGCCACGAGAGGTGGGGATGTGAGCAGCATCTGAGGATAGAAGAAGACTGGAGAGCAGCCTGCTTCCGGTTGCTTTAAGATGCGTGCGTTCAGTTGTCCGATTGGAAGTGCTGGCGGTAGCCAATTTTGCCCTCGATATTTGGCCGAAGATATTTGCTTCGTGGAAAACCTTCACCAATCAACAAAACAATAAAACTTCCAAGATCATTCCAGAATCCAGACCAGTTTCAGGTATTATTAGTTAGATGGCGCAGTATACACACGCTGGTGTAACAATCGATCTGTTCTTCAATAAAAAATTTCTTCTGCACATAAACGTATCCTTTCATGTACAGACAATTCTTCGAGGCAAAATAGGCATAGAATTAAATTTACAACTGAATGCTACCAAATCTTCAGAGGCAAAATAGGCGTGGAATTGAATTTACAACTGAATTCTACAACTCAGCCCAATGGACTCGCACACTGTACACTTCAATTCTACAGATCCTAAGGTTTTCTTGGCGTAGGTGACCTTCCTTCCATTGTTTGCAACCGTTGCTTCAGATGGAACACTTCAACCTGACAAAAGTAACCGCAACATGCCAAGTCCATTCAGTGAAATCTGTCGCCCTTTTTCAGTGAAAAATCTCTTAATCAATTACTAACTACTAAGAATGGATGATTGTGTGTGCACACCCACTGTATGATCCTAGAAAGCTTGAATAAGCAGGGGTTTACCTGAAGCTGGAATGCCCTTGCGCGTTCTCCTGCAAGAACTCCACGAGTAGAGTGCAGCTCCTGCCAAATGTATCAGACCAAGTCATCAGTAGTGGAACATCATAGAGTATCAGTAAAGGGAGGAGAGCAAGAAGCACTTCTTGCCTTCTGGGTTTCATCCATTACAGCCTTCAGGAATGCCACCTCACGCTCGAGCCGCACATTGTCAGCATGGACTGTGTTTGAGAGGTTGTTTGACTCTTCCTGAGCCAGTTCAAGCCCGGTCACCTTCTCCTTCAGCGCCTCGACCTCCCTGTCCCTCTCGGCCAGCCTCTTCTCCAGCTCATCCTTACTGTCAATGACCAAGGACAGATTCTTCTCTGCTTCTTCCTTGCTTGCCATGGCAGTTGAAATTTGTTCTTCTAACGACATATTTATCCTGATTAGATTTGTTATCTTTGTATCATAATGATGGTTGATATCCGATGAACTTCTGCCAAGCCTCTTCGCTTTAGCATCAGCATCTGGCAAGAGATTTGTGTCATTCCACTGCTTTTGGTTTGTGATTGAGGGTAGCTCAGAGCAATCATCAATGTCCTTATATTTGTCATCATCTATAGGTTTCTGAAGCTTATGGGCCAGGCTGCTTTCTTCTTCATGACGGAACTGCCTACGGAGTGATGAGCTCCCCAGATTCGAGTTATGTAGCAATGAATCAGGAAGGGACTTCCTCCCAGACGAGTTATCCACTGTTGTGGCAAGGCTACTCCTAGCTGCAGAACTAGTAGAGTATAGAGGAGCACAATTGTTGAGATGATCAGCAAGTTCCCTTGAGCTCGGAGGGGAGTCATCATATAGTAAGGGTTCCACATCAGGGGCAGAACGCCAACTGAAGCAATGCTCGTTTTGCAACACCACTAGTACTTCAACCTTGAAAATGCAAAGTAATGTCAATTTGAATACTGGTACCGATCAAGGAAATGTTCCAAATGCATCTCGACCACAAAAGTACAGAGACAAAAAAATGGAAATCAAATATACATCACAAAAATGAAGCCTTCATTTTGTTCAGTTCTTTCACCTTGTCAGATGGCTCCTTTCTGTTTCCACCAAAAGCAACAAGAACAATCTTATCCCTGTAGTACAATGGAACCATGCTGAAGCCCTGCAATAATTTATATTAACTGTTCAACGACTGGACAAGTGATCAAGACATGACTACAGATAACTCTTTCTTTCTAAAGGAAAGAAAACTATAAAGAACTCTCATTGTGATTCTTTCCATTTGCACTCTTGTTTTGCAATTAAGACCATTTTCAAATATAGAAAATATGTTTCCCATTGTTAAATAAGAATTTTAACTCAAATGAAAACTTATCTATTTGAACAATAGGTTGAAGTGCTTAATCTGTGAAGTATATATGATACATATTAAAGTATCCTGCTGTAAAGTGTCAAGATTTTTAAAAGTGTCATGCCCAACACAAAAGGTAAAGTCAAGGAAGAGTAAGACTTACTTTCTTTGTAGTTATTGATGAACTAGGAGGCACTACACAAACAGACCATCTGGATTCAAGAACATCAAAGACCCATGTTTCAGGATGCCCTGAGATACAATTTTGTGTTAGACAAGCCAATGATCCATGGTAGCAGAACTATCAAATTAATACACGCTATTGGACTATTGGTAGATAAAATTGTACCAAAAATCTGCCATGACACATGAATGAGGTGAAAGGATGGAACGTACGTTTTTTCTTGCTTCCACCACCTGTAATATACCATTTAGTGCCACAAAGAGCTCCACAGCAACCCGCTCGAGGTGATGGATGATGCCCATGGGTTTTTACTCTTGACCATACCATCTAATAAGGACATCAATTTTTTAGAAAGCTTTCAACAGGGAACACCTATAAAAGAAGTCTGATAGAACTTACTGTTTCAAAGTCCAGAGCATGAACATCATTAAGAGTCTTGGATTTTGACTGACCTCCAAATATCAATAGAATTCTATCATCATAAAGTGCAGCTACATGATTTGATCTTGGAGAAGGTCCAGAACCTCTGAAACAGTGAACTCAGGATTAGTAAAAGAAAATTGTAGAGTGCAACATAGTGATTCAACATTAGGTGTTTCAGTGCAGAGACAGCTAAATATTATCTCTGATGCTTAGTTTTCATTTGTGTTCCAAGCAAGAAAACTCACTTGTAGTTCAAAGGAAGCCACGTTAGTGACTTCAGATCAAACATATGAAGATCATGCAGTTTCTTTCCTTTAGCATCCTCACCTCCGAACAGAATTAAAGCAGGACCAGCTCTGATCACTGTATGGCCACTTCGAGACACCTGAAATTAATAATAATCAGGTAAAGTACCCATCATTTTACAAGAAAAGTTGAAACAGTGCAAACCAAAGTTCAGGTATTTACTGGGATATCACCCTTGGCTTCCATATGCGACCATAGCTCAGTTTCTGTGTTGAAGGTCCATACTGCAGGAAAACAAATGGTTAATTCCTAATTGCCTCTGCTGGATGTTTGGCAGAGAATCTGATGAACACAAGAAACTGATGATTTCCGTATACAATTAATAATCACAGGCAAACCTGATATCTTATCAGAAGGTGGATCACTTTTCCCTCCCACAAGAATGACATTCTTCCCCCATGGAACCTAAATGTCAAAGAAATCAAGTTCAATGATTTCTAGTTAAGATGTTGCAAAGCATGATGATAGCAAGAAGAAAAGAAAGTTTATACTTGTTTTTCATAATTATACTGCCTTGACGATAAGGCCATCAGAATGCCAAACAAAAATGCAACAATAACAAACAAAGCCCTTCTACTCCCAAGTTGGAATGAAAAGCAATTTGGGTATAGTCTAGAGATGAAATCCAAGCTGAGAGCAAAATACCAGAATGACAAAGAGGAGATTGGTTAATCTTTCAAATGCAAATTCCGGTGAAATCAAAGGGACAGGGCGCCTACTTTGAATGTCAAATATGAACTTCTCAATCAAGCACACATCAATCATTCAAGTGGAAATTCTTAATATGTATCTACGAAACAATCAATTAGACCAATATAGTAAGAGAAAAATGGGCTCTAAGAATTATACCAGACAATGGCCTTTGCATGGTCGCAACTTTGGAGATCGTCCAGTTGATGATGGTCGAACTTTAGCAGCCACAGAATCCCAGCTAAGCTTGTCTAAACTCAATATCTGAAGGAGACAAGTTCATTAAAAAAAACAATATCTGGAGACATAAAATGAGGTCATGAAGTGATCTCACAGCTCAGTACTCGAATGCTGTTGATGCATTACCTTTGTATCATCCAGCAAACAAGTACCGGAGTCACCACCAAATACTATCATTTTGCTCCCCACCATAGCTGCTGCATGCTGTTCAAGATAAAAATCAGAACAGTGCTATAAAAAGCATAACTGAACTCTGGAGGCAGCAACACTCTATACTTTAAACAGATTTAGAATCTTAGGAAGGCTAATTACATCAAAGCGTGCAATTGGTTTGTCACCCTCCGTTGACAGCACCGCCCAATTCTCTGAGCTCTCAAAAGCACGTCCATTGAGATCAAAGGTATCAGATGAGCAACGCCAAGCAAGATCATCAACGCGGCCGCTCACCGAGGCAGTCACTGGATCCTCACCCTGTTAAACACCATTAGCAACATCGAATTTTTCTATACAACAAAACCTCAGGGCAAATGCGAAACAATTGAACCATAAGAAAAACTCACATTGGGGTGGCTATGACACTTGGTATGACGAGAAGGGCTTCGAGAGCCATGGAAATGATCATTTAGATGACCCTTCAGCCTGCAGACATTATATGACAACTAAAAGGTCAGAGCAAACAGAGTGAATATTATACAAGTAAACATGTAGTTGTTCTGCAACAAAAAGAGAGAATTCATACAAATGAAAGAAAGGAAAGTATGGAAGAAATGGATCAATGTTAAACGGTTCGATCTGAAGACAGTTTTTCATACATAGAAAATTGAAACACCAATACACAATTTCATTTTTCGTTTGCATATGCAAAAATATTGAAAAACCTCCCAGAAAGTTACAAATATCCTTTCCTAAAAGCAGATGTTTGGGCCCCACTGAAACTAAACCCTAGAAAATATCAAATCTGCTTCCAAAAAACAAAGAGAACAGAAAACACCAAGTAAAAAATTTAATATCCTTTATGAGGCAACAAGGACGACATTGCTCAAACATGGGGCCCTAAATCATCTGAACGAGCAAGGCACTATACCATATCAAAACATCTACAAGCTCTAGGAAAGAATAACTAACTAAAACATCTACAAATGAAGCCCTAAATCATCTGCTATAACCATATCAAAACATCTGCAAGCTCTAGCAAAGAATAACTAACTAAAACATCTACAAGCTCACAACAAAAGCCCCCAAAAAAATAAGTACCAACCATATATGAGCCAAACATAGAAGAATAGCAACAGTAATGGGCAAGAACTGAAACCTCAAATCTCACCTCCCAAGCTTCATTCGCCGCCGAGAGAAACCAAACATCTTCGGCATTGCTGCGGCAGTCTCTGTTCTCCCGCTCCAAATTTTCTCCCCGGAAACAATGAGAGCGTTTTAACTGAACCCTACCGCCGCAATCTCTTGTCGCCTGCAAACACGGAACCGCGGAGAAACAGAAAGTGAACGGGGTCAGTGGAGCGGTTGGGATTGGGCGCAGGAAATCGTGTCGAAAATACGGGGGAAAAGGACAAATTTTTCCTTTAAAAAAGGGGGCTGTGCGGCCGTTGGGACTTGAGCAAGAACAGGAAGACATCAAACAGTAGCAGATACTGAGGCGGAAAAAGGACAGAAATTTTTGGGAGGCAGGAAACCAGTAGGCAAAGCGGCAGCAACAACGCACAATTAAAATCCAAGAAATGTCTACTGCTCCGGTAGTGCTTGCAGCAAGAACAAGGCTAGGACCAACACGTTTTTATTTAAATCTTGTGGTTGGGGGAAAATTGTTTTCTTTAGCTTCTCAAGAAGTTCCATCGGCATTGCCGAGAAGAAGACAGGCACATCAAAGTAAGAAGAGAAAACCGGAAAAGAAGGCAAGGGAATCAAAGTAAGAGGCCAACTTACTTCTTGGATCGGAGCAACAACGATGCGCAAGAACAGAGCGGCCTCACTGTGACACTGTCCCAACGACCGGCGTAAATTGCACTAGCTAGTGCAGAAGCTCGAGGAGTGTGGACGGTGGAGGACGTGCAGCTGCGGAGCAGGGCGCGGCAGCAGTGACATTGACTTCTCTCAGTCTCGGAGATGGCGGAGGAAGAGAGATTTTGCAGGGTGGGGCGCTGTTTTCTGGGTGCGATACTGTGATGGTGATAGAGGCAGCGACAGCCAGTAGCCATGGAAAGGTGATTTACACAGCATCAGTATTTACCAAGTCAGTAACATTTTGCAAAAATACACAGCTTTGTAGTACAGTATTAGTGTTTGATCTGCACAATTGCACATGTCAGTTCTTTCTTGTTTCTTTTAGCACACATGTGTATATACATGAACTTGCTTAAATTTTGATGGATACATCCCTTCTGCAGCCACAGTCAAAATCTTGGATCCACCACTTTTAAAGCCCTATTTGTTTGAACTTATTAAAGTGGTCCAAGGAAATCCAAAATGTCCCGATAAGTGCTGATGCATTTTTATGGGTGATTGGTGCCATCCATGTCACTGGGTGCTCACTCTGTGAGCGTAAATTTCAGATTTTTACAGAGTGTCATCGAGGAGATCAGGAAAAGGCCGAGCAAATCTGTGCTCCAGTGTCTCCCTTTCAAGGCGCAATTATGACTTCCCTCGAGACACGCGCAAGTGGTGCCGCCTGATTTTATTACCGCCTCAGTCGTCGTTATTACAGCAGCAACATCTGCTTCACTCGCCGCTGCTGCAGTCATGAGAAAGCTGGAAAGCCTACTGCCATGCCTCGCCCGCGACCAGAGAGTCTGCCACGTGGGCTCGGCTTGCGCAAAAAAACACTGCAAATAGAAAGGCATTTTGCTTGGACCATCAGATCATTGTTGTTGTTAGTACTGTCAGCATGGTCAAAAGGGCCCAGCATTTCTGCAACGAAACTTTTTCATGCTCCCGTTCAATTTGGGGATCGATATTTTTTTCCTTTGTTCGGAAAAATAATTTTGCTGTATTGTGGTTCTAGTACTAGTACGTTGTCCTGTACAGGAGTGCGTAACGTGACTTGGTTTTCTCACGTACAGTAGGGTAGATCTTGGAGCGTAGCAAGTTGCCGACAGCCGTATTAAATCCCGTCGGACCGTTCACTATGTCAGGGGCTGTACCACGACCACACTCGCGCGCCGGATCTTCTGCGGCCCGGGGGACACAGAGTTGTAACTTGTGCGTTCTCATCAAACAGAACGTACACCGATCGATATCAGAGGATTGTTCAGCATCATGAGGTAGTAGTAGTCGCTGGCAATGGCATGCTTCTCAAACGATTGTCAAAAAATTGCCTTTTCTTTCTTTATGCATGTATGCTTTTCTTCTTTTTTGCTCTAGAGAAACCTTTGAAGTCTTGGGTTCTAGACACATGTAAAAAGATGATTAATCGTTAGCCATGGGACACATCTTGACTCATGGAAAAAGGAGGTTTACTAATTTTCAGTCACTAGAAAGTTTGGATTCCATTCAATCTCTAAGCAATAGATCCATATCTAACTGCTCGTAAAATAAAAAGTTATAGTTAATGTTAATGCATTGACAATTTTTTATATAATTAGTACTACCTTCGTTCAATAATAAATGTCATTCTAGAGTCCCTAATTTTTCTCAAATTACATGTCATTCTAGTTCCGAAGAAGTCTTGGGTTCTAGACATGTATATGACGATTAATTGTTGTGATGAGTTGGAAATTTCACCTGTAAGATCATACCAAATTTCTAATCAGCACTAAACAGAGTACAAGTGTTAGAGTTCTGATGGATAAGCAGCAATTTCATTCACAAAAGTTGGATAATGCTGTGATGATGTGCGGAGGACATGCAAAAGAGCAAAAGTGACATAATGATGGCAAGGGACAAAACAACCCTTGCCGGTACTGTAGTACTAGCACATATCTGGTCATTGTGATGGCGTAGCGAAGGACATGTTGTGTACCGATGATTGTCCAGCAGGTATGATCAAACATTCCAGATGAGAGTTATGGAGCCTTGATGTGATGATTAGCCATGCAAACGTGTTGTTGTGACACATGCCATGTTGATTGACACCCTGATGAGGTCAAATGCACGTGCACCGTGCTAGCCACATTAAGACGAAGTAGTCGTGTGGAAGAAACAGGCTCTACGCACCTTGCAACGGTGTTCTCTTGATCGAGAGACCTGTTCTATCTTCCGATGCGAGGGAGGGAAGAATGTTATATTAGGAGCTACTCTCTCCGTTCCAATACGTTTGGCATTATAGTTCTGGTACGGAGATTAAGAAGAGAAGAAATAAAGTAGGTGCTGCAGGACACGATGGAGGAAAGAGATAGAGATAGAGGTTTATTAGGAAGAGTGTCTCGATAAGTGAGAACGCTAAACATTTTGAAAAAATAGACGAGCCTAGTAATGTCAAATATTCCAGGACCAAGGGAGTAACATTTTAGCAGAGGAAACAAACAGGCCTGGTTGGACTTGTGAAACAATCCCACACGCCAAGAACAAGTCGGCCGCTGCTGGAAAATAAACTTATCGAGGTAGCGAGGACCATACGCATGGGCGGAGCCAGCTGGCTGTCCTGGTAGGCCCAGAACTACTCTGGATTCTGGAGAAAATCTATATTCTGCTATTATGGGACTGTTCGTTTCTTTTAGTATGTTAAAGTTTTGAGGTAAAAGTTTAATGTCTCTTTTGAGCACTAAAGTTTAGCCCTCTTTTCGCCCCACTTTTTAGTCTTAAGCGCTAAACTTTAGTCCCTTTTAACTCACATATTTGTTTACTTGAGGCTAAACTTAGCCCTTTAGCTCCCTTTTAGCCTACATGTTTGTTTACTTGAGGCTAAACTTAGCCCTTTAGCCCCTGTAACCTCTTTAGCCCCATAAAACGAACACCCCTATGTGGCAGTGTGTAAATGACTCATTAGCCAAACAACTTAGCAAGGTTTGAAGTTTGAAACAAAAACACATTGAATAATGTTGCTCATAAGAACATAGGACTACACTGGAACATGGCAACCACCACTGACCATGCGGAGCACACGGAGGACAATGATTTTCTAAGTAGAAAGCAGGGTTCACAAAACCCGAATAATAATATCAATTTTCAATGCCCCAATTTCTTTAAATAAAGGTGTGTTTTTAGGTCCAAAATAATGGCCATTATTTTCCCTCAACTAATGACTATTAGTTGGATCTAATGGTGTAGATTAAATTTTAGAAGTTAATAACTAATGACCATTAGTAAGGGTAATATTGTCAAAATAATATGATTATAATACAAAAATTCATCATAACTAATAAGTTAGTCAAAATTTACATGAATTTTTTATAAAATTTTTATTTTAAATTTGATTAATCATCATCATTATTGTTGTAGTTGAGTTTTAGTGTATTTAACACAAGTTTGTAGGATAAAAAATATTAATTTTTTAGTATAATTACTAAACTACCCTTGAACTAATAGCCATTAGTTGAGAAAAAATAATGGCCATTATTTTGGACCTGAAAACCTCTCTAAATAAACCGTAACAACTGGTTTTACTAAAAGGATCTTAGGTTTGATTTTTAGTGGAAATCGATTTACCGAATCATTTTTCCGGTTTTCAGCAAAACCGAACTGGTTTTTGCTGGTTTTATATTAACCATGTTGATTAGGCAGCTGGTGAGCAGGAGAGCACTTGCATTGTGCAGCTCATCACTCGTGATTCTGCTGCCTTTATTTGTACCCCGATCGGTATCTCTCCGGCTTTTAATTTCCTCCATGGCAAGATGACTGGATTCATATCTATCCACTAATCCGCTCCATGCTGTGCTTGTCCATCAGCACGCCGTACGTGATTCCACGAACGCCGCGACCAGGCGGTGCATCGTCGCGGGTGCAGGGACACGTCACCGGCGACGAGGCCGTACGCATTCGTTCCGACAGATTCCCTACAAACAAAATTGATAAGTTATTATTTTGGTCAGCATTGTTCAATTTGTGTGCACCATTTCTGTATTTTTTTTATCTCCAAGTAAATTTCGGAATTGACTTTCTGAAAGTTTTTATACAGTCGTCAATGCACTAGGAAGAAAAAAAACAACTAGAATGACACTTCTACTCATTCCGTCCCATTGGAATTGTGGCCTTTGACCAAGTCAAAACCAGGCTATATATCTTAAATTTAATCAAGTCAGTATAGAAAAATGTATTAATATCTAGAAGATCGGATCAGTGTCATGAGATTCATCACAAAATCTGTTTTCATTGTGTACTCATTTGATCTTGTAGGTATTGATAATTTTATCTGTACAGTTAGTCAATTCCTTTCGGACAATGGGACACGAAAGGAGTACAGTGCAAACGAAATGGCTATCCGGATGTCAAGAAATTTAATCCGGACCATACTACTTATGCTCAAGTCTCATAATGTTAAAATGTACATAAAACAAGACTTAAAAAAGGAGAGCAACACAAGAAAATCAATCAACAACGGACTAGTAGAGTATTATTTTCATTTCTCGACACACACGGCAAAAAAAAACTTGCCTTCACACACACAGTTCTACATATTGGATTATTTTATTTGACCAAAAAACCTCGCATGCATGCCTGCACTAGAGCCAGAGTGCCCCGGCTTTCTTGAGCAAGGGCACGAGCTCGCCGGCGAGGTGCAGCGCCATGACTCTGTTGGTCCCGCCAACGAGGTCACCGCCGATGAACACTGCTGGTACGGCGGGCGCACGGCCGCCGAGCATCCTGGTGAGCTCCTCTCCATCTCTCGGCCCATGGGGTCCCGGTCCAGCTCGTGCACGGCAGCGTTCACGCCTAGGTCACTCAGGAGCGAGGTCATGGTGTGGCACATGCAGCAGTTGCTCCTTGTGAACACAACCACAGCTCGCTCCGACGCCAGCTTTGCCACGCGGTCCATATATATTGCTTGCGGAAGCTTCCAGTTACTGTGTGCCGAAAGTTCTAGAGGGCTTCTTCGACTTCTAGGTCTCTTTGCACAGGTGTCCTTGAGTCCTTATGTGAGCTGGTAGATGGTTTGGTGCCTTAGAAGGTGATATGTGTAGTTCTTTGCTTCTGCCTTGGTACCTGGCTCTTGTGCCTTTTATAGGCTTGTGCCAATTGCTGTACTTACCTATGTGCTCTGTGGATTAACATGCATGGAACACATAGCTAGATTTTGTTCTTCCATAACCAAAAAATGATTCTCCTCATCTAGAAGTAGCGAATGTGGATAGTTTTGGATAAGAATCCATATATATGCTGGCGTTGTTGATGATGTGACCCTTGGAATATTGGAATCTTCTCGTCCTCACGAGTGTAGTTGACCTCTTTCAAATTTGCTCACGTATTTATTTGAAAAATATGACCTTTTTCAAAGGCATGTTGGATACAATGTTTAGACAATTAAAGTACTCACCAGTGTAGTTGACCTCTTGGAAGTAAATGTCAGCAACCGATCAGTGGTTTAAACAATTTGTTCTCTTCTTGTTGATCAACTTATTTTCAGCAGGTAGATCGATCAAAGATTCAGAAGATACGTATGCATAGCATCTGCGCTAGTGGGTGCAGATCACTGCCGATCGCCGTCTCACCTTGTTCCTCATCGGATCTCTACATTACATCAAGATAAATTGGCCCGATCCATCTTTATCACCGATGAGATCAAAATCGCTGCACCAGTAGGATGGCTCGTCGGATCGGACTGCCATCATCAAGCATATATACGATGCTGCGGCTGGACGCGGCGCCGCATCCTGACGAGTGGTTTCTATCTCAATGCGAAATCCGAGATGCTTCTTCTGTTGTTTCAGCATCGGCTTATCTTCATCCTCCCCCTGCACGTACGGAAAGATTGCGAGTGCCTTCATTGATTCGATTCTTCCAGCAGCTGCACGATAGAAGATCTCCTCGGCCTGCCTTCAGGATCGGAGCAGCTTCTTGCATTGTGAAGGGTTTGGGGCATCGGTTTGGCAATTGGTTTTGGCCCCTCGGCTTGCCGCGAGGCACCCACAGTTTTGTTTGAATGCAACAGGTTCTTCTAGGACGCACCTGGACAAGTGCCTCGAAGGCATAAATACATCTTTTAGAGACTCAGTTGGTACAAATTTGACGTATTTTTACGATCTGAGAATAATGTGGAATACTTATTTGATTCATATCGAATACATCAATTTTTTTATGTTCGTCAAAATATAATGTAGATCCGTGTTACGCATTAAGGAAAATAAACATAATAGAAAATATCAGGTGCACATACTCACAATTTACTTGCGGTGATCTGACCTCAAACGGCTTACAAAAATGTCATGTGAAATTTTTCCTTTGATCTGTATTATTCATTTTTGTGTGTACCATTTCTGTATTTTTTTTCATTTCCAAGTAAAATGTACGGGATTGAATTTCTCAAACTTTTGACTTAATTTCACAAAACCACAACCATTTGGTCCCTTGTTGCAAGAAACCATAACTTTTGAAACCTATTTCACAAAACCACAACTATTCCTACCACTCGTTGCACAAAACCACAAGTTTTGATCCTAGGCCCACTTGTCATCCTCTGTTGGTCCTATGCACTTCTTTTGTGGCTCACATGTGGCACCGAAACTAAAAGTTGTGGTTTTGTGAAACAGGTTACAAAAGTTGTTTCTTGCAACAAGGGACCAAATAGTTGTGGTTTTGTGAAATTAACTCCAAATTTTTTTTACAGTCTTCAATGCACCAGGAAGAAAAAACAATAGAATGTTGTTTCTACCCATTCAGTCCAATTGCAATTGGCTTTTGATCATGCATGTCAGTCAAGCTATCTTAAATTTAATGAAGTCAATAGAAAATGTGTTAATATTTAGAAGATCAAACAATGTCTTTAGATTACTCTTAAAATCTAGTTTTCTTGTGTACTTTTGATCTTGTAGATATTCATAATTTTCTCTATACAATGAGTCAGACTTAACTTCCTTTCAGACAATATGTACCTCATGCATGTGGCCGAAAAGCATTTAGACAGAAGAACCGCTCAATACCATTTCACAGAAGATAGCTACTCCATCCTTATTTTTGTCGTTGACTTTGCTAGTTCAAATTTAGTCCGGACTTCCGGGGTCGTATATACTTATGCTCAAAATTCTCATAAAGTTAAAATGTACGTAAAACAAATTTTAAAAGTAGAGTCAACACAACGAAATCATTCAAAAGCAGGACTAGATTATTTTTTCGTTTCTTCAACCCAACGAAATCATTCAAAAACAGACTAGATTGTTATTTTCATTTCTCACACACAGGGCACAAAAACATTGCCTTGACACACACTTGTACATGTGATTATTTTGTTTGACCAAAAATCATCTCCATGCATGCATGCACTACAGCCAGAGAGCGCCAGCTTTCTTGAGCAAAGGGACGAGCTCTCCAGCGAGGTGCAGCGCCATGACTGTTGGTCCCGCCGACGAGGTCACCCCCGATGAACACTGCTGGAACGGCGGGCGCACGGCCGCCGAGCATCCTGGTGAGCTCCCTCTCCATCTCTCGGCCAATGGGGTCCCGGTCCAGCTCATGCACGGCAGCGTTCACGCCCAGGTCAGTCAAGAGCGAGGTCATGGTGTGGCACATGCAACAGTTGCTCCTGGTAAACACAACTACCGCCCGCTCCGACGCCAGCTTCGACACGCGGTCCATTAGTGGCTTCTGCTTCCGGTGCTCAGAAAGTTCTAGAGGCTTCTACTTCTATCCTTGTAGCTAGTCTCTTTGCGCAGGTCTCCTTTGTGTGAGGTAGTGTCGTACTAGATGATTTGGAAAGGTGCTGCGTGTTTTCTTGATTTTTCTGTCCTGCCACATTATTCTGGTTTGTGCCTTTTATAGGCTGGAAGTAGTAGGAGACGTACCAACGTGCTATGGATTAGTATGCATGCATAGAACATATAGATGGATTTTGTTATTCCATAACGAACAAATGATTCTCCTGATGATCTAGTAGTGAATGTGCGTGGATGGATTATTGGATAAGAATCCTTGGTGGCGCTGCTGCTCATGAGGACCATTGGGATATTGGAATCTCTCTTTTTTTTCTTGCCACGAGTAGTTGACCTCTTGCAAAATTATCTACGGGCAATAAGCTTGAAAAATACGGTCTTTCTAAAAGGCAACGCGCATAGATATTTGTGTACTTTGCAGCATATAGAAAAAGAATTTCTAGCAATTATTAGTGGCTAGGTAAGTATAGCATCAAACTGTTAGCAGTGTCTGTGTCAGTTTCTTCTTCTTTCTTTGTGCGTGTGAGTATATATGTCGTCAACTACTTGTCATTTTTACACTCTGCCAAGTCGTTAGTTGTTCCATTATCTTGTTCACATCACTGGTAAAAGGTACAAAAGCATGGCATGAAACACTCTGCATTAATCTGATATGTTCTGGAGTGCAATAGCAAGGATAACAACACGGACACGCTTCACGACATGACACTACACGACTGGGATCTGATTCCACCGCCGGCTGAGTGCAGCTACCTAGTTTCACCACATGTCCACATGAGTCCAGAATAGGCATCTTCCCACAGAGTCTACACCTACAGTTTCACACGTGTACGCTTTCTTCTATAGACTTCTACTCTGTGCAGCCGATCAGTGGTTTTAAACAACTTATTCTCTTCTTTTTGATGCACTTATTTTTCAGCACGTAGAACGATCGAAGATTCCGTAAAAGATTCTCAGAAGATACTACGTACGTATGCATAGCATCTGCATTGCTGGGCATGTAGATGGCCGTCTCGCCTTGTTCCTTATCGATTGGATCTTTACATTACATCAAGATAAATTAGTGCGATCCATCTTTATCACCGAGATCAAAATCGGTGCAGGATGGCTCGTCGGATCAGACTGCCATCATCAGCCATATATATATATATGCGATGCCGCAGCTCGACGCGGCGCCGCATCCTGACTAGTGGATTCTCAACGTGGATTTTGACTTTTTGAGATGCGCTGTTGTTTAGGCATCGTCGGCATATCTCTTCATCCACCTGCACCGTACGACAAGTTGGCCAGTGCCTTCACTGATTCGATGTGAAGGGTTTGGGGCATCTGTTTGGCAATTGGTTTTGGCTCCTCGGATTGCCGCGAGGCACCCACAGTTTCGTTTCAATGCAACAGGTCCTTCTTATTAGGACGCACCTGGACAACTGCCTCAACGCATAAATACCATCTGTTTTGAGACTGATGATGTAGATGTTGTATCACGGAAAACAAATTTTGACGTGTTATTACGAT
This sequence comes from Chloris gayana, assembly GCA_031894775.1. Taxonomy (NCBI): domain Eukaryota; kingdom Viridiplantae; phylum Streptophyta; class Magnoliopsida; order Poales; family Poaceae; genus Chloris; species Chloris gayana. Next base: position 80,900 of record JAUNZO010000012.1, read on the forward strand.
TTGAGGACAAGGAAATTGGACTTGGAAAATGAGGACAGATTTGCAAATGCCCCTTGTTGTATCGTATCAAATTCAGCAATTGTGTGATGTTCATCAGAATGTCTTGTAGCTTCGATCGTGTTACAAACGTTAAGGTAAATAAACATGAGAAAAACATCAGGTTCACACATGCACAACTAGCTGGCGGTAGTACGTAATATCTGAATATCACATGCGAAGTTATTCTTATAACCCAACAAAAAAATTGATAAGTTATTCTTTTGGTCAGCATTGTTTCTTTTGTGTGTACCATTTCTGTATTTTTTTATCTCCAAGCAAAATATGGAATTGAATTTCTCAAAGATTTTATACAGTCTTCATAAAGTAGAAATTTAATTAGTCTGGACTCCGAGGGTAGTATATACTTATGCTCAAGTCTCATAAAATTAATTTGTACATAAAACACCATTTAAAAAGGAGAGCAACACAACAAAATCATTCAACAACAGACTAGTAGAGTATTATTTTCATTTCTCGACACACCGGGCACAAAAAACATTGCCTTGACACACACACACACAGACTTCTACGTTTGATTGTTTTATTTGACTAAAAATTCTCTCCATGCATGCATGCACTACAGCCAAAGAGCACCAGCTTTCTTGAGCAAAGGCACGAGCTCGCCGGCGAGGTGCAGCGCCATGACTCTGTTGGTCCCACCGACCAGGTCGCCGCCGATGAACACCGCCGGTACGGAGGCGGCGCGGCCACCGAGCATCCCGGCGAGCTCCCTCTCCATCTCTCGGCCCGTGGGGTCCCGGTCCAGCTCATGGACGGCAGCATTCACGCCCAGGTCACTCAAGAGTGAAGTCATGGTATGGCACATGCAACAGTTGCTCCTGGTGAACACAACCACAGCTCGCTCTGACGCCAGCTTTACCACACGGTCCATTACTTGAAACCTTTTCCCAGTTACTGTCTCAAAAGATCTACAGGCTTCTACGACTGCTAGCTCGGTCTCTTTGCGCAGGTCTCTGCGTGTGAGCTACTAAATGGTTTAGTGGCTTGGAAGGTGATGTGTAGTTCCTTGCACCTGCCTTCTTGGTACCTGGCTCGTGTGCCTTTTATAGGCCTATGCCAATTGCTGTACTTTCCTATGTGTTATGTGGATTAACATGCATGGAACATATATATGACAAGATTTTGTCCTTCTATAACGAAAAAATGATTCTTCTCATCCGGTAGTAGCGAATGTGGATAGTTTTGGATAAGAATCCATATGCTGGCGTTGTTCATGATGTGGCCCTTGGAACATTCATTGGAATCTTTTTCTCCTCATGAGTGTAGTTGACCTCTTGCAAATTAAATCGCTTCCGCATACATTTTGAAAAATATGACATTTTGAAAAGGCATGTTGGACACAACTGTGTAGATATTTGTCATGGATTTTTGTTCAGCGCATAGAAAAGAGAATTTATCAACAACAATTTAGAAACCTTGAATTCTTTAGTGCATACATATACATGCATAATGCATGACATGATTTTGTTCAGCATGGAAAAGTTACCTACAATTTGTAAGCGTAACTTCTTTAGGGTATATACATATATGCATGCATGACTTCAAAGGTAACCATATGATAATCTCAAAGTTGAGCAAAGTCGTTACTCGTTAGTAGTACTACTGATCTTGTTCAGTTCTGTGAAGGTCTAAAACGTGCCATGCAAGCAACTCTGTTTTCAGTTTCAGATATCTTCTGGAGTGTAACAAATACTAAACGTAACAAAAGCAAAAATAGTTAATAACAACGCGACCACACTATGACAGTACGTAGGATCTGATTGGACCGGCTAAGGGTTAAGGGCATACTTTCTGCATTACCGTCATCTGGAAGGGTCGGTGGCGCCGACATATAGCTGGGTGCAGCTGCTCACTGTTTAATTATTAGGCCGTCTAGCTTTGTTCCTTATCGGATCTTTACATTTGTGCGACTGATCTTTATCGTCATCAAGATCAAAATCTCTTCAATGACTTGTCCGATGGCTCGTGGCCGGACAGCCATCATCAAGCATATGCGATGCCGCGGCTCGACGACGGCGCCGCATCCTGAGGAGTGGTTTCACGATGTGAGATGCTGCTTAATTGGCCTGCTGCTGTTGAAGCATCTGCATATCTTCATCCAGCGGCACGTACAGTACGACAAGATGGCGAACGCCTCTCCATTTATTCGATTCTTCCAGCTGCACGATAGAGATATATATCCTTTTACAGGTCAATGCAGCTTCTTGTCAAGGGTTCGGGGCATCTGTTACACACATGGTTTTGGCTCTTCGCTTTGTGGTGAGCCATCCACACACGTTTTCTTTGGTGCAAGAGGTGTGCTTGTAGTTGTAAGACGCACCTGTCCACAGCTATCTGGAAGGCAGAAATACAATCTTTTTTAGACAAAATGTGCTAGATATCACAAGACAAAATTCAACGTGTTATTCGGATTTCAGAGAGTGTGGACCGATATCATAGAAAAGGCAGACATTTGTGGTGCATGTAAAAATATCATGTAATATAAGTTCGTGTTAAAAACAAGGTAAGTAAGTAGACTACAACTTTAGTGACCACAAGGGTATGTGCTCATCCTAGTTTAATTATTAATTATAATAAAATATACATACCAAGTTTCTAATTAGACTATTAAACATGTAAAATCAGTTACAGTCTTATTAACGTGTGAAATCATAATTTCAAGTACAGAAATGTCAAATTTATGCACCGTGTCATACAACAGTTTGTCACTTCTGAACCATGAGATCACGATGAGAGGGCTCTTACGTTGTACACATCATTTGTGGGCACATGCCCCTATACACAGAAGTATTTATCATGTAAAACTAGAATATGTGCACAGTTTAGCAAAAATTAGTCCTAAATTTGACCTCCAATGACCCAAAATATCATGCAAAATTATTCCATATCAAACTATTCCTTGAATTCAACCAATAAAAATAATAATTAACGTACCTAGGTTGACACTTAGTGCAACTTTAGTTCAAACCAACACTCTAAATGTTGACAATTTGAGTCTGGAGGTAGTAGTAACTACTTCAATCGGTATTATCATTCGATTATGCTAATAGAGTAATAGTGATGTTCTTTCTCAATTTTTATCTTTATGTGAAAGATGGAATGAATTTCTTGGAGTTTTATATATGCTTAAATTAAATGCATTATCACACAATGAAAATAATTTCCCTTTTTTCAAAAGAAATAATGACACAGACTAGTAAAACCCATAAGATCGAAAACCGTTTAATCTCGGATGGTTTCCATCCGGATTTCTCTTAAAACTTTGATAGAAAATTCATAAAAGTAATAAATTCTGAATAAAAAGTCAACATATTGGTGGTGACCGGTATGTAGGACCAAATATTGGTGTGTGGGATTAGTAGTATGAACATTGCCTCAGGGAAGGTGGGAGGAAAGCATACGTCAGAAAAACAAGATATTACAGACAAATATGCGAGCGAAGTTGATCTTGTTCTCATGTAAGTAAACCTTGAAATTAATGAACGAAGTTTGGTACTGGTAGGCAGCACTACACAATGAACACAAAAAACCTGACATAAAAACCAGTTCATATTTCAGTAGTAGTAAAACGAACAGATGCGTAGACTTGTTGAAGAGTACATTTACCGCGTCAAAAAAAAAAACAGTTATTATCCTCATGAGCCCAGGACACAAAAAACCTGGCACACTCACACTTGACGCACACACGCTCGATAACAAAATTAATTAGCTCTGTTTCCTACAGCCACAGCGCGCCGGCTTTCTTGAGCATGGGCACGAACTCTCCGGCGAGGTGAAGCGCCATAACCCTGTTGGTCCCGCCGACGAGGTCACCACCGACGAACACCGCCGGCACGGTCTGCACGCGTCCGCCGAGCATCCTGGCGAGCTCCCGCTCCATCTCCCGGCCTCGGGGGTCCCGGTCCAGCTCGTGCACGGCGGCGTTCACGCCGAGGTCGCTCAGCAGCGAAGTTATGGCGTGGCACATGCTGCAGTTGCTCTTCGTGAACACCACCACTGCCCGGTCCGATGCCAGCTTCGCTACGCGGTCCATTGGAATGTTCTGGAGGGTTCTCTTGGGTCTCCCTGGCCCCTGCTAGTATTTCCTTTCCTTGTGTGAGCTTGAGGATGGTCTGGACTTTGGAATGTGATGTGTGGTTTCTTGCTGCTGGTAGCTTGGTGCATAGCTTGACCTTTTATAGGATGGAAAAAGGCGTTGCTTATGTGGATTAAAGATTCTACTATAACGAGAAAATAATTCCCTGATCCAGGACAATTTAAAGAATAATGATCGGATAGTTATGGATAAGAATCAAATACAACGTGGAACAATGGTATCTTTCCTCACCAGTCGCCACTTGGCCTGCTGCAAAAATCTTACATTCAAATACGCCTTTTGTGGATAGAACTGTGCGGATATTTTTTAAAATTTCTCTTACGGTAGAAAGGAAATCCATGGCTCAGTTCCCGTTTGTAAGAACATGATCTTTTGAGGTATTGCTTCATCACATACTACACTACTGTTTGACTATATGATGAGGCTGAGACAGAGCTTGCAGTTGCAGTCAGCAGTCTCGTTCAGTTCCTCACATGTACAGTCTCTTCAGATGTTATATACGTATTAAACTGGACTTAGTTTACCAGAATTAATGACTTAGCAAACGTCGGTAAGGTCTAGTCAATTTTCTGGTTTCGATAGGCCAAATATTCCAAGGAATAAAGGTTGAGAACCAAGATATGCGATAGCATCAGCACAGTACAGCTCACCCCCATTCCTTATCGGAATCTCTTCAGGCATGCTATGCTACTTGTCCATGCGATGCCGCGGGCCGACGACGGCTCCACAGCCATCAGGATTTGAGATTCGGGTGTGCTTTGGTACGGGCGAGGATCAGCGTTCCGAAGCAGCAAGCAAATTGAATAGAGATGCTGATGTGGTATGCATCCTGGATTATTCCCCATGTGAAATGCAACAGCTCAAGCATCTATCTTGGTCCAAGTCCTGCTGCACGCTCTGCAACGACATATGGCGCGGCACACTGCAGGCTTCTTATATGAAGGGTTTGGGACATCTATGAACTTAGTTTGACCCCTCGCGTTCCTGTGGGGCAACAACGGTTCATGTTCGTGCAAGAAATGCGTGTAATTGAACAGAACATAAGTTCTACGTTTCATTCAATATTTAGCCATGAAAAAAATCTCCGGCTAAGACCTTTAGCGGTCAGCATCCAGAACAAAATAGACCTTTAGCGGCGGCTAAGCCATTTAGCGGTTTTAGAAAAAAAATAGTAGAATCATTGCTTAACAAAGAACTTGACCAACTTAATTAAAAAAAGATAGTTTATTACAATCTTCACTTGAAATAAATAGTTTCTAACAGCTAACATGTAATAGGAATAAATAGTTCATGAGAGAAATGTGACTCATACAATGATACTTAATACAACAAAGTGCATTTTAGCGGCTATGCATTCATTTAGCGGGCTAAATTCTAGTCCATTTAGCGGCTAAAGCGGGATTTAGCCAGCTATTAGCGGCTCACAATACTTAGCGGCAAAATTGGAATAGCTTAGCGGTTCTTTCTCCTAGCAGCTATATCCGGCTATAGCGGAAGCTATAGCCGGAGATTTTTTCGTGGATATTTAGACATAAATAGTTTAAATACATGCAGATTAATGCAGGTACATCAGTTTCTTCAAAAAAGAATGTAGTGCAGTTACAACATTGTAGTTTTTTTTCAAAAAATGCAAGAAATGCAGGTTACTACCTACGTCAATTGAAAAGTGTTTTTTTTTCTTTTTTCCTTTTGTTCTCACAATTATTTTGCCATGCTTGCCAGCTTCACAATGGTTATTTATTTCCCTGACCTACGTTGTACCACCTTGATTTGACAAATTCCGTAAATTGTACTTAATAGTAGAAGATGGCTCGAACTCATAAGAAAAGCAACAATATAAAAAATGAAAAATATGATGATTGAATGAAGTATATGTAGTTCTATTTACCTAGCGATTCATTGATGCACACGCTAGGCACCAATGCATGTTTTGACTTTACATGCATAGTCCGTGAAATGTGACTTATATCATTCGAAAATTGCATCTAATTGTAGCATAATAATAATCTCAATTTTAAGATGCAATTTTAATGGAATAAATCCCTATGATTCTGATGAAATCAAAGTTTCAAAAAGACCATAGGCACAGATGCTATCAGGAACATGCAGGAACAAACTGCCTTGCAATCTGCATATACAGAAAACATGAAGAGAAAAACACTGATTCTTCAGGACATGCACATCCTATCAAAAACTCCGGTTCAAATTCTAGATCACCAATGTACGCCAACAAGGTTATATATGATTTAATACAAACACTACAGGGCCTGTTATTATTCTCTTCAGCACAGGAAATAAAAAAACCTGGCTTTCATACATATTCCCATTATCCTACAGCCAGAGTGCGCCGGCTTTCTTGAGCATGGGCACGAGCTCTCCGGCGAGGTGCAGCGCCATGACCCTGTTGGTCCCGCCGACGAGGTCGCCGCCGATGAACACCGCCGGTACGGCTGGCACGCGGCCGCCGAGCATCCTGGCAAGCTCCCTCTCCATCTCCCGGCCCCGGGGCTCCCGGTCCAGCTCGTGCACGGCGGCGTTCACGCCCAGGTTGCTGAAGAGTGACGTCACGGAGTGGCACATGCTGCAGTTGCTCGTCGTGAACACCACCACTGCACGCTCGGACGACAGCTTCGCAACGCGGTCCATTGCTTGTTGGAAGCTTCCACTTATGGTATCTAAAAAAGTTCTAGAGGCTTTCTGCAACTTATAGCCTTCTACTTGGTATCTCTCTGCGGGTCTCTCCTTGTGCGAGCTACAATAGCAAGACGATGATTTGGGCTCAGAAGGTGGCCGTGATATATGTAGTTCCTTGCTCCTACTACACCTTGTGGTACCTGGCTCGTGCCTTTTATAGGCTTGTGCAAGTTGTTGTACTTGCCTACACTGCTGTGGATTAATATGCATATCGATCGAACATGTTGCTAGATTTTATCCTTTGCATAACGCATAAATGATTCTCCTCATCTAGTAGCGAATGTGGGTAGTTTTGGATAAGAATCTCATATGCTGGCATTTTTCATGATCAAGGCTCTTTGGAACATTGGAATCTTTTCCTCCTCACGAGTGGAGTTGACCTCTTGCAAAATTGCTTACGCGTAAATGTGAAAAATATGGTCTTTTCTAAAAGGCGTCTTGGATACAACTGTGTAGATATTTTTGTATTTCGTTCAGCACAGAAAAAATTTACATGGCCACACTTGGTGCATGCCATGACTCTGCGACAGTAGTTCCACCGGCTAAGGTAACCCTGAGTTGCTGCTGTTTCTGATTAAGCATCTTCACGTACAGTACGACAAGATGGTAAGTACCTTTTTCATTGATTCGATTCTTCCAGCTACATGAAGGATCGAGATCTCCTTTTATAGAACAAGCCACAACTTCTTGTGAAGGGTTTGAGACATCTGTTTAGTGTTCTGTTTTTTGGCTCCTCGCCTCGTCTTGGGGCGCCCACATCTTTTTGAGGGAGAGGTGGATATATATCCTAGCAAATTCAGGAATTTTGTTATGTTTGTTAAAACATCATGTACATTCTTGTTACACATAAAGGTAAGTAAACTGGAGAAGTATCATGTGCTTCTACTGCGGTTGTAAGATCTCAGCTCAAATGGCCTAAAATATAAATGTCAAATTATTTCATATCAAATTGGCATGTACTACATGTTCAATTGGCATTATTCATCATGTGCTAACAGCAATACCATATCTGCGGTGCTTTTTCTCTATTCAAAAGATGGAATTGAATTTTTTTGGAGTTTTGCCTTGAATGCACTAGACATGCTTTTCCATGAATTGTTGAAGTATTGTAATGTATTAGTTATATGCTTGCTAACAATAACAACGCTTGAGACTCTTGTCACTAACAATTTTACTCAGAGTATGGTTTGTGAGCACAAGAGTATGTGTCCACCCTAGTTCAACTAGGAAATATGGTCAAATATTAATATTAAACCTATAATTGTATTACTAAATATGTAAAATCAGTTATAGATGCATATTATTAAAGATCAAATCATAATTTAAACCGGAGTAAAATATATAGACATGCTAGTTAACAGCAATACCATATCTGCGGTGCTTTTTCTCTATTCAAAAGATGGAATTGAATTTTTTTGGAGTTTTGCCTTGAATGCACTAGACATGCTTTTCCATGAATTGTTGAAGTATTGTAATGTATTAGTTATATGCTTGCTAACAATAACAACGCTTGAGACTCTTGTCACTAACAATTTTACTCAGAGTATGGTTTGTGAGCACAAGAGTATGTGTCCACCCTAGTTCAACTAGGAAATATGGTCAAATATTAATATTAAACCTATAATTGTATTACTAAATATGTAAAATCAGTTATAGATGCATATTATTAAAGATCAAATCATAATTTAAACCGGAGTAAAATATATAGACATGCTAGTTTGGTTCCTAGAGCCAGAGTGTGCCGGCAGGTTCTAGATAAGAATAAAATGTCGGTGGAACATAGTTGTCCGTACATTTTCCTTACCACTTGCCCTCTTGCAAATATTGATACTTTCAAAAGCATTTTGTTGATAGAATATTGATATTTGTGGATCTCTCTTGGGGTAGAATACCATTGTGTTCCGTTGAAGTTTATGAGCTGTTTGAGTATAGCGTCATTTGTATAGGCGCAGTGCAGTCGTCTCTCTTTGTACATCGTATTCCTTATCAGAATCTCTTAAGGCATGCTATGCTACTTGTCGATGTTGCGGGCCGACAATGGTGCTGCATCCATCACGAGTTGAGATTGCAATGTGCGTAGGTACGGGCGAGCATGAGGCCTCGTGAGTCATGAGCTGATGAGCACAGCAAGCAAATTGAAGACCGATATATAGATGCCGACGTGGTATGCATCCTGGATTATTCCTGATGTGAAATGTAGTAGTCGTTCAAGCATCTATCTTGGTCCAGCTGCACGATGGAGAGATGCAGGCATTTGGTGAAGGGTTTGGGACATCTATTCGAATTTAGTTTGACCCCTCACATTCCCGTGAGGCACCCACTATGTAATTTGACACGACAAAAGTTTTACGTGTTATTTTCACCTATCCTCACGTGACCAGTTTAGATGCACACAAATCAAGGTTGGTATATAAGTACTCCCTCTCTTACTAAATTGTTGTCGCCATTGATTTTTTTTTTGTAACGTTTGACCATTCGTCTTATTCAAAAAATTTCTTCAAATACAAAAAGTTATATGTTATATTTCAAGTTTCTTTAGTGATAAAACATATCGCAAGAATATATATAATATTTCTTAAACTTTTTTTGAATAAGACAAATGGTCAAACGTAACAAAAAAGTCAACGGCGACAACAATTTAGTAAGGGAGTAGTATGTCTTTTCTTTTTTAAAAAAATGAGTTGGATCTCTCAGTTCAAAAGTCTTGTTTTGTTGTTCCTTCTTTCCCCACCTTTGTTCTCACACGTTTTCTCATGCTTTCCAGCTTTACAATTGTTATTACTACGAACTACGTTGTACTACCTCTCCGTATATTGGAATGTGGCTCGACTTTTTTCTTAAAAGAAGCAAGAATACAAGTAAAATTAATAGCTGTACACTCTAGTTAGTACCTGGCTATGGTTATACAGCAGCTCATATTGTTCATATCCATGGAAGCACACGAGAAGAAACTCAAGGCAGGCACACACAAAAACTAGAAAAATTGCAAAGATCCACAGTTATCTCTAAACAAGATTTCATATACCCTACCCCGTAATTACTTTTGTCCTGATATGACAGGATTACATATATAAGTCTCGCGTACTAGCTTTGACCGGCTAACAAGCTCTCACAAGACTTATGATACATGCTTTAAATGGTCTATCATAATTGGGTACCTCATGATATTGTGGAAATCATAAATATTCGCAATCCACCAGCTGTGTTTTCCTCTCTACATTACTCTATGGATGATAATGAGGCGAAATCAGGATGCAATATTTTCTTAAATGGCAATTATTATATTATGAAATGTTTGGAATACTGTTGGAAGGAAAACAAGTTCCATATTGACCAGTCAAAGTTTTCAGGGGTATATAATAAAGTTATATGAAATTTAGAGGTAAAATCATCTCCCTTAAGTTATGTTTTGACTTCTTGTTTTCAGGGCTTGATGTTCTGACTTTCCTTTGTCTGTGAAGTGTGACTTTTGACCACAGTTTTTTATAGAGAAGTTTTCTAGTGTAAAATAATGGTCATTATTTTTTTCACAGTTAATGGTCATTAGTTGGATCCAACGGTGCAGATTTTAATTTCAGAAATTCACAACTAATGGCTGTAATTGAGGGTACTATCGTCAAAATAATATATTTATAATAAATAAAATTCATCATTATTATAAGTTAGTCATTTTTTCATGACTTTATTGTAATAAATCTAATATATCATTATTACTAAGTCAGTCAACTTTTAGTGTAACTAATAAAATTTATATAAATATAATTTTTATTAATTTTTAGTATAATTACTAAGCTACCCTCCAACTAATGACCATTAATTGAGAGAAAATAATGGTCATTATTATTTTGGATCAGAAAACTCCTATTTTTATATACATTTACATGCTCATATATATATATATATATATATATATATATATATATATATATATATCAATAAAAATATGATACTATATGAAAACATCTGTAATGATATCAATCTTTTCAGATATAATTTTAGTGTACTATAAATTTATAATTCTAAGTGATAAGTCATCAAACTTTAATAAAGACCGAAAGCACAGATGCTAGGATCTCAATGTATAAAAGGTGAAGTCAACTGGAAAGAAAACATAGTAAGTAACATTAAATATCATGAGGTATGAGCTGGAACAAACTGCCTTGCAATCTGCACACAAACAGCATGAAGAGAACATAGTCTGGTACACACTGCACAAAGCCCATCAAAACTCCAGTTCAGATTTTAGAACACTTACAACGTAAGCAAAAACATTACACGGCCCACTAACTTTATTATTATTGTCATCAGCACAGGACATAAAAAACCTGGCCTTTCATGGATTTGCGCAAAAAGCTCGCATCCATTGCCAATCCTACAGCCAGAGCGCGCCGGCTTTCTTGTGCATGGGCACAAGCTCGCCGGCGAGGTGCAGCGCCATGACCCTGTTGGTCCCGCCGACGAGGTCGCCGCCGATAAACACCGCCGGTACGGCTGGCACACGGCCACCGAGCATCCTGGCAAGCTCCCTCTCCATCTCCCGGCCCCGGGACTCCCGGTCCAGCTCGTGAACGGCGGCATTCACACCTAAGTTGCTGAAGAACGACGTAACGGAGTGGCACATACTGATTGCATTCGTACATCTCAATGATGTCTGCAAGACAGCATCTTAATCCAGGATCCAGCTCTCCCCATCTGCCTAGACAAGGTATCTCATTTACATAATAGCGATGTTTACGGGAGCATGAGCTAAGCCTCGAGCGATGAGGCGACTCACGTTGGCACCAGCGCCAACACCAGCGGTGACGGGGATCGCGGAGACTCCTCCGGTGAGCGTTGAGAAGGCGCGTCCACCGGGATCCAGGTTCCGGGCCTTAGCGGATGACCTGAGCTCCGACGAGGAGGAGGAGGCGGACCCTGTGGCGGTTCGCGTGACGCCGGCGACGTTGACAAAGCAGGCTTCCAAAGAACTGATTCCTGCCTCAGAGGTGAGCGTCCTTCCGTTCACTCCCGTAAACTCACATTTTCAGTCTTCTTGTGGCAAGAATAGACAGGGTCCAGGTCGGCAGGCTGGGGTGAGACGACGAGCTCCGGAGCGCAGACCATGGAAGGGGCCGCTGCCGCCCGGACGAGTGACACCCCAAACTTCTTTTCAGGAAGTTTTTGCCCAGGCCAAGTGGGTGAAACCAAGCCAGAAGCGAGGTGACAGAGCTCAGCAAAAGCAGTCCCGGGCGGCTGAGTTGCTGCTGACGAGCTCGTCGGCATTTTCGCCGGAGAAGGCGAAGGAAGTGGATGCTACTGTAGCTTTTTCAAATTTCAAACGCAGGGGACAGGTTTCACAGTACCCAAAGCTGGTTTGTCGGGGAGGAGTGCAACAGACTTACTGGGCCGGACTTTGACTCAGGCCCCAAATATCCCGAAGGCCCATCATACCGGTTCGGCTGCTCTGTGGGATTTCTTAGCCAACGCAGGGCAACACCGGTTCATTAGGGTTTCTCGGGAGAGTTTTGCTGTCGCTTCCACTTCTTCAAGTGCGGCCGGGCAATCCGGCGATCACCAGCGATCAGCAGAGGGTTCGGGCAAAGAGGAAGAAGGTTCCATGGAGAGGGGCTTACCTAACCGTTTCAACTCCGGGGCGGGTACCTTCGCAAGGGGGCGAGGAAGAGCGCCGTCGGGGTCCGAGAGATGGGCTGAAGAGGAAGAATGGTTTGCTGGTGGTGGTTTCCAAGCTGGGCATTTTGACCCCGGCTATGGAGGCCCCGACAGAGGAAGGCGTGGCTATCGCAGCAGGCGACCCCATGCCCGGCCATGGGCCTCACGCAGCTTTGGAGCTCGCCGTGGGGGCTTGTCCGGCAGGTCCGGAAGAGGGCGCAGCACCTTCGCCGAAGCGATGGCAGGGGCGTCAGCCGAGGTTGGGCATGGCCACAATGGTTCTTTGAACCAGGGGACCATCGGCCGGGGACAGCATGGCCAGGTTCCTGGCATGGGCGGCCGCCCTGGACCGACGCCCTCTAGAGGGCACGGTGCTGGCGAGACGTAGGAGAACCGACACCACAACGCAAGGGTCGACAAGGTTGTTGACAGAAAAGCAGGTCGAGCAAACAGGAGGCCAGTTCAGGAGAAGCAGCGGATAGCAAACGGCAATCAGGAAAGATTGTCTCTTGTGGGAGATGCTCACATAAGGGACATGTCTCGGCAGACTGCAAAGTGGAATATTTTTGTGATATTTGTGAGGGCAATGATCATCCAAATTACAGGTGCCCAATAATTAAGATGCCTAAACCTGTAGCCTATGCAGTAGGCTATTCTGTTGCAGGTTTGGGATTTTATCACATCCCGTACACGGCTGCAGCAAAGAAGAAGGATTCTTGCTGTGCTCTTGTTACGATTGTGGGTGGCTCTCTCACTGCTGAACAGATGATTGATCAACTTCACAAGGTCGCTCCGGGGTATGGCAAGTGGGATCCTATCATACGGAAGGACGGTTCTTATGTCGTCTCGTTCCCTTCCAAGGCGGAGCTTCAACGGGCAATTAGCTATGGTGGTTTGAGCGTGAAGGAAAATGGGCAGCCGACGGGGGTGAGACTTGAATTCAGCCCATGGCATGACAAGGAAGAAGGTTATCTCCTCCCCAAGGTTTGGATGAAGGTATCCGGTTTGGGCAAACAAATGAGAGAGTATTTGGTTTTATGGGCCGTGGGTTCCATCATGGGTCGACTCAAATAGTAGATATGAAGACCACCCGAAAGAATGAGTTTGGGAGAATTCAAGTGGCGGTTTTGGATCCTTACCTTCTACCTACTACCTTAGACGTAGTGATTGGGGATCAATATTTTGAGCTAGCTTTTGAGTATGAAAAGAGGGGAATTGATGAACATGGTGAAGAAGTGGAGTTCAACTTTGGGGATAGTGAAGATAAAGATGATGATGAGATGGAACATGATGGGCTTGAAAACAATGGAGAAAGGAGTCCTAAGAGAACAAAGAGTAATGACAAAAACTCAGATGGAGATACCCAAACTGATGCCGAAGGCTCCAATAAATCTACCACCGATCGCGCGGTTGATGAGGAAAAGCTTAGGGCTTGGGCAGAGGAAATTCTTGACAAAGCTTGCGACAAATTGATCAATGAGTGCGCGGATAGAGTTATGGCCGAGGACGACGATCCGATGGTAGAAGGATGGCTGGAAGATGTCACCTCGGAAAGTGATTCGGATGCCGGGCCGGAGAATAATGACGGAGAGGTGGTGATGGAGTATACAGATTTGGAAATGTACAAGGAGGATCATGGCAAAGCCTCGGGTGGGCTGGTACCAAACTCGGCAACAGGGCTGCTGCAGGAGAAGGTTTCAGCTCTGGCAATGCAGAATGTAACTGAGGTCGGCAACTTGCCAGCTGCGTCGGGCGAGATCCTGTCCGAGGGGTGCCGGGGCCAGCAGCGGCAGAAGGGTCCAGAGCCGGGAATGCTGTTGCCGGCTGTTCCTGTTCGGACTCTTCCAGTCGAGGGTGATGCAGTAGTGGTGGATGGCAGGAAGGAGGTTATCAAGGGGCAGCAGGGCTCAATGCAGCAGGCCAAAACGGCAGGGTTGGGGGCGCCTGACCTGGCTGTGGCCACCGGTCTTAGCACGCGGGAAGAGGCGGTTGCGGCAGCAGCTGGGATACATGAAGTGAAAGCGAGTCCACAGCGCTCCAGCCCTCGGCTGAATAGAGTTGCGGATGGCAAGGTGCTGGACAGGGCAAAAAGAGGGCCGCGTGGAGGAACTTAGATGGAGAAGGTAACTCTTCGTCGATTCTCTCGTTTTCAGATTATTCTATAGTTGATAAAATCTCTAATTTGGGGGTCAACTTGGGAAACAACACATCTGAAATTGTTCAAGCGGTTCATGCTATTAAACAAAGTGAGTTTGATCGTCTTTCCTTATTGCCTACTAGTGAGGTAGAGGAATTAGACTATGATATTGAGGAACACGATAAGGAGGTTGAGGATGACTTTGATTTTGAAAACCTCACTCTAGGCCATTTATGTGGTGACTTAATGGAGGAGGTGTTAGAGGAAGACAGTGATCACCTTGGTAGTGATTTTGAGACTGTCTTCAAGAAACATAAATCAAAGAAATCAAAGAAGAGAGCTAAGGTTAGAGTAGTGAAAAAACACAATAATGGTTGGAAATGAAAGGAGTCTTTTGGAATAGCAGAGGTCTTTTAGACTTGGTTAAACATGGATTTCTAGAAGATGCTAGCAAGCAACAGAAGCTAGATTTCATAGCCCTCTTAGAAACAGGAAAGAAAGATTACTCCAAAACAGTTCTAAATAAAATGTGCGGTGGTCAAGAGTTTTTTGGCACTGGACGCAACCTTATGGTCGGTCCGGGGGCATTTTATTGGGAGTTAATCTGGATGTTTTTGACATAGGGAGTATTGATGAGGGAGACTTCTATGTGAAGTTCCGCATCCGAAACAAAGTGGACGGTTTTAAATGGATCCTTGTGGCGGTCTATGGGGCGGCACAAGCTGAATTCAAAGAAGACTTTTTGGCGGAACTAGTTCAAAGTTGTTCAAAGGAGGATTTGCCCATGATTGTGGGTGGTGATTTTAATATCATCCGGAACCCACAAGAAAAGAACAATGATAAATATAATGACAGATGGCCGTTCCTATTCAATGCTGTCATTGACAGCCTTGATCTTAGAGAACTAGAGCTATCCAATAGGAAATTCACATGGGCAAACTCTTTACCCACACCAACGTATGAGACGTTAGACAGGATTCTGGTGAGCACGGAATGGGAAACCAAATACCCTTTGGCAACGGTTCAAGCGTTGTCCAGGGATATTTCGGATCATACCCCTCTCGTTGCTAGATACGGGCTCTGGAACTCATTCGCATAAACAGCCAATTTTCAGGTTTGAGCTTGGATGGTTGCTTAGGGATGGGTTCCATGATATGATCAAACAAGTGTGGGAAGAAGAGAAAAGGGGCAGAACATCCCTACAAAAATGGCAATTCAAGATCAAAAAGCTTAGACAATTCCTAAGGGGTTGGGCTAAAAATACAAGTGGGTCTTACAGAAAGGAAAAACAAGATATAATTAAGAAAGCAGATGAGTTAGACAAGAAAGCTGAAAAACAATGTTTAAGCGCGGCAGAATTGGATCTTAAAAATTGCTTAAAGCAACGTTTGGTCCAAATGCTACGTGAGGAGGAAATCAAATGGTACCAAAGAGCAAAGTCATCTCAATTATTATATGGAGATAGTAACACTAAGTATTTTCACTTGGTGGCTAATGGAAAGCATAGAAGGACTAGGATTTTTAGACTTGACCAAGAAGAGGGTGTAATAGAGGGAGATGAAAATCTAAAACGTTATATCACCAACTATTACAAAGGACTCTTTTGCTCACCGGATGTCAACGGGTTCTCTCTAGTAGAGACGCAAAGAGATGATATCCCTCAAGTAACTTCCGAGGAGAATGCTATTCTCGACTCTGATTTCACGAGAGGAAGAAGTTAAAGTAGCAATCTTCCAAATGGAGCACAACAAGGCCCCGGGTCCGGATGGATTTCCGGCAGAGTTTTATCAAACCTTTTGGGAGCTAATAAAGAGTGACCTTATGGCACTATTTAATGACTTCCATAAAGGAGTTTTACCTTTATTCAGTCTTAATTTTGGAATAATTACATTATTACCAAAACAAAAGGAAGCTAAACAGATTCAACAATATCGGCCAATTTGCTTACTTAATGTAAGTCTCAAAATTTTCACCAAGGTTTTGACCAATCGGATGGCACTTGTGGCAAACAAGGTCATAAAACCTTCTCAAACGGCTTTCATGAAGGGACGGAATATAATGGAAGGGATAGTAATTTTACATGAAACCTTACATGAGATGCATCGGAAGAAATTAGATGGTGTCATTCTTAAACTTGATTTTGAAAAGGCTTATGACAAGGTCAATTGGAACTTTCTCCAACAATCGTTGAGAATGAAAGGCTTTTCACCAATTTGGTGTAAGTGGATTGACCAAATTGTTAAGGGTGGGAGTGTGGGCATTAAGATAAATGATGAGGTTGGTCATTATTTCCAAACAAAGAAAGGTCTTAGACAAGGTGACCCATTATCTCCTATTCTTTTCAATTTAGTGGGGGATATGTTAGCCATCCTCATTGAGAGGGCCAAATCCAATGGCGAATTCAGCGGGGTAGTCCCACATTTGGTGGACGAAGGATTATCCATCCTACAATATGCAGATGACACGATTCTTTTTATGGATCATGACCTAGAGGATGCTAAAAGCCTTAAACTAGTGTTAAGTGCTTTTGAACAGTTGTCCGGTCTTAAAATCAACTTTCATAAAAGTGAACTCTATTGCTATGGTAAGGCTAAAGATCATGAGAAGGAATATGCCAAACTTTTCGGTTGTGCCAATGGTGCTACACCGTTTAAATATCTGGGCATACCTATGCATCATAGGAAGCTTTCTAATAGTGATTGGATTATCATTGAGGAAAAATTCCAAAAAAAACTTGCTAGTTGGAAAGGAAAACTCCTCTCGGTAGGTGGTCGCTTAGTCCTAATTAATTCTGTTTTGACTAGCCTAGCAATGTATATGTTATCTTTCTTCGAAGTCCCTAAGGGAGTGTTAAAAAAACTAGATTATTATCGGTCTAGATTTTTTTGGCAATGTGATGAACACAAGAAGAAATATAGACTTGCGAAATGGAGCGTTGTGTGTCGACCAAAAGATTTTGGTGGTTTAGGCATACAAAATTTTGAAGTTCAAAACCAATGTCTTCTTAGTAAATGGCTCTTTAAACTTATCAATGAAGAAGGAATGTGGCAAGACCTCCTAAGGAGGAAATATTTGTCCAACAAAACCTTAGGGCAAGTCAAAAAGAAACCCGGTGACTCCCATTTTTGGGTAGGCTTGATGAACATTAAGGATCAATTCTTTGAATGTGGTCATTTTAATATTAACAACGGCACCGGAGTTAGATTTTGGGAAGATAAGTGGCTAGATTCTAAACCACTTAAAGTTTTATATCCTAATCTCTACAACATTGTTAGGAGGAAGGACGACACAGTAGCAAAAGTTGTAGGATCTACCCCTTTCAACATTTCTTTTAGGAGAGCTCTTGTGGGCAACAACCTACAAGATTGGCTCACTTTGGTAGCCAAAGTAATGGATGTTTCCCTTAACCGGTCTAAAGACACCTTTGCTTGGGACTTGAACGCCAATGGACTTTTTTCGGTTAAGTCTTTATACAAATTGATCATGCAAAGTGGGGTGGTCCCTCATACTAGTCCTATTTGGAAAATTAAGATTCCTCTCAAGATTAAGATATTCCTTTGGTATCTAAATAAGGGTGTCACTCTTACAAAAGATAATTTAGCCAAGAGAAAATGGAGAGGATCTCAAAAGTGCTGTTTTTGTAGTTCATTAGAAACTATCAAACACCTCTTTTTTGAGTGTCACTTTGCACGCTTTGCATGGAATGTCATTTTTATCACCTTTGGTGCCCGGCCACCAACATCCATTTCAAATTTATTTGGTTCTTGGATTAGGGCTTATCCATCAAATTTCAAGTACCAAATCTTAGTTGGAGTGGCGGCTCTTTTATGGGCCATGTGGTTGAATAGAAATGATATTGTCTTTAACAAGGAAAAATCAATCAATTTCTTGCAGGTTATTTTCAGGACAACTTATTGGATCCGCACATGGTTGCCATTGCATAAAGATGAAGGAGCACAAGGAAATCTCAAAACCGGTTGCCGATTGTTGGAGACGGCGATTATGGAGATTTTCTCAAAGTTTGGATGGAAGTTTTCTAGAAGAATTGGTGGCTGAATCGGTTTAGGCTGCTGAAGATTGGCTGGGTCATCTCCCCGCTGATGTTGGATATTTTTTTGTCTTGAGTCTTGTGGCTATACTTTGTTGGAGAGCCTTCGCGCCTCCGTCGTAGTCGCTTTGGTCATTGTCTTCTCTTGTTAGAGGTCGAGTCTTAGTACTCTTTTTCGGTGCCATAGGGCGGTGATTGTAAAACTTTCGCTGTGTACACCAATGGTGTAGAGGCGGGGACCTTGGTTCCGTTATCTAAAAAACATACTGCAGTTGCTTGTCGTGAACACCACTACTGCACGCTCTGAAGCCAGCTTCGCAACGCGGTCCATTGCTTGTTAGAAGCTTCCACTTATCGTATCTAGAAAGTTCTAGAGGCTTTCTGGGACTTATAGCCTTCTACTAGGTCTCTCTCTGTAGGTCTCCTTGTTCGAGCTACTAGCAAGATGATTTGGCTTCAAAGGTGGTGATATGTCTAGTTCCTTGCTCCTACACCTTGGTACCTTGCCGTGCCTTTTACCTTTTATAGGTTTGTGCAACTTGCTGTACTTACCTACAGGGCTGTGGATTAATATATATGCATGGAACATATTGCTAGATTTTGTCCTCTTGCATATAACACATAAATGATTCTCCTCATCCAGTAGCGAATGTGGATTGTTTTGGATAAGAATCCATATGCTTGCGTTGTTCATGATCAGGGCCCTTTGGAAAATTGGAATATCTTTTCCGCCTCACGAGTGTAGTTGACCTCTTGCAAAATTGCTTACGCGTAAATGTAAAAAATATGACCTTTTCTTTTTTTTTAAAAAAAGGATGTTGGATACAACTGTGTAGATATTTTTATATTTTGTTCAGCATAGAAAAGAATTTACGCGGCCACACTTGGTGCCAATGACTCTGCGAGAGTAGTTGCTAAGATAACCTATCACTTCGTTAGATTCTATACGGTCATCACACAGTTACACTATATCTTCTGCACTATACACTGAATTATCTGTTACAACGGGCGCCCACATGGCGTCCGGCCGCAAACGTCGATGAGGTAGGCATGCAAAATGGTGGCACGCGCCGCCAGATGATCAGTAGTTTAAGAAACTTATTCTGCTCACTCAGATCGACCAAAGATTCCATACAAGATTCAGAAGATGTACGTCTGAACTGTTGGGCGCTGCTCACTGTAGACCACCTCGCTTTGTTCCTCATCGGATCTTTGCATAGATATCAGATAGATTGGCGCGAACTTATGCATCATCCAGATCAAAATCTGCTCACCTCTATGCCGCGGCTCGACGTGGCGCCGCATCCTAAGACAAGTGGTGGTCTCTCGATCGATATGAGATGCTGATGCTTCTAGTTAAGCATCTGCACGTACAGTACGACAAGATGGCGATGGCCTTTTTCATTGATTCGATTCTCCCAGCTACACGAAAGATCTCCTTTTATAGCAGGAGCCACAACTTTTGTGAAGGGTTTGGGACATCTGTTTCGTGTTTCGTTTTTGGCTCCTCGCCTCTTCGTGAGGCGTCCACATGTTCTTGCATGCTACAGGACGTACCTGCACAAGTTTTTGGAATACAAAACCTTTTTTGAGGGGACGGTGTGTATTCGCACCCTATCGAATTCAATAATTTTGTGATGTTCGTTTTAAAACGTCATGTACATTATTGTTACACATCAAGGTGGAGAATTATCATGTGCACAAATAACTACCGTCCTAACATCTGAACTCAAATGGACCAAAATATAATAGTCAAATTTACTCAAGTACTACATGTTCAGTCAGAATTGGTCATCATGTGCTAACATCAATACCATTTTGGTATTCTTTTTATCTCCATTCGAAACTGGATATTTTTTGGAGGTTTGCTTTGAATGCACTACCAAATTAATGCACCATGTGTTATAGGGGTGTTTTCACTCACAAAAGTATTTGCCTTTTGCTTATATAAAAAGTCAAGCTTGTCGATTTAACGATTCCTACATATTTCCAAAGATAGCTTAAAAAAAATATGTATATCCATACATGCAGAAGTAAAGTGACCGCATATGCACCGTCAGACATATAGAGTTAATCTTCTCAACTAGACATTCATACCTTACAGAGTTGTTACACATTATATGAGTACATTTACTGTGTCAGTAAACAATTATTCTCATCAGCACAGGACGCAAAAAACCTGGCACATTCACACACACATGCTCGACGACAAAGATAGTTTGCTTCCTAGAGCCAGAGTGCGCCGGCTTTCTTGAGCATGGGCACAAACTCTCCAGCGAGATGCAGCGCCATAACTCTATTGGTTCCGCCAACAAGATCGCCACCGACGAACACCACTGGCACAGAGGGCACACGTCCGCCGAGCATCCTAGCGAGCTCCAGCTCCATGTCCCGGCCTCGGGGGTCACGGTCCAGCTCGTGCACGGCGGCGTTCACGCCGAGGTCGCTCAAGAGTGAAGTCATGGTGTGGCACATGCTGCAGTTGCTCTTTGTGAACACCACCACTGCTCTCTCCGATGCAAGCTTCACCACGCGGTCCATTGGAATGGATGGTTCTTTTGTCTTCTTGAGGGCTTTTGATGGGTCTCTTTGTGGGTCTCCTTGTGTGAGCTTGATGATGATTTGGATTTGGATTTGGATTTTGGTTTTGGAAGGTTTCCTGCTGCTGGCAGAGTGCATGCATGGCTTGCCTTTTATAGGCTGGAAAAGGCATACCTGCCTGATGTGGATTAAGATTCTACTCTACAAGAAAATGATTCCCATGAGCCATTCCAGAGCAGGTTAAAGATTGGATAGTTATGGATAAGAATAAAATGCGGACGACCTGGAACGCATATATTTGTCCGTACCTTTTCCTTACCACTTGCCCTCTTGCCAATTGTGATACTTTCAAAAGCGTTTTGTGGATATTTGTGGACTTCTCTTGGGGTAGAAATGTAGAATACCGTTCTGCATTGAATTTTACGAGCACATGTCAGTTAACGGTTTGCACATTATTTCATCGCATACAGTTTGAGTATATTGTTCTGGATTTGATTCCTCCGACCTAAAAGCACCCACATTCTGAAGTATGTGTCAGGTTCAGAATAGCAGCTCCAGAAAGAGAGCATACCCTCTCCGTCAGTCCCTCACACACTGTTTCCCTCTCCAGATCTTATACACTGAACTGAAGTGGAATTGGTCTAACGGAATAAATTAAGTTCGTTCACAAATCCTAGCAAAATTGACATGATTTAGACACATCAAGGACCCCAAGAAATACAGTTTGAGTATAGCCGCATAGGATTGACGTCATTTCTATATAGGCACAGTGCAGTAGTCTCTCTATGTACATCATATTCCTTATCGGAATCTCTTTAGGCATGCTATGCTACTTGTCGATGCCGCGGGCCGACGACGGCGCTGCAGCCATCAGGATTTGAGATTCCAATGTGCGTTGGTACGGGCGAGCATGAGGACTCGTGAGTCAGAGCTGATGAGCACAGCAAGCAAATTGAAGATCGATATATATAGATGCCGACGTGGTATGCATCCTGCATTATTCCTGATGTGAAATGCAGCAGTTGTTCAAGCATCTATCTTGGTCCAGCTGCACGATGGAGAGAGATGCAGGCATTTGGTGAAGGGTTTGGGACATCTATTCGAATTTAGTTTGACCTCTCACATTCCCGTGAGGCACCCACTATGCACGTTCATATCAAAGAGGTTCTTATAATTTGACAGAACAAAAGTTTTATTATGTGTTATTCACGTGACCAATTAAACGCACAAAGATCAAAGCCGATGCATCAGTATGTTTTTTTTTCAAAAAAAATGAGGTCTCCATCTCTCAGTTAAAAACTTTTTTGTTTTGTTTTTCTTCTTTCTCCCCTTTGTTCTCACAAGTTTTCTCATCGTCCAGCTTTACAATTGTTATTATTATTACTATGAACTACGTTGTACCACCTCTCTGTAAAATTCTTAAGAAAGCAAGACTACAAGTAAAATTAATAGCTGTACACTCCTACTTAGTACCTGGCTATGGTTATACAGGACCTCATATACATTGTTCATTTCCATGGTAGCACAATAGAAGCAGAAACTCAAAGTCAAGCACACACAACAAGAACCTTAAAAAAAAAGCACACACAACAAGCAGACAAATTGCAAAGACCCACTTATCTCTAAACAGGATTTCATATACCCACCCGTAATTACTTTTGTCCTAGTATGACACCTATATAAGTTTCACTTAGTTTTCAGATATCCACCAAATAGCTTTGACCAGCTAACAAGCTCTCATGTGACTTACTATTTATTCTTTAAAAAATGATCTATCATATTGGGTACCACAAGATATTGTGGAAATCACAAATATTCACAATCGCTGAGCTGTTTTCTTCTATACATTACTCCATGTACGATAATGAGGCAAAATCAGGACGCAACATTTTCTTAAATGGCAGTTATGCTATTATCAAGTGTTTGAAATCATGTTATATAAATAAAGAAAACAAGTTCCATATTGACTGCTCAAAGTTGTCACGGGTATATAATAAAATTACATGAAATTTAGAGACAAAATCTTCTCCCCTATGCTATGTTTTGTCTTTTATTCCTCTTTTAAACTTCATGCTCTAACTTCTTCTTTTGAAATCTTGATGTTCTGACTCTCCACTATCTGTGAAGTGTGACTTTTGACCACAGTTTTATTATATACATTTACATTCGGATATATCTATAAAAAATATGATACTATATGACAGCATCTATTTATTCAAAAGACGCTATGAAAGCATCTGTAATCGAATCAATCTTTTCAGATATAATTTTGGTGTAATATAAATTTATAAGTGATAAGTCATCAAACTTTAATAAAGAGCGAAAGCAGAGATGCTGATCTCAAGATAAAAAAAAGTGAAGTCAACTGGAAAGAAAACAGAGCAAGTAATGTTAAATATCACGAGCAGGAAAAAACTGCCTTCCAATCTGCATACAGACAGCATGAAGAGAACATGCTCTGGTACACACTGCACAAAACCCATCAAAACTCCAGTTCAGATTTTAGAACACATACAAGTCAGTACAAACATTAGGCGGCCTATTAACTTGATTATTATTCTCAATCAGCACAGGACATAAAAAACCTGGCCTTTCATGCATTTGCCCAAAAAAGCTCTGCTTCCATTGTCAATGCTACAGCCACAGCGCGCCGGCTTTCTTGAGCATGGGCACGAGCTCGCCGGCGAGGTGCAGCGCCATGACCCTGTTGGTCCCGCCGACGAGGTCGCCGCCGATGAACACAGCCGGTACGGCTGGCACGCGGCCGCCGAGCATCCCGGCAAGCTCCCTCTCCATCTCCCGGCCCCGGGGCTCCCGGTCCAGCTCGTGCACGGCGGCGTTCACGCCCAGGTTGCTGAAGAGTGACGTCACGGAGTGGCACATGCTGCAGTTGCTCGTCGTGAACACCACCACTGCACGCTCCGACGACAGCTTCGCAACGCGGTCCATTAGCGGCTTCTTCTGGTTACAGTGCTCAGAAAGTTCTAGAGTCTTCTATAGCTTGTCTCTGCTGAGACGAAGAGAAATGGTTTGTTGCTGCTGGTGGCCGGGTGCATGGCGTGCCTTTTATAGCCTGGGAAAAAAGGGATGCTGCCACCTATTACTTAAGTTGGTAAAGATTCTGCCGAAATGAGATAACGATAGCGTTTGATAACCTTGTTAATTTTCATGGAACATTTTGTTAGATTTGATTCGTCTATAACTAACAAGTGATGCTTTTGATCCACTTCAGGTTGATGCATGGTTTTGGATAAGAATTCATATATGTTGTCGCTGTTCATGAGGGCCACACTTAGAACCTCTTTCTTCTTCACCAATCGTCTTGCAAGATTACCTACGCACAAGCTTGAAAAATAAGTATGATCTTTGGTATTTGGATAGAACTGTGTACAGATATTTGTAGAGATTCTTTTGTCTGTTGTTCGGGGGAGGGGGATTGTTCGGTACTTCAGTTACAGTTTATAAACATACAGGGGATCCCAACATACAGAACCTCATATACACACATGTATTGACACTAGCAGATACTGGTAAGACACAAATATCCTCACTCTATTGACAAGTTCAAAATTTGAGTTGTTTCTGCTTGTAGCCAGTGAAAATATCTGCCGAGCCAAAGCCATGCACGACATTACCCAAACTGTACTTAATCAGTTCTCTGAGAGTCTGAAACCTGCTATGCATAACTGCTAACCTAGAATGATATATTTCAGACCACTGAGCCTTAGTGTATGCACAAATCCTCAACACAAAAGTAAAAGGAACCGACAAAACACGGCCGCGCTTCGTCACATGACAGATGAAACCATGGTAGCAGGATCTGATTCCTTTGGCTAAGAGTGGCTGCTTTGCATAGGAGGAATCCAACTCCGCTTCATCTTCAGAATAGCATCTTCAGACAGGGAGAGCTTGCAATACCATTGTCTCTCTTCTGACCTTAACGGTGATGAAGAATCTGCTCCCTTGGCAGTCCCTTCTTATTTCTCGAATTATTCACTGTTCTTCCCAGCAGAATAATCTCGTTCACTCTGAAGGTTTTTCACCAATTGCTGGCCACGTCACCATTCTGTAACTTACCGACATTCGCCATGGCGTGGTGCTTCTAAGGCAGAAGGATGCTTATGAACAGTCGCCGTTGATATGCTGTGACTCTGATCGTGATGAAGAATAACTGGATAGAAATGTATATCCTTATCTCCAAATCTGCCGTGGCAGTGCTGACCATCGATAGAACTTTGCACCTTAGATTCCTTCCCCAAGTTCCATCAGTTCTTGGCTCCTCGTGTTTGCAAAGGGCTATATTCTTTAACACGCAAAGCAAATGCATGTCTGACCCAAATTTAGGGTGAAATGCTCAGAGAAAAACATGAAAATATCTCAGGTAGAATCACAAGAGTGAAAGACCAAATAAAAGGCACCATAAATATATTCCATTACTAGAGCATGTTATATTTTATTTACATTAATGTAAGCCTGCATACATTGCTATGGAGCTTCCACTTACAATTCTCACTTGAGCAAAGGGGGCACATTTAAAAGGTGATCCTCTCCTTATCCTCAGGAGAGCTCCTAGAGTGCCCAGTATGGCTAAAGTTCATGAGCTGTACATAAATGACAAAAGAAGAAGGAAAAAACTGTACAAGGGCGAATATCCTGTCATGCAAATTTACATATATTCTATGGCGTAGGGTTCTTGCGGATATTTTGACAAGGTGATGGTTCCTTCGGCTTCATGAATGTGACTGTACTCCGAGTTGGTCGCACCGATCACAAATTGGCAGGTTCCCCTCGAGTCAGAATGTAGTGTAACACCATAGTACTCCAGATGATCTGCTACACTTGTTCCATATACCGACCTTTCCAAGGAAGAAAATACAGTAAGCAACACGAGGAGGGGCATAAATGCCAAGAAATGTGAGAAGCAGCTAGGTACCTGCTGCAGGTCATGTCTTCGCCAGAATCATCACAAACTGTTTCATTTCTGGTAACTACATTTCCTACTACGGTCTCGTAAAGCCAAACCTAAAATCAGATGAATATAGAAGAAATGAATGACTTAATGGTGGCTTAGAAATAATGTATGCACTTTCACGATTTTTGAAGCATCAAAGGTATACCTCTCTTGGAAAGTGGTGATATGTCCATTCACCTAGGTAAGGAAAATACGGTGGCAAATGCGGCACAATATCATTCTGATGGGTCACACGAATAGTTCTTGGGACTTGCTTACTGAAGTATGAAGCAAAAGCAGGATTGCCTATCCGAGGCTGTCCAAAAGTCATGAGCTGAACCTCTTGGGATCCAAACTTAACCTGGTAAAGTAAAGGCAAGATAACAGTATATTTAATTAAAGAATCCAACAATCTGCATATTTGATGACACATGGAATTTAATGATGAAAAATGAATTACAGGTTCAGCCCTACGGTAGCAAAAGCAAAGCGCAGATTCACATTTGATGCCATAGATCAATATCTGAAATAATCTAGGTAAAAAGTTAAAAATCAGCAGTTTCTAATGGTGCAGTGGGATGAAACTGGAAAAAAAATCATATAGTTAGTCATAGGTTTGTAAAAACCTAGATTTGTGCTTGATGCAATCCATTTGATGTGTGAAATAACAAAAAAGGATGAATTCAGCAACCGTTAAAGGTGTTTTCAGGAAAAACATCTACATGAATTTCCATAAAAGGTCGTGAAAGGACCAAAACTATCCAGATATGAGGATAAAAATATGTTACAAGCAACATCCAGGGATCTAGATAAAAAAAGCATGCATAGATCCAGATGCCTCGAAAGTACTTACAGAAAGGTCAAGGGCGCAGAATGTGGCTAAAGCCCCTCCCATGGAATGACCTACAACATTTATGGGCAGTGCTCCATATGTTTTCCTTGCCCATTGAACAGATTTCAAGATCTCATGTCGTAGAGTTGTATTATAGTATGCGGTATAAAATCCATGATGGACCTGCAACATGAGACAGACAAAATCAGCAAGAAACCAAGAATTGCTACTTATTCAATGATACCACTTGAAATTAACCCAAAACTTGACCATTGCATCAGGCATGCCTGGATAAGTCACATCAAGTTGCTTCCAGAAGAGATCTTCAATCCAATTTGCGACACTATGCAAGTAAAATGTCAAGGCAGCCAATTAGATATGTAAAACATTTAGGGCTTTTTAATAGAGAATACTTTTTCATAAGTTTTTGAAGTAAGAAACATGACTTAAAGACTGAGGGCATGGCTGCATATATTTGAACTCCAAGAACAAATGTTTATATGGTTACTGTAATCTATGTTTAGTATAATTTTTCAGTACCTGTGTTGCTGAGTGCCTCTAAATGCAATGATTACAGACCGTGGATCAGGGGCAACTCCAACAAATGCCTGCTCAATTTTCAATAACAACTAAATGTGACTTTTCTCACTAAATACTGAATGGAAGCAGAAGAAAATTGCAGAAATACTTAAAAGGTAAGGAACCTGCAAGCAGTTCTCCACGTCTACAACTATCTCTATCACCTCAAAGCCCTGGACCAAAAATATAAAACACAGACAATTAGATGAAAAAAGGGAACATTTGTAACAACTTGGGGACACAAATAATTTTCGCAGATCACTCATAGTTACCTTTGTGTGACCTTTGCATCTTGAACATGTCCATGTAAAAAGAGATGTTAGGTCAGATGTATAAACCTGAAACGTGTAGTTACGTAAGGAAGGTATACAAAAATATTATACTTTGGGGCAGGACAGAGAATAGAGTCTGAAATATTGACACATGATGCTGTAAAGAAAAGGCATGAGAAGGTGTGGAGGAGAGGTCCAGATTTTCTTTTTCAAACAAAAAAGGTCATGGAGAAATTTCCATCAGATAAATGTCCAACTAGAGCAGCAGCAAGTTTTGTTGGATGAATTGATTTATGCATCATACAGAACCAGGTACAAACAAAATTTTCGAGCAGGAACTTACAGCGGATGCATACTCGACAAGAATGTGGGCAAGAGTGTGGTTGTAAGAGTAACCATCATCGGAATGCTTCATCCTGAGCACTGCAATGGCAAACGAAAGTATAGAAGTTTTGTTAGCATTTTGCACTTGATTTACCGGCACAAAACAGGGGAAAAAAGATATCCACATGTTAGGAACTAGAGTTCAATGCAGTGGTGTCCAATGGAAGAAATTTTCAGCCTAAGTAAGCAGATAAGCGTAACCCAGTACTAGTATCAACAACTGCATATG
This sequence comes from Chloris gayana, assembly GCA_031894775.1. NCBI lineage: Eukaryota > Viridiplantae > Streptophyta > Magnoliopsida > Poales > Poaceae > Chloris > Chloris gayana. The sequence goes on from JAUNZO010000012.1 coordinate 109,372, forward strand.
ATCCATGTCTGTGACAGACCCGTCTCACGAAGAGGCGTTTCCATCTCCAGGATCATCATGGGTGGCATCACGCGCTGTGATACCCGATATTACAACATACAAACATAAGCATAATGCAATGAATATAAGTACAAGTCTTACATTCATCCCAGTACAAATGTACATCAGAGTCTCGAAACATCAGAAGCTAATAAGTTTGGAAAACAACTAAACAGCGGAAGCAAATAAGATACAATCGCTCTCTCGGCGATACATCACGGGCATCCGGCAGAGACAGATGTTCCTGCCCTAGAACATCTTACCGGCACATCAACTCCTCTACTCGTCCGGACCGCACCACTCCCAAGTGTAGTGGCCGTCACCCGAAGTCTGATCCTGCCGGACGTCATCTCCGGCGTCGAAGTCATGCACGACGGTATCCTCTCGAAAACCACATAGAGCAAAGCCCCGAGCAACTAGAGCTCAGCAAGACCGACCCGCCAAGGTGGCCATCTACAGCCGACTCCTAGACATGCAAAGGCCAGGGGGATAGGGTACATTTAAGCACTAAGCTGGCCTACAAGTGAATCCTTACTTTCATCTTTTAGCAGTTTAATTAAGTTGCAAGAAAGAATAAATTTAATTTGCACTAAGCTATTGCATTACATGTTTCCAAACAAGTAATTAAGCAATACAGCAAAATTAATCATAATAATCATCATCAATGTTCCTCTTCTTACTACGTTCCGGCGCAGGGACAAGTGGTACTCGTTATCGTGAGGGGCAGCGATTCGAATCGATTTACATCCTGCAGGAGAAACCTGTCCGCACGTCACATACGCGCTTCCCGGAAGCCGCATGAGACAACCTTTCGCTCGGGCACTATAAGGTCGTCCGGGTCCTACCGCCCCGAGAAGGGTCCCTCACGCGATGCCGTCCCGGACGTCATCCGTGAGTAGAGTGCTCCCTCCTCTCCTCCCAAAAACCGCCTAAGTAACCAAGGGAGTAGGGAAATCTTCCAACCTTACGAGCAATCCATCGCTACATCGGTTTACTCGGGCCCATAAACTCCAGCATGCAAAACAGTACGTTCAAACTTAATCCACATGGGCCGGACACGACGCGGTCCTTGTGTGCACAGACGGGGCTACAACCTTGAAGACTCTTTCAGTCCTTCACTTTCCACCTAAGTTGCCCGTCCGGCCTCCAATTTTCCATTCTCAACTTGATACTTAGCATCGTGTCCAAAAAGGTGATTGTCCTATCTACGAGTGGTCTCCGTACCACTCGACGGATCATCGCCCTAATTAAGCAAACATCTAGCGTAGGGTGATCGAACCGGGGTAGAAAAGGGTCCTACTCGCATGCTAGGGTTTTCATCACAACTCCCGTAGACCTAATGCACAATACGGACCTACAAGCATAGTGATAAAATAAAATACTTAAATTAAAAGGTTGTGCACCGGGGCTTGCCTTGAGCTTGACCCCGAGTAGCTGGGTCAACAACAGCAGCAACTTCCGGCTCTTCCTCGCTGGTCACCACGTTCACCACCGCAGCCTACATGATGCAAGGGTGATGTGTAAATTTTTGATGAAAACAAGACATTGAATATTTTACGGAACACGTGCGGATTTCATCAAATACATTTAATTCATGAGTATAAATTAACGTGCTGTCCAGCAGGGTGAAAATGATTTAAGGTGATTATCTAATTTATCTCTCTCATCAACTCCCATGAAGCATTTAAATCATTATCGCATGTGCAAGAGAATAATTCAATAATCCTAGCAAAACTAGGTAAAAATAGCAATTAAATTGCTCCTGGTTCTTAGGCACATGCTATAGATAATAATTAAATTAAGCTTCATAATTTGGGGTAATTAAATAATTAATTAAGCCCTAATCTTAAATCTCCAAAAAGGAAATTAACTCAATTAATTTACCTCTGATAATGTAAATTTAATTGCACCATTAAATAGTACAAGTCTCAAGGATTCCAACAAACTTTGGTTTACAATTTTTCGAGCTCTGGATCAAAAGATATGAATTTTTAAAGTTTAAACGAAGTTCTACTTAATTACGAAAATACCAACGCATTAATTGAGATATGTGTCACAACCGTGCCTCACGTGAGGCCACAAGGTGCTGATTGGGTGCGGCTGTAGCCAATAGGAGACTAACCACACGTGTGCCACACGCTGCATCCGCGCACGGGATCCGGCCAGCAGCAGCTTGAGCTCGGACTGCAGTCGTCCATGGCCGACGAGCATCGCCGTACCGACGGCGGCTCCATAAAACTCGGGCAAACGGCCACCAAAAAAAAAACTAATAAAAATACGAGCATGACTAGAGGAACGCGGCTCACCCGACGGAGGGATTCCCAAAGGGCAAGGATGACCGAAAGATGGTCGGATGTAGCAGCTCGCCGCGGAGGTTGCTCGAGCACTTCGGACGCAACGGGGAAAAATCGAACTGCTTCCCACATAGTGCAAGAAACGAGAGAATTAATGGGTTGAGGAGATGAATAATCATGTCACGCACAAGATGAGAAAAGAATGAGGGGTCGAAGCTCACCGTGGAGTCGGCAATTGGCGATAGAATCGGAGGTGCTCGCCGGAGAGTTCGTCGGGGAAAAGCTTCAAATACTCCCTACTCGGGCCATGGATTGGAGTGGTGTTTCTTCCTGGAGATAGAGGAGGAGCTCGCGCGTTCTTGAGCGGGCCGATTCGGGCGGGGACGAACTAGGGCGGCGGGGCAGCGAGCTTCATTGGACGGTGGCCATGGCGAACGGGATGGGAGCTCGGGAGAGAGAGAGAGAAATGGGAGAGGGGGTTCCGACCGGGAGGGGACCTCCCCTTTGTCCCTCCGACCGGGCGGGGCCGGGCCGGGGGCAGCCGCCACGCGGCGCCGGCGTACGGCGCCGGTCGGGCGCGAGGCGCGCCCGTGCCTCGCCCAGTGAGGCTGACGGGTGGGGCCCATGGTATATTCCCCTGGCATCTTTTCTTTTTCCCCGAATTTCCAACTGTGGTCTGATTCGATTTTGAAAAATCAAATGGAAGGCCTTCCCGAGCTCCAAAATTAAAGGAGAAAATTTTGTTGCAAAGTAAAACTCTAGAAAGTGACATGCACGAAGAGTTTACTCAAAAATCCTTTCTGGATTAATTCTGGAAATTCAGAGAAAAGGCTTAAATGCTAAGTTTGCCTGATTTATTTGGGGTACCAAACCTTGATGAAATCCAGTGGGGTTTTGACCTATATTTTTCATTTGACATGCCCTACAACATATATTTTTGGTTGACCATACTTGTATGGTAGGAATTTGAGTTGTAGTTCAAACCAAAGTGTTTTTTGAATTTATTCGGCACCCAAAACACTTTGCATGTCAATGAAATTTCTTGGGTAGGTCAATCTAGTCCTGAGATTAGTTTTAAAAATGCTAACTCGAAACATTTGGACACGGAGTGTCACAATGTCTCACCACGGCCGTCGACATTCCCAAAACACATGCTCAATTACTAGGCTTCCAATCCAAGCGACCGTAATGCTCAATTATAATGCTTGCCCTACTCTACACAAACTGGGAATATCTGTTGAACGTGTCAATGCACCAGGCATTGACCTAAAGATAGCAACTTTACCTTTCCCCCAATCGCCCCTCCCCTGAGTCACTGACACATTACATCCACCAAATTCCGCATAATTTTGCCGCCGCAGCAGACGCGGCACCAATTCTACATCTTCCCTGAGGTGCCCCCTCATCAATCCCCACCCAATCCCAGCAAGCAAGTACTTCCTCGCACCCTTGCACTACTCCGGCAGAGCACAGCCGCCGCAATTAGTTCACCGAATCTACAGCTCGCTCCGGACCGCGCACTCACAAGCAAGCGGCGACGAGGAAGTGACCCGTCGACGAACCGACCAATGAGCCGGCGGTTGCGCTGGAGAAAAAAGGAAAGGGTCGTTACCTCCTCGCCCCACCGCCGCCGCCGGAGAGGCGGAGAGCATGAGCCCCGCAAGTAGAAGCACCAGCAGCGCCGCCGCCGCGTTGCCCGCCACCCGCCGCAGCGACGCCATCGCCGACCGACGCCTCGCTTGCTTCCTCCGCCTACTTGCCCGGCGCGCACGCGCTCGCGTGCCCAACAAAGGAGGCCGGTAGGCAGTCAGACGACGACCACGGAGAGAAAAATAAAAAATAAAAATAAAAAAGGAGATTTGCGGAGGGCCGTTTCGTGAAGCAGCCAAACAGTTTGACGGCGACTCCGAGACGGGGGCGCGTTTTTTTCAGTTTGCTCTGGGTTCTGTGTTATTCCGCGTAACGTCCTGCCACGTGCGCACGGTGCCTCGCGGTTATAGGGAATATTTTGCGTTTACCTCCTTGATGTATCGTGTTATAGCAAAGAAAACGGTGTTAGCGATATTGGAGGCGCCAGTGTCCGGCACGCCATAGCGTGAGCGAGGTGGGACGGCGCGCGACGGAAACGAAACGAGCCGGCGTTGATCGCCTTGCCGTCAACGGCACTGCACCGGGCCCACGTCTCAGTGGCACGGCATGGCGTTCGTCAACTTAACGGTGCCTTGCGCCTTGCTGCAATTGGGAAGCTTCACGTTCCAGAGGGATCTAGCTACCTACCAATTCCAGACGTCTTGTATGTGCTTGAGTTTGACTGATCCAGCTTCACAAACTTGGATGGTTTGTGTAAATAAATAAAACGCTTCATATCGGCAAATTATGGGTCCTTGATGATGAGGATTATTTCTCCCGAAAAAATAAACATATACAGCGCTGTACACAAGACTTCGAGGACACTGGCCAGTGCAGAAGATTTGTTGCACGAGCAAGGCAGCAAAGGAGGGAGATTATCAAAACATAATAAAAAGGAAAGCAAGCGAGTAGAACGGCCCAATAGAATTCCCGACCCAACAGCTAAAGAACAGCCCATCGACGTGACGGCTTAAGCCCAGTAGCCCACAAACAAGTTGCAACGGCAAATCGCTCCCTAGACGGATCAAACGCCCCAGGGTTCCTCTTCCGGGACCCGATCCAGCTCGCGTGCGCGAGAAAGCAACGGGTCTCGCGCACCCCCGTGGTCCAGCATACTCGGATCGTTTCAGCGCTTCTGTTTTTCCTCGCTCTGTATCCAGCGCGGCTATGCGGGAAAAAAAATTCTCTATACAGTTTGAATGAAACATTCGTAAAAATATATTTGTTAAAAAAAACTGATTTTGTTCTGGAACACAAGATGTATTATTGAACTGTTTTTGGAACGAAATAAAAAGTTACACAACAAATACAATAGTATATAGTTTGTTCTAGAACAAACTGTTGTTTTGTTCACAAACAGGACTGTAATGTTTCGAACAATTTGAAACACAAAAAAACTAGGAACAAAACCTTTTTGTTCCAATAAATTGTTCCACAATAGGTGTTGTTTTGGAACAATTTATTTTGTTATGGAACATAAGGTGTATTATTGAATTGTTTTTGGAAAAAAATAAAAAAGTTCCAGAACAAATACAATAGTATATAGTTTGTTCCAGAACAAACTTTTGTTTTGTTCTCAAACAAGCGTGTAATGTTCTAGAACAATTCAAAACACAATAAAAAAACTAGAAAGAAAACGTTTTCGTTCCCGTAAATGTTCCACAAGAGGTGTTGTTCGGAACAACTTTATTTTGTTATGGAACATAAGGAGTATTGTTGAATTGTTTTTGGAATGAAAATAAGAAATGTTCCAAAACAAATACAAATAGTATAATAGTTTGTATCAGAATAAATTATTGTTTGGTTCTGGAACAGTCGTGTATTGCTCCAGAACAATTCGAAACACAAAAAAAAACTAGGAAAAAAACCTTTTTGTTCTGGTACATTGTTCTAGAACAGGTGGTGTTCGGAACAAATTAATCTTGTTGATGTGTTTTTGGAATAAAAATAAATTACAGAACAAAAGCAAATAGTATAATAGTTTGTTCCAGAACAAAGTGCTTTTGTTCGGAACAGGCGTGTATTGTTCCAGAACAATTCAGAACATAGAAAAAAAGTAGGAAGACCAGGTGGTGTTCGGAACAAATTAAACACAAGGTGTATTATTGAATTGTTTTTGGAATAAAAATAAAAATTAATTGCAGAACAAATACAAATAGTATAATAGTTTGTTCCAGATGGAACAAGAGGGTATTGTTCTTGAACACTTCAGAACACAGAAAAAAAAACTAGGAAGAAAACCTTTTTGTTCCAGTACATTGCTCCGGAACAGGTAGTGTTCGGGAACAAATTTATTTTGTTCTGGAACGAAAATAAAAAAAATTGTAGAACAAATACAAATAGTATAATAGTTTGTTCCATTATGAAAAACAACATCTCTTGAAAAACATTGTTCCAGAACAAAACTATTTTTTCATGGGAAACAAATAAAAAGGATATGGAACAAAATAGTATATATTGCAAAACATTGTTCAAGTGGCAGTTTAGAAAATATCAACTTGGAATAGAATTTTGAAACAAAAATAATTTACTTTGTGAAATATCCATGTAGTATAGAGCAAAATCTTTTCATTGTGCAACAAGATTTAACCTTTTTTTATAATGACACAATATATATTGTAAATGAATGTCTACATAAAGTAATATTTGTTTAGAACGAAGAGAAAAAAATATTAAAATTTGATCCTGTGAGAACGTGTTACTAGAAGGCCCACCCTGTGAATGCAATTCTGCGAAGTGCTGACCGTGTGCTGCGCTGACGCCGTGATGAGCCAGCAAGGTGCGCGAGATGCGGCTTAGCCTCGCGTATGCGAGGCCGATCGTTCCCGTCCTCTTCCCCGCCCGCCCGCCCGCCCGCTGCTCCGGCCGTCCGGGCCCCGACCTCGGCGGCGGCGCTGACGGCTCCATCTGTGCAACTCCAACCCCAAAGAGAGTGAATATGCATGGGATAAGGCGTGGTGGAGCGCTGCGAGGAGGATGCCGGAGCCGAATTCGTGGGTCGGCGCCGGTCCGGATCGCGGATGCCGACAAGTTGAAGAACACGAGCAGTTTCTGGCGAGTCCTTGCGCGCAAATTATTGGGCCGTTTGACATTGCGTGCGTGATGGGACGCTCGAAGGATTAAGGCCGAGCCGGAGTTCGTGGGTCGGCGCGGCGGAGGCCACCGATGCCGACGAACAACCGGTACCGGCTATTCAACTGGGCTGGAACTTCGAATTCCAGGTGAGTCCCTGATCCCGAATCCTCTGTCTTACTATGACCATAATAACTAGATATTTAGCACGAAGAATCGTCAAGAGTGCACTGAAAGTTTCGAGCAAAAATGCATTTGCATTGGCAGACAAACGAGCTAACATAGCACATAGCAGACATATTAATCAACATCAGGTGAAAGTATTGATGTTTGTAGCACAGCACACACTCAGCACCAGTAGATAAAATTTATAATTATTTAAGCACTCTGGATCAATTAATAATCAAACCAATAGGGGATCGTGCATCACCCCCATGAAACATAATATTAGTACATTGTACAGGTAAAAAAAAAGAGGTGAATACAACAATTAAACACGACAGATATCTAGCACGCTGAGATACACTGACACACATGCACACTAACAAATAAAAAATATGTTCACACATTTGTAAAAAAAAATATTCTGGTCTAGAGAGTACATATAGAACCGAACTAAAACACATGAATTCAAAATACAGAAATGAACTGACAAAATATTATCGAAGCTAAACTTAGGGATGCATGATACTGAAGGGAGATGGCCAGGCTTCCATCAGCTGCATCTTTATTCAAGGAATATCACAAACGAAATACTGAAGCAAAAGCTTCCAGTTGATATGAGTAAATTTTTGCTCATGCTGCTTCAGTTCTATTTTCTTGGGGTTGATGGTGTGGATTATGCTTCAGGACAGGATAGTTAGGATGAGATTGAATAGCTTCTATCACCTGATTTAGGCTACAATCTCCGTGGAGCTCCAATTTCTTCAACTTTGGGAGGTGGTCCAGTCCAGAAATAGTATCCATGATGGAGAAAGACCAAATGATTATCCTGAGCTTGGGAGTTGTTCCTGTGTCAAAGTTGATGTTGGTGACATCGCTGCCTTCCACAACCAGAGACCTGAGCTGCTGGAATTCACCTGCTTTAAAGTTGAGGTTGCATTGAGTGTATGAGTCATGCAGAAGCTGCAGACAGCGCAAGATTCTGAGCTTGCTGAGGATGTTCATTGCATCTTCTCCCAAATAAGTCTCGCTGAGTGATATCTCTTCAAGTTGATCAAGAGCTGTAATCCAGAGAGGAAGTCCACTTGTAATGCCATAGATTTTTAGGATCTGGAGATGTTTTGGTGGTGTGTCCATATCAATAGCTTGTGCCTCAGTATCAGGAGCTTTGCCTTTAAGTGGTTGGTTGATCCGAATCGACAATGAGCGGAGGCAACCATGCAACTTCTCAACCTGACGGAACAGAACACTCAAGCTGCCTTTATTATGGTGAAGGATTATGCCCAATTTTCTCAGCTGCAGCAGCTGGCCAATATCATTTAAATCATCCACGTTGTCAGAAACTTCAACATAGGACAGTGCCTGGAGTTGTTTCATTTTTCGGATGCCTTTAGGAAGGCACACTGTTGTAAATGAATCCTTAAACTTACTAAAGCTGTTGCTTGAAGAGTCTCTGTGGCCGGCAAGAAAATACTTGAGCATTGGAAGCTTGATAGGTTTTGTGGAGAATGCTTGTACCATCGTTTGCCGGATGTCCAATGTCTCCAGGCACTGCAACTTCTCAATTTTCTTGGGTAGTTCTTTAACGTCTGTGCTTCTGAGGCTCAAGTACTTAAGCAACAGTATCTGGCAGATATTCTGTAGGTGCTTTTTTGTCAATCCTCTGCACCCTTCAAGATCCAACACCTTCAGCAGCTGCCATTGAACAGATCCGGTAATTTGCTCCAGAAGAGTTAGGACTTCATGAAAGGGGCGATTCGAACACGGTGCCTCCTCTAGTTGTACCCCATTGTTGATTGAAAGGCGGTGAGCCAAATCGGGCGGCATGCATGTGTCCATGTAGCTTAAATCTCCAACAATAAACTTGTAAATGATAGTAGGTACTGTGAAGGTTTTGACCTTGCCAGCAGCGTTTGTTTCCTCTGGATGAAGGAACCCTCGAGTGCCTAGTGCATCAAAGATGCGCTCAGCTTCATCATCTGCCGTGATGATGCCATGTCTGGTCTTATCTTTAAATGTCAGATTGCTTCTTTGACTTACCAGTCCCTCCGCAACCCATCTCCTTAACAGGTTGGTCCTCCTAATTTTGTGATGTTGAGGAAAAATAGACAGATATAGAAGGCAACTTTTGTGATTGCTTGGTAAATGTTTGTAGGCCAAATTTGCTGGTGGACATCCTTCCTTCTTGTTATTTGCTGGGAGACACTACAGAAACTAACCTTTGCCAATGGACACCATTCAATTGTGACAATTTGCCAAGACACACTTGATATCTTAAAGTAATAATTTGTTACAAAAGAGTGGGAGAGAATTATTCTTTGGACCCTTATGCCCCTAGCAGCCAACGCACGGAGGAAAAAAACATCCCGCGCTGTTCCACCATGATGGAATAAGTTGCTTCTTCCGTCTGACACGAGCTGGCTCAGCATGGTGACCTTCTTGGTGCAAGAGCGTGAGCCATGCTGCCTTTAGAAAAAAAAAAGAGCGTGAGCCATGCAAGAGCTTGGCGCACACCATGGTGTACCCGGCCTCGTGCCGTCTCTTGTAGGCAGCGATGACGCCGCAAATATTGGTAGGCCACATCGTCGTGCTTGGTCCGGGTCGATCGTGGCTACGAGCCGGCGATTCGTTCACGCGGCCCCGTGCTTGGTTCGGGTCCTCGAGATCTTGGTCCGGGTCAATCGTGGCGGCGAGTAGGCGATGATCACGCGACCAATTTAAAAAATAGAGTTGGAATCGATTTAGCTAGACTTTTGGTTTTCATCACTTTTTTTAATATTTCTATTTTACAGTCTAGCTAAAAAAGGTAGATTTAGAATTTATTTTAACTAGACTGATGGAGATGCTCTAATAATATTTATGATATATAATATATATAAAAAAGAATTACATGGTGACATGTGTTGAAATAGCTACACAGGTATTTTGGTCATTTGTGAAATCTTTTCTCTCCTTCATGCATGAAAAGTTATATTCTAATGGTTAAAATGTGTGTTGGCAAATTAACACAATTGAGTAGTGTCCTCTAGCAAAGACCCACTTGAGAAGTGTCCTCTAGCAAAGACGGTAAAAGAAGGGTGTCCACCAGCAAATTTGGCCATGTTTGTAGCAGAACCTGAGCATGATCTGACCATTAATGCTACTGTTATTTTCTAGTTCGCTACAAAGGCTCATCATTTCACTGTCGGGCCAGTTAGGACTGACGAATACCAGGCGATAGAACATCTGCAATGCAAATATGTCTCTCTCACACAACCAACAAATTATTTCTGACTGAGGAACATTGAAGTTGGCAAGGGCTGATGCTCTCTTTCGGAAACAGCGGAAAAAATATTCATGGTCTGAGATAGTAAATGTGCTATCATATTCTATACCAAGGTATTGAGATGCTGTCGTGCTTACTATTAAGCTACTGCCGCAAGAGCAATCAGAGCGTTTGAGAAAATCCCTCAGTATTCTAACTGCTGGCATCCCTTTTGACCACTTGTAAGCTTGTGCAAGCAGGGTGACATCTCATCCCTAGTTTGCATTATTGCCTCGTCCTCCTTTAAGCTGCTGAGCGTGGCAGGTGGAACCGCCGGTAGCTGTTCCATGATCTTCCTGCACAGCTCATCGATTCCTTCTTCAATAGAATAATCCGTTGTGGCAAGGTCAACGAAGGCCCTGTGTTGGAACGAGCTCACCACGGAAGGATGGTCGTACACCCTCCGTGCGATGCCTGGCGGCAAGCCTTCCTTGTTAACGGCCATAACTATGGGCCACCCGTCGACATCATCATCCTTGCAGATCCTCCACAGTTTCTCAAGCACCACTTCCTCCAGTTGACTGTCGTCGTCAAGCAACTCTCGCCTCCGGAGCTCTTCCTCCTCCTCCTGACTGCCCGGCTCTGGAGCAGGCCTATCAACACCGGTGGTGCGGTATGGGCACTGCTCTGTCGAAGGGACAGTGACGCCATATCTGAGCCGGTCACCCACGTCGCGCGCTCGGACCTTGAGCTCCTGGATCCGTGTCGTCATCCGGTGGCGAACTCCAATGATCCGTAGGATGAAGGGCACTCCATCTCGTCATCAAGCTGTTCATGCACTCCATCTCGTCCTTGATGAACTCCACGTCGCCGCGGATGCGGCCGAGCAGCTGAGCCTCGCTGACTAGGATGGAGGTGAGCCGACCAAGAAGCGAGTCGAGAGAGCCCTGGGCGTCCATCTCGCCCTAGCTCGCACTTGAGACGACGCCGGAACTTGTTGAGTACTAATTAATATGCACTCCACAGATTTCAAATTTTCTTCCCTTGTTTATTTTGTGTGCTGATTAGATCGAGCGGGCTCAACTCACTACACACTTTAAGGACTATGGCTCTTTGGTGTTGAATTCATCACGAACTCTGTGTTTCCCTAGCTATATGCATGTGAGCTTCATCTTTGTTTCTTTTCTCTTTTCTTCCTGGGAATCGCTTTATCTCTGCTCTTTGAGTGCTGCGATTAAAGGTCGACAAAGTTTTGCTAGACACATCTGTCGTGCAAGTGCTGCAACACGGAATGGCCATAAATAAAGAGGAAACTTGACGTCTATGACAATCAAAGAAGCAGATTCTGGTGCTGTTACAACCTTTGGGTGCCTGGCACGCATGGAAGAAGCTGGCTCGTTGCCTTCCCGTACGTGCCACAAAAGCAGCCGATTCCCATCCCTTACTTTGCAGCAGCTCACACGAAAGAAGCTCATTCTGTTACTTCAACTTCTTCAGCTTCCGGAGGGGTGTAGTCGAGTCCAGGAAGGAGGCCCTCCATGCACTGGTGGAAAAACAGACCAAACGATCGTCCTGAGCGTTGGTCCTACTCCAGCGTCAAAGCTGACGCCACTGCCCTCGACAGGCAGGTGAGGCAGAGACCTTCTGCTGGAATTAGTACATTAGTCCCGGAATTCCTGTACGGAGATCGTTCTTTTTTAGCGTTCGAGAGAGAGAGTGATCAACCCATTAGACTCATTCAGAATGTATCACGAAGACCCAATAACATGGATGTGATATCAACATGAGTCAACATTTCAAATTCAAATGCATTTTTCTCCTCAACCGTAATTCCATTTATGAATCCATTTGAACCACTATGTTATTTAGAATTATTTCTACGAAATGAGACCCAATATGATTTTTTTGAACTTTTTATAAATTCAATTTTTTGTCAACATTTCGAGTGCACTATGTCAACATCTATTAATACCGTGTCAATATTTTTCAATATTCCATGTCAACATTTTCAGAAAATATTTGTTATTTCTAGTTTTTAATAAAATTAATGAATTTTTAATATCCAAATTTTTGTCAACATTTTGAGTGTACTATGTCAACATCTATTATAATGTGTCAATATTTTGAATATTCCATATCAACATTTTTTGTGCAAATGTTGAACTGGGTGATACGAGAATATTCAAATTGTTGATATTTAAACGGGGTGATATAAAATATTCAAATTTTTGTCCATATCAACATTTTGAAAAGTAGAATCAACATTTGCACAATAATGTTGATATAGAATATTCAAATTGCCGACACGGTATAAATAAATGTTGACGTAGTATATTCGAAATGTTGGTGAAAATTTGAATTTTTTTAAAAAAATCATAGCTCATTTAGTAGTTTTTAAAATAGTAGAAACAACAATTTTCTAATAATGTGACATGGAATATCTAAATATTGATACGGTATAAATAAAATGTTGAAATAGTACGTTCAGAATGTTGACAAAACTTTGAATTTTTAGAGAAATAAAAAAATTGTATTGAATCTCATTTCATAGAATTGAATCTTAGAAACACAGTGGTTCAAATGGATTCAAAAATGGATTGACGGTTGAGAAAAGGCATTTGAATTTGAAATATTGATTCTACTTTATTTAAAGGATAAAGCCCACTTTACTCCCTCCAAGTATGACCATAGTTCACATAACCTCCTAAACTATCATTTGGTTTGTTTTTACCCTACTTGTTCACTAAAATAGTCCATAGTACGCCTTTAATTGGTATTTTAATCCCAGCTTTCTAATATTGACCGGGATTGAGCTGAAATTGCTCTCTCCCTACTTCCTTCCCTTACCATACATGTGTCAAGAAGCTCGATCACTATCGGCTCACGCTCACCCATGCATTTGCTCTCGTTGGATCTCGACCACTGTGATATCATTGACCTCATTCATCATGAAGCCACTATATTTGTACCTTTTTGTACCTCTCCCGTCATGAAAATGTATGATTAGAGGAAATCGATCACAAACAAAAAGGTCTGTACAGGGATGAAAAATATATGGTCTGTTCATTATTGTGTCACATCGAACAACCCACATTAAGGGTTGAGAGTAATTCCACCTTAATTTTAATTCACATTAGCAAGTTGGGATGAAAATACCAATTAAAGGTGTAAAATGATCTTTTTTAGCGAAACAAAGGGTAAAACAAACCAAAAACTGGACTTTGGTGAGAGTAAAGTGGACTTTTTATCCATATTTAAATGTTGATATTTACATTCATGATATTGGGTTGTTCACTGAATGAGCCTAATAGGTTGACCTCCCCAATCTCACGTCCCATTAGTCCTGCAGAAGCTCCAAACACGAAATGAAAATAGCAAGGCCCAACAGGATTTGCGGTTCAGTTATCACAGCCCAACAGGATTCACAGCCCATTAACCCACACTTGCAACGGCGAACCGCTACCCAAGAACAAACGCCCACATACAGTTTTCGTCTTCTCGCCCGCTCCGCCGCCGACCTCGACGGGGCAATGACGGCTCTAGGGGAGGGGAACCCAATCCCCAAGAGGGCTATGATTTACCAGAGGACGACTGACGGAGAGCGCTCGGAGGAGGGTGGTCGAGCAGAACTTCGAGTGTAGGCGGCGGCGGGAGTCACGGATGCCGACGAGGCCCCTGCAGTTCCAGCCTCCAGGTGAGTAATTGCGCCTAAACTCCTCCGCGGTTTCCCTTTGTTGCATGTTACTCCCCATTTATTTAGCATGGACGAGCAAACGAGTGGACCGAAAAATTCGAACAAAATACATTGCCATCCAGCTCTCCCAGCATATTTACCACACACATTAGTTTATTTTTAATCATCAATCAATGTTTATATGTTCCCGAAAAATGTTTGTAGCACACCACACAGACTCAGCGTCATTTGAATTTTTTTCTAATTTTTATATAAGGAACTATGACTCAATGAATAATCAAAACCAATAGGGGATCTGTTCAGATTTATTTGACGTCTGAATGAAATACATTTTCTTCTTGAGATCTCAATACACACATTTGACCCATACATGCCGTACAGCTGGGTAAGACAAATTAATTTACACACCCATATGACGTGATAATAGTACAGGTGAATACATTAATCAGATTACACAGGTGGCGATGCTTCGCACGCACATGCAGACCAACAATTAAACACATCAAGCATCTCACTTCAGAAGTACTTCCAGCATCAATGTGCGGTAACAGTGGAGTCGGCTTCTGATCCTTTGTTATCATCTGGTGAATTCAGACTGAAACGGACACGGTTACAATGTGTAGAAATGTCTTTCTGTAGTTCTTCTAGCCCAGTTGAGTCACATTTTCCTTTGTTGAGCTCGAGGCACTTCAAACTCACAAGGTTCTTGATCCCTGTAACTGAATCCATGCGAGTAAAAGACCAAATCATTGTACTGAGCTTGGGGGCAGTTCCTTGGTCAAATCTGAGGCTTCTGAGATTGTCATCTTCTATCACAAGCTCTATGAGTTTACCAAACTGTCCATTTCTGAAGGCTAGTGAGGCCTCAACAAATGAATGGAAGCGGAGCCTAAGGCATAGTAGGCTTCCTAGGCTCCCAAGGATGGCAATGGAGCTCTCTTTCAGATGAGTACCACGCAGAGTAATCTTAACAAGCTGATGAAGCTCATTTATCCTTGCCGGCAACCAGTCCCTAATGCCGCAGATGGTTAGGCTTTGAAGAAATCTTGGTGGTGTCAGTGTAGCACCATCAACCGTATCCCATCTGACTGATGGTTCCACACGGATTGACAATGAGACAAGGCACTCGTTGAGTTCATCAATCTGACGGAACAAATCCTTCATGTTAGCTTTCTTACCATGGAGAACAACGCCTAGCTTCCTCAGCTTCTTCAATTTATCACCAATGTTGTTCAGGTCTTTACAACTGTTATAGACTTTTACATTGGACAAAATCTCCAGGTTTTTCATCTTTGAAACATCCTTGGGCATGCGAACAGTGGTAAACACTTCGTTGGACCTCACAGTGTCTCCTTTGCCCGATGTATAGTCGATGCGACCAGCTAGAAGGTGCTTGAGCATGGGAAGCACTGCGTTGAGCTCTTGCACTGTGGTACCTCTGAGGTCAAGTGTCTCCAATTGCAGAAGCTCATCTATATCATCAGGAAGTTGCACAACATCGGTGTCCCGAAGAGACAGATACTTAAGCTGGTGGATTTTGCAGATGTTCTTGAGGTGGCGCTTCTTGAAGCCTTTGAATCCTTCAAGCTCCAACACTCGTAGAAGACGGAAGCTTGAAGAAGAAGGAAGGTACTTCAGAAACGCCATTATGCTCTTCATCTGTTGTTCTGTCTTGTTATTCTTTCTCGAATTAATGATGCTATCTGCCATGCTGCTGGTTGACTCCGTCATGCTTCGGAGCTGGACTCCATTGCGGATGGAGAAGTGGAGTTGCAAGTCAGCTGGCAGTTGGTTGGCATCGAGAAATGGCTCATCTGCTGCATCATCAGTGATCATTGGTGTTAATAGAGCATTAGGGCCACAACTCTTGATCTTGCCTGTACTGCTGACCTCACGAGGAAGAAGAAGCTTCTGGGTAAACAGAGCATCAAAGCACCTCTCAGCTTCGTCCATTGCAGTGTTCTGGCCTGAACCCGGTATCAAGCCTTCAGCGACCCACCTTCTCAATAAGCTTGCCTTCCGAACCTTGAAGAACCCACGAGAAAAAACAGTTGAGTACCACAAGCAGTTCTGGTAATCTTTATGCAGCCCGTGGTAGCAGAATGTAAGCACTCGATTCTGCTTGTCAATTTTGTATGGGGACCTATTTGGACCAAGGCTCTGGTACAGGCTATCCAACTCTTCAACCGTCCTATTTGGGTTGCTGAGAAGGGCATGAAGAAATAGGGAAATGCAATAGATATCTGGTATGCATCTTGTCAGGATTCCTATGATTATACGCCGCAAGGGCTGATTATCTCTGGGGTTATATTTGCTAGGAATCAGGGAGAGCGCTTTATTCAAATAGAACTCAACAAGCGAATAAGTCTTACTTTCAGTCGGAGAGCAACTTTCAGCCAGCAGCTTGTCCTTGGTGCAGATCATCACAGCACTACCAGCAGAGTACTTGATTTTCTTCAGTGAGTGTTTGATGGAGTCCCATATATACGGATAAACCAAATCAGAAAGAACAAGTAGCCACCTTTTTCCTTTCAAGGACTCATTAAGTTCCTTTAGAACGTCAGCGAAACCCCAAGTCTCGATGCGTCTCCCAGCAAAGTAGTCTTCAGGATGAAGTTGGCCAAGCATTTCAACCAGTATCACCAAGACAGGGCGTGAGGGACGCCCCAAATTGATGCGGACAACAGAATCAAACATGAGGTCCACATTGGAGGAGTTTTTGCATTGATTGTACACTTGTTCTGCAAGTGAAGCTCCGTCCACCCCATCCGGCGTTATGACAGTGAGGACGGTTGGCCATGGCCTTCTGCTGTATTCTTTCGGTTTCACTGCCAGCCACTGGAGCAGCTCCCGTTTGGCCTCCGTCATGATGTCAGGTCCTCCGGAGAGTATGGCCCAACGGGGAGAATCTTTGGCAGGATGGGTCGACCGTTGATCCTGCGCTCTTCGGCCACCAGCAGCTTGTGGATTCCAGTCTACCGTTACAACACCGTTGGGGTTGTTGCGCCGGTCCCCGGCAGCGGTGGGAAGGCGACAGCGTACCGCTGCTGCCGCTCGCTGACTTCCTGTGCCCGGAATTTGAGCTGCCGGATGCGGGCGGCGATGCGGCGGCGGACAAGTAACCGCCGTGGCATTCGCACCACCCACTTGATGCGACGCATGAGGCCTCGGCGACCGTTTCGCGAGGTCATGCGTCCGGACCGGGCGTAGTCCTCCACACAGTTCTTGGAGTCATAGGCGAGCTCCATGACCTGCTCTATCCACGCCCGGACCTGTTCATCACCACGGGCACTCTCCCTGCTCCTGACCAGGTTCAGGAGGAATGCTTTCACGCTCTCCATCTCGTCCTTGATGAATTGCACATCGGTGCGGACACCGCGCAAAAGCCTGGCCTCGTTACGAATCAGTCCCAGCAGAGGCCGGACTGCGGCCAATGCCATTGTTTCAGCCATTGGTATCACAGGCCTCTAGCAGACTAGCAGTAGGCTAGGAGGTCTGTATATTTACAACTTCAGTGGATACAAGAATGCAGCAGCTACATTAGGAACGCCTGATGTGGACTAGATTGGCGGAGTACAAACTGCTCGGAGCAATGTTGCTGGCCGGATGCACAATAAGCTTGCTATATGGATGCAAGAATTCAGCAGATGCACTAGTAATGTAGGATCTGGACTAGAATCGTGGAGTGTGAAACTGCTGGAACAAGGTTGCTGGATGCACAGAGACCTGGATGGACCCAGCCGTATCCGTATATATATGGCTGCTAATTAACCTTACTAGAAAAGGGTGCATGTGCTTCTTATTACGTGAAAGATATGAAGAATTTATTTAGAGAATCACGTTCCATTGTTCCTTAGGTAACATTTTTTTTATTAGATAATGGATTAAATTCCGGCCGCTGTGCCCAAAGGCGCACAAAGCCAAGTTTACAAAAGAGTGCTAGACTCCACATATCCGAGTACTTAACCTTCACCACAATAAGCAAGACACTACGGTCACACAGTGACTCAAGACAAGACACCAAATAAAGAAAGATGGTTCAAGACTGAAATCTAGCCCTCAATCCTATGACGAAAGCTCCATCCAAAGTTAGCAAAGATTTGCATGATGACTGTCTCCCACAGTCTGCTTCCCTCTCTCAACTTGGTCCGGTTCTCTTCTTTATGAAGCAAGGACCACCAACGGATCCAATGCGCTGCCCTGAAAATCACCTGTAAAAAGGAGCTAGAATTAGATTTGTTGAACACCCTATCATTTCTATTCAACCATATCGCCCAACAAAGAGCCGAAGCGCCCACTAAAACTAGGTTCTTGGTCTTAGGTTTTACACCTTGGAACCAAAGTCCAAACATATGTGAGACGCTTAACGGTGGTTGAATGCCAAAAGTTAGATGCACGGTGTTCCATAAAAATCTAGCCATATGGCAATCAAAAAATAGGTGTTGAATAGTTTCCATAGAACTACAAAAACAACATTTAGTATCTCCTTGCTAATTTCGCTTTGCAAGGTTATCTTTAGTTAAAGTTGCTCCCTTATCTAAGAACCACAAGAAAACTTTAATTTTCAGCGGGATCTTCATCTTCCAAATGTGACTATTATAAGACACAACTCCTTGTTGAATCAATGCCAAATACATAGATTTGACTGTGAAAGATCCATTTTTATTTAAGTCCCACCTAAAAATGTCTCTACTATTGTTTAACTCAACAAAAGCAACCGTAGCAACTATCTTATACCAAGATTTTAGATTTTCATTCACCAAAGCCCTTCGAAAGGATACGTTAAGTGGTCTTGTCCCTAGTACATTGGCCACTGTTGCATTCTTCCTTCTTACAAGACTATAAAGTGAGGGGTATCGTATCCCTAAAGGTTGGTCCCCTAACCAAGTGTCCTCCCAAAATCTAATTTGAGTTCCACTCTGAACAACAAAGGATCCCCCTTCAAAGAAGATATCTTTAACTTTCATTAGCCCACTCCAAAAATGGGAATCTCCCGGTTGTTTCTTAACTTGTGAAAGGGTCTTGTTTGATAAGTATTTTCTCCTTAGGAGCGTTTGCCATATTCCTTCCTCATTGAGCAACTTAAACAACCATTTACTTAAAAGACATTTGTTTTGGATGTCTAAATTTTGTACTCCTAGACCCCCAAATTCCTTTGGTTGACAAATGACACTCCATCGTGTTAGTCTATACTTCTTTTTATGATCATCACTTTGCCAAAAAAAGCGAGATCTATAGTAATCCAACTTTTGAAGCACTCCTCTAGGGATTTCGAAGAAGGATAACATATACATATTATCCTTCTTCGAAATCCCTAGAGGAGTGCTTCAAAAGGGATTTAGGGTTTAGGGTTTAGGGTTTAGAGTGAAACAACAGATGTTCTCCCGTCTCGGGACGCCAAGCCACATAGTTCTAGATCCAAATATGGACACCGAGATGAATGGAAAATCTGCCAATCTCCAAGAAGAACTCCTTGAACAAGGGCAAGTTTTAACCGTGTGGTGAACGTACCTATCTACTTTCCCCTGTAACTGTATATATTTGTATCTAAATCTCAGTCTCTCCCCGTCGAGACCTTGGTAAGACCGCCCTCAGCGTTCCTTTTTATGCATGATGAATTCCGTTTCGAGGTTGCTAAAATAAATTACGATATGCACAGTTTCGGCCCTGAGCAATGTGTGTCTGCATCACTAGTTTTTGCCTTGTTGGACTTATTTTTCCGTGGTTAAGGTTTTTTTAATCAAACATCTAAATTGGCAGCTGGATAATTTGACAATTTATGAACAATTTTAACAACTTTCTCTATGATTCACATGTGCGCATATAGGTTCCCAGAAGACCTTTTCAATTGGAAGCATAAGATGTGGAGAGATCTTCGTGTGGATGATTTCATCTACATGACATTTAAGTTCAAATGTGTTTCTACAAGCGACTGCTTTACCCTGTGCCTAGTAATAATACTAGTCAATTTTGATCCACAATCGTTGACCTTACATCTAGAAATAAGATAAATGTAGCAGGATATATAGGATAAATGACACATGGGACAGACTGACGCTTCTGATAAGCCTGTTCCCCATATGGTGTCACATGCACAACCAGGTTGTGGCAAGGTCAAAGCATCTTCCTTGCATCACATGCGCAGAAAGTTTCCAATATAGAGGCAACTTGCCAGGAAACAAACAGTTAGACAATGGTGCAGCTCTCACAGCATTATACTAGGCAAATGAGGAGATAAAACCCGACGATATCATGATAATCTTTCATAAAATGTGTGCTCTTTACTACATTAATTGGGCAGGACTTTTTCGGGGACAAAAGAAGAGGATCAAAGGATGTGATAACACCGAGATGAAGGTTGGAAGAGAAGGAAGATCTAAGACGTCAGTGCTGCTTAAACATGGACGAAAGAAGCTGTGATGTACAAGACTGATTCTTTTGTGACTGTTTAATTGTAATGGAGAATTGCAACAGTTTATGTTCTAGCTGAATGTGTACTCAGCCTGTACATGTATCCTCGGATCTGTGGCTAGCTAGTGTAGGTCACACCAGGACGGATGTAAATATTTAGACTGAGCTTATTTGTTAATCCTCAATCAAAGGAGTTACAAGGGGTTTACCTAGGTAACAAACAAAAGTTATACGTGTCTTGCTTTAATCTGCACAAAACCATAAATGTTTTACTTGAATCGATGATCAGTGGTGAAGCTAGGTAGCTGAAATTAGTCTTGGCAGGATTTGTACACACGCATCCACCTTCCATTGCAATTGCCTGTGCATGTTCACATGGACAAACACTTGAGACGGCGCAGAGCTAGGAAAACTTGATCGGCTGGCATTCACAACAAGAATCTGAGAATATCCGAAGATCAAAGAACACTCTGGCAGTGACCATCAAACAACAGGCATCCATCCAAGCTTGTTGTGGATCGGATGCCCCAGGAAATGTTATATGTCCAGCCTCGAATATTTCAACCGTAACACGTGTACTGACATGTGGATGTAGCTACCAACTAGAGTGACGGGTTAAGGGTAGTTGACAACATGACGACACATGCCGCTCTTCTTGATGAACATTATTATATCTAACGGCATGCAGTTGCAGATAATGATATGATGGGATCGGAGAGTAGCTAATCAGACTCGGAGGGAGCTTAGTTTCTGTAGAAATCATTCGGTTCAGAGCCTGATTGTGATTATAAACAAGCATTTGGAGCTGCTGTATTGTGCCTGCGTGTAATCCAAATGCAATGCGCCAAATCAGGTGATGACGTCAAGTATTCACGAAGCTTAAATCCTTCGCAATGGACTCGTGAGCTACGGGACGAACCGTACACATTATCTTGTATACAACAACATTTGTTGTTCCGGCTTGGTGCTGCATTTCATCGCATGCATAGGTACAGCTAGTCCACGTCTAGGGTCACATTTATTCGAATTACAGGTTCATCATCTGAAAAAAATTGTTCTTGAGGGCAATATCTGAACCATCTTTTTCCAGCCGGAGTTTTGAATTCCTCTTTTTTCTTAAACGGGCTGCATTGTTTATGCATGCAAGCCCATAACTCTACAAATAATGATATATTACGACGGTCCATGATTTATGGCTGAATCAGATCAATGTGTTGAACTCATCCGGAGGCCCACAGCCCACAAACAAGTCGCAAATTGCCAGTGGAAGAATAATCGAGTGCTTGTAGAGTGTTGATGAGGCTGGGACCGCTATTGTTCCTATTTAATTGTGTTTTAATTCCCATGTGTATGAAAATCCAACGGTACTTCTCTGTGCACATGACAAGCCAGCAGAAAGACACCATGCTGTTAAAGAGATATCGACGCTAGAAAGAGCGTTGCCGATAGGGGTGGACAAAAAGCCCGTGGTTGGACTGGACACAATGGTGGAGCTGGACAACAAATCCAAGGGGACCGGTCATCCATTAGACATAAACAATGATCATGTTTTTGTTGCAAAAAAAGCTAATTCACATCATATTCTAATAATTCACGTACGAATATATTATAGAACTGATTGTTCATACAGAAGATAGTTGGCAAAAGGGTCAATCTAACTTACTTTAGTCTTTCAACTTAATCGCAAGCTCCTTAACTGCATAAAAATAATCAATAATTGAATCCGTTGTGATCTTAATTGTTATCTCATTCTCAATATAGAGAACCAAGAAATCTCTTAGAAATCCATCTTCCATTTTATTTCGTAACCTAATCTTCCATACGTGAAAAATGCAGAATTAGAGGAAGGTGGGTTGAAAGAGAATCCATGGGGCTGCACTTCTTGTACTGGTGAAGGCCCAATGTGGGGGTGGGCGAAGGCTGACTTCGCCTCACCCTGGGTGGAGGGAAGAATCCCACACCTCTACAAGCTTCATTGTGCTGGTGGGTTATTTTTCTAGAGAAGACATCATGCAAATGAACAATGTTACTATGGTCCAAACGGAGGCCCGACATGTGTTACTCTACAACAAACGACCTGTCGGCGTTACCTAATGAGTAGCCCGTTAACTTGTCCGATTTAATTTTTGGAAGGTCCAACTTGCTGGATTTCACGCCAGTAGTCAACAAATAAGTTGGGTCGGCAAACTGCTCGCCTAACCAAATGCCCCAGGGCTGATTTATATCTTATCTAGTCTGTGAGAGCCAGCGGCCCACCCATTCTAGCGACACCACCACACCGCCACCTCGAACACCTCACTTCCCAACTCCGGTGACATTGCTGGCGGCGAGAGAGAGAGAGAGAGAGAGAGAGAGAGAGAGAGAGAGAGAGAGAGAGAGAGAGAGAGAGAGAGAGAGAGAGAGAGAGAGAGAGGAGTCACCCCTACTAGTATGTTTAGTTTCCCTAGCAGTTTTGTCCAGCAGAAGGGCTATGTCCTGCTCCTTTATTTTTCCTCTTTGTGCTGCTCCTTATGGCCGCCTCCCTCCATGTCACTAGGCAACGGATCAACAATGTGAACAGAAGGGAATCAAGGAACAATGTATGTTATGCTTTGGAAATGAAACGCTGAATCACGAGAGATGACATAGAAGTTATGAGCATGGTTGAATGTATGTACTATAGGCGACGACTGCGGACCGTTCCAAATTTTTAAGTTAGGTTGTTTCATCTTGCACATGCATCCTCATCACATGTTTTTAATTTTATGTAAACAGGTTGCACCGAAAACAGCTGCAAATAATATACCCGGATGAAAGACTGACCAGATGAAGTCCCATAAAAATATTCCACCTCGATGATCACACAATCGTGTTGACTAATCAAAGGTAGCTAAACTCCGACTCTAACTTAATCTTCGATTGCTGTGTATCATTAATACTACTCACCCAGCTTTCACACTTGATCTGTATGCTCGCAAAGAGGGATCAACATGTAGTTTTTGTGGGCAGGAAGAATGGGTTATTCGCATAGCTGGAGCTGCACGTGCTATTTTAATCTGAGGTGTATTGCCTTAACAACAACATATTGAGAGATAAGGGCTAACGCTAAGATTAACCGTCTTTCTCGTTGCAAAGCTAAGTTTGTGGCATCTTAGTTTCCAAGTATTTAGTTGGGATAAGTAAATTGAATGCATTATTGAAAATTTCAAAAAAAAATCATTTCCATCCAGCTCTCCTAGCATAGCAGACAAGTTAATTTATTTTGAATCATCAGTTTTTGTGGCACACCAGACAGACTCACCATACTTGATAAAATTTCTAATTATATTTAAGGCCTCCCCGATCAACTAATAATAAAACAAAATAGGGAACCATGTCGAGGTACGCACATACATTTATTTTTGGTACGGTGCTCAATACACAGACACATGCAGTACAGCTACCTAGGACAATTTAATTTACAAGCTCATGAAACATAATAAAACAATAACAGTACAGTTAAGAGTTCAATGCAGTAATAAATCACGAGCTCCACAATCTTCACTCACATGAAGACTAAGAAGTAAAAATGGACACAAGGCCTATCACACATCAAGCGGCTCGCTTCAGAAGTAGTTAGAGCAGCATCAATGGGTTGTAACAGCGGTGTCGGCTCCATTCCTTTCTGGTGGACTGAGGTTGAAACTGACATCTTTACACTGCGGAGAAATATCATGCCGCAGAGCTTCCAACCCATCAGTCAATTCACATCTCCCTCCATTGAGCTCAAGGTGACGCAGGTTCACAAGATTCTTCATCCCTGTAATCGACTCCAAGCGAGTAAAAGACCAAACCATCTTATCAAGCTTGGGGACAGTTCCCGGGGCAAAGGTGAGGCTTCTAAGATTGTCGTCTTCAATCACAAGCTCCACAAGCCTACAAAACTGATCTTTTTCAAAAACTAGTGCAGCCTCAGCAAAGGAATGGTAGCGGAGCCTGAGGCGTAGTAGGCTTCCAAGGCTCCCAAGGATGGCAAGATGGCTCACTTTCAGTTTAGTGCCACGCAGAGTAATCTTCACAAGGCGATGTAGTTCTTTTATTCTTGCCGGCAACCAGCCCCTGACATCACAGATGCTTAGGCTTTCAAGAAACCTTGGGGGTGTTAGGGTAGCATCATCGTCTGCATCCCATTTGACTGGTGGTTCCACACGGATTGACAGCGAGACAAGGCTTTTGTAGAGTTCATCAATCTGATGGAACGAATAATTTAGGTTAGCTTTGTTACCGCAGAGGACCACACCTAGCTTCCTCAGCTTCACCAATTTCTCACCAACAGCGGTCAATTCTTTACCATTTTTATGGACTTTGACATGGGACAAAATCTCCAGCTTGTCCATCTTAGAGACATCCTTAGACATGCCCACAGTGGTAAACAGCTCGTTGGATTTCACAGTGTCTCCTTTGCCAGACGTATAGTCGATGCGACCAGCCAGAAGATGCTTTAGCATGGGCAGCACAGAGTTGAGTTCTTGCACCTTGGTACCTCGGATGTCAAGTGTTTCCAGTTGCTCAAGTTTATCAATTTCCCTGGGAAGTTGCACGACATCAGTGTCCCGAAGGGACAGGTACTTAAGCTGGTGGATCTTGCAGATGTTGTTGAGGTGGCGTTTCTTGAAGCCCTTGAAACCTTGAAGCTCCAACACTCTGAGAAGCCGGAAGCTTGAAGACGAAGGAAGGTGATTCAAGAACGCCATCATCTTCATCTGCTGTCCTGTCTTCTTATGCTTTAGAGAAACAATAAAGCCGTCTGCCGTGCTACTGTTTAATTCCATCGTCCTTCGGATCTGGATTCCATTCCGGATGGAGAAGTGGAGTTCCAAGTCAGCTGGCAGGTTGGTGTCCAGAAATGCCTCGTCCACTGCAGAATCAGTGATCTTTGATGCAAACAAAGGATTCACACCACAAGTCTTTATCTTGCCTGCACTGTCAACTTCACGAGAAAGGAGGAGCTTCTGGGTAACAAGCGCATTGAAGCACCTCTCAGCTTCCTCCGTGGAGTACTTGCCTGCGCCCTTTATCAAGCCTTCCGCAACCCATCTTCTGAGTAAGCTGGTCCTCTGAACCATGAAGGTTCCTCTCGTAAAGGCAGCCGAGTACCACAGGCAGTTCTGGTAGTCCTTAGACAGCCCGTGGTAGCAGAACATAAGCATTGTCCTCTGGTTCTCAATTTTGGGGGCAGACTGAGTTGCGACAAGGCTCCGAGATAGGCGCTGCAACTCGTGAACTGTCCTATCTGGGTTGCTCACAAGGGCATCAAAGAAGAGGTTCCTGCAATAAGCATCCGTCGTGCATTTTTTCACGATCTCCCGGATTGCCTTCTGCAGCGGCAGCTCCTCTTCGGGTCTGAACCGTCCACGAACAAGGAACTCGGCCTTCTTGTAGTAGAAATCAGCAAGTGAATATACCTTAGTTTTGTCCGGGGAGCATTTGCCGGCCACCCTCTCGTCCTTGGTAAAGAGCACCACTGAACTACCAGAAGCGCACTTGAGCTTCTCCAGTGTTTTCTTGATGTCGCTCCATATTTCCGGATCGTCCAGGTCGGAAATGACCAGCAGGAATCTTTTTCCTCTCAATGTCTCCCTGAGTTTCTGCGTGGTCTGCTTCAAAGTCTCGACGCGCTTCCCCATGGACTCGAAGTTGTCTCTATGATGGAGCTGGGAGAGCATGTCAAGCAGTACCACCAAGTTGCACAGGGGATGCCGGATTGTGATACGGACAGTAGAATCGAATTTGTGGTCTTCGCTGGAGGGATTTTGGCAGTCATTGTAGACTTGGTTTGCAAGTGAGGTTCCATCGACCCCGTCCGGCGTTACGACGGCGAGGACGCTTATTGGCAATAATGGAGTTGCGACGGCGAGGAGGCCTGGCCACTGCAGCTTCGCGCGGTGATCTTCCAGCCGTTTCTCTGCCAGTAGGCACCGGAGCAGCTCCCCTTTGGCCTCCGTCATGAGATCCGGTCCAGAGAACACGGCCGAACGGGCAGAATCATGGGCCAGCCGGGTCGATGGCTGCCGATGATCCTGCGCTCTCCGGCCACCAGCATCGTTCCAGTCGCCCACGGAAACAACAACGCCGGTGGTGGTTGTTGCGTCCGTGTCGGGCGACCGTGGTTGGACGGTGACGGCGTACCGCTGCTGCCGCTCGCCGACGTCCCGCGCCCGGTCCTTGAGCTGCCGGATGCGGGCCGCGATGCGGCGGCGGACGAGTGCCCGACGTGGCAGCCGCACCGCCCACTTGATGCGGTGCACGAGGCCCCGCCCGCCTCGTGCCCGTGGGCCTCTGCGGCCGCACTGGGCGTAGTCCACCACACAGTTCTTGGAGTCGTAGGCGAGCTCCATGACCTGCTCCACCCACGCCCGGACCTGGCGATCGCCGTTCCTCGCCAGGTTCTGGTTCTCGAGGAACCCTTGCACGCTCTCCATCTCGTCCTTGATGAACTGCACGTCGCCGCGGATGCCCCGCAGGAGCTTGGCTTCGTTGCGTAGCAGCCCCACCAGCGGCCGGATGATGGCCAACGCCATTGTTTCAGCCATCTGTGTAAACTTTAGTGGATGGAAGCGTTCGTGCAGAAAGCTACACTATGAATCTAAGATAATGTGGAGTTGTGGACTGAATCACTAAAATGAGGGACTCCTGCAAATTGCTGCTGATGGGGGCAAATGCATGTTATTTAGACCCGCCTCTAAAAGTGTGGCAAGAGAGTACAGAGCATTTAAAATGGATAAACTGAAGCTTGTAATAAGCCCGGCTACCCATGTGTGGTGTCACATGCCCCACCAGGTTTGTAGCAAGGTCGTCGCAGCATCTGGCGCCGTGTATCACATGCACGTCAACTTGATAATATAGAAGCAAAAGACTTGACCTGATAGTTTAGCCAGACCTAGACCTAGTTTTTTTTTGTACATGCATTGGGTTGACGATCAGAAAATGAGTATATATACGGTAACCGGTAAGTGACACGAATTGGTTATTAGCCGTGGCAGGTTTCGCATTCACGCGCATCCCGCTTACATTAATACTTGCGCATGTTCACATATGGGCAAACCTCGAGATGGTGTATATCCAGAGAGTGAAGAACACTCTGCCAGTGACCGTCAAACAACGGGCATCCAAGGTTGTTGGATGCGCCAGGAAATGTGATATGTCCTCACTCAAATATTGCATCATCCATCTGGCACATATGTGTACTGAAAACTGACAGCTGCCAGCAGCTACCAATCAGTGACTGATGACTAAAGTAATGGAATACGCCGGTCAATAGGATTATTGGAGCATCATCTGGTACTATATTAATAGTTCATCATCCATGTCCATCTGTTCTTTTTCCAAATCAAATAAAACGTTCATTGAGCAAATCTTACTTACCTGGCTGTGCCACTGGTGAAATGCTATGGCATGATACTCTTCTTCTCAATGAAAGTTATTATAACTAACCTCAGATGAACATACTGATGCTCTAGGATACACTAATAATTTTTCTTAGAGATTAATTAATTACAATCACCAGATGTCTGACACCTTTTGCGCGTGAGGAAAGTTACAATACAATTTCCATGTAGCTCGTTTATTTGTTTGATGAGATTATTCATGTTGGGTGAGCTGTTGTGGGAACAATAATGGTGGTGGGTTGAAACATCAAGTCTAAGCAAGAATGCCACATTGAAGTCATAGAAGCTTGCAAATACGAGAAGCCATGTTGAGATGTGCCATGGCCTGGCATCGTGGTGAGTAATTGACATAGAGTCAATTTGGTGTCTGAGTTAAAATGTGGGATTTCGAGGATTGCATGTTTGTGTTTGTGCTAACCAAAGTTGGTGAATGCGTTAGGAGATTTGGAGAAGGCAAGAAATGTGTTTGCTTGTCTTGTGATGTGTGTAGGTCAATGGAGTGAACTTGGCGGTCAACGACGAGAGGATCGGATGCAAATGGAGACTTCGGGCTTGACGATCAGGAGGCCTGTAAGGTCAAGGGTGATCTGCACCACACATGTGGAGAAGACAGAAGCACGCATGGTTTCACATTTGAGCCTCTAAACCATGGGAGCAGTGAAAACGGTGTGTTGACCAAGTCAAGACGAAAGGGAGGCTGGTGCTAGTGAAAAGGGGGTCCGATAGAGTAGGACCAAAAGAGACTTAATTGCTAACAGTCAAGATCACGGGACGAGGTGACACGCGACGACATCGGATGAAGTCGTGCTTCGAGAAGCGTACAAGATGGTTTCCCGATTTGGGCCTCAAAACTAGCGGCGGTGATTGGTGGTGCACGTGGCACCATCGTGAAACTTGCATCGCGGCGAAGTGAAGATGTGAAGGACCCGATGGAATTCAAGTGATTGAGAAAGAGTTGGACGACTTTGCTCCTAGTGGTAGGTGGGAGTCTATAGTAGGTCAAGGGTATTATGGACATAAGTCATGGGGGCTTGTTCCTACATAATGAGGGGTGTGTGGATGGAAAGGTATGCCTCATCGCATCTAGTCATTTTATATTTGTTCTAGGATTTGACCTTCAAGTTAGAGTGGAGAGGAGAGTTTAGGATGTGTTTGGTTGGGCTGTGGCTGTGAAAAAAGCTATTGTGGGCTGTGAAAAAAGTAGTCGTGGGTTATGAGTCGTGAGAAAAGCGAAAGCCGTTTGGTAAAACAATTGTGGCTTTTTTGAAATTTACTAGCAGACCCTACTTATCATCATATATACGTACATATACACACACAAATATATGTATAATATATTATATATTTATATATTTATTTATATCACATATATAACATAACATATATACATGTATATAAATAAATAGATAAATATATATATATATATATATGTATATGTATACATATACATATGAATGAAAATATACATATACATTTGAAATATATGTATAATATATTTTATATTTATATCATATATATAATATAACATACATATACATATGAATAAAAATATATATTTATACATATAAACATATATATAAGATATATATAAACAAATAAGTGAACACATAATATTTATATAAGATCTATGTATATAAATAAATAAAAGTCATATAACATGTATATATATATATATATATATACATACATATACATATGTAGGTAATTTTCTTCGAACTTGTGAAAGCCAAAGCCAAAAAAAGCATCTCCACACGAATTTTTATTTTAAAATAATCATTATTAATCTAAAATTTTAAAAATAAACCGCCTTAAACTAAATTTTCAAGATCTAGACGTTTTTGTCACGCCATATTGTATGGCGTGATTCCTGAATAAATCACGCCATATGAAATGGCGTGACTATGTCCACGTCGGCGTCGACCGCCACGTCGGAACGGGACGTAAGCCGAGGTTGACTCGAATCACGCCAATCTGTATGGCACGATTGGACTATCAATCACGCCAAACCATCCGGCGTGATACGGACTTAGGTAATTTTGACAGACGCAGACGAAACCGAGCACAGCTGAATCACGCCATATGATTTGGCGTGATTGATAAGGAATCACGCCAATTCATATGGCGTGATTCATTCTTCTCTCTCTTAAGTGTCGCTTTCAGCTGATGTCGGCTGACATCATCAAGTCATATTTTTTTAAAAAAGCCGTAGACAATACATATGATGTCCGTTTTGAATTCCGTTTTCACCATTGTGTTCTATGCGACGAGACGAACAAAACTAGATCTCACTTGCATATGTTTTTTAAAAAAATATTTATATCCTAAATTTCATTATATGTGCAGTAGTAATTTAGGGTCTGGAAAAAATATTCGAAACATATGCAAGTGGGATCTAGTTTTGTTTGTCTCGTCGCGTAGAACACAATGGTGAAAACGAAATTCAAAACGGACATCATATGTACTGTCTACGGCTTTTTAAAAAAATATGACTTGATGATGTCACTGATATCAGCTGAAAGTGACACTTAAGAGAGAGAAGAGTGAATCACGCCATATGAATTGGCGTGATTTCTTATCAATCACGCCAAATCATATGGCGTGATTCAGCTGTGTCTGGTTTCGTCCGCGGCGTGTTAAAATTACCTAAGTCCGTATCACGCCGGATGGTTTGGCGTGATTGATAGTCCAATCACGCCATACAGAGTTGGCGTGATTCGGTCAACCTCGACCTACGCCCGTTCCGACGTGGCGGTCGATGCCGACGTGGACATAATCACGCCATTTCATATGGCGTGATTTATTCAGGAATCACGCCATACAATATGGCGTGACAAAAACGTCTAGATCTTGAAAATTTAGTTTGATGCGGTTTATTTTTAAAATTTTAGATTAATAATGATTATTTTAAAATAAAACTTCTCTCCACACCTGCTTTCGTAAATGAACTAGCAAAAAGCTGCTTTTGGCTTTGGCTTTTGTTGGCAACCAACCCCTTTGGTTGGGCTACCGACTTTTTGAAAAGCCAAAGCTAGAAAAAGACCAACCAAACACGTAGTGAGATAACTTTTTGTCTTCTAAAGAGTGGGAGGATGAGGGTGCCTTCCTAACCAATTATATATATGTGTATGACATGGTTGAATCTATAAAGTGATATTCATGCTCATTCTCTAGTTCCTGGATTTTTTTCTCATCTTCGGAGCTATTTTCTTTGGAATTATCGATCTCCTTGTTGGATGACTTTCATAGTAGAGTTCTTGGATGAATTAGATGCCGGGACAAGGAAAAACTATCCTTAAGTTGTCTTGGAGCTAATCCTCTCACGAGCAATTCGAATTTGTGGTTTTTGTCCCCATTTTTGACCGGCGTGGCGGCCTCCCAGGGTGGTCTGTCGGTGTAGGGGGATTGGGGTCCCCCTAACCGCGTACGGGTTACTTTCGGCCCACAAACGAAGATGAGGCCCACGAAGCCATGAAGTCCACGAAGCCACGAAGCCCACGAGTCCCGCGGAAGCCGGAGGAGTGGGAGCGCCGGAGGGAGGACGAAGCTTCGCGGTAGTTTCCTCCGGCGCCCCAACTACCCGGAGTTAATGCGGCACTCGATGGCCTTCGGCGACGCCGCGGCCCGACAGTACGTGCGCGCGCCTTCCCGTGCGCCGCGCCTCGGAAGCCGCGTAGCTACGAGTGCCGGGAGGGCTCTCGGCCAATGGGAAGGGAAAGATTGGGAACGCGAACCAAGAGACAAAGATCGCAACGGATTTATGTCGGGATCATGTCGGAACATGCGAGGAGGGACCGGACCCCCATCGGGTGTCCGGGTACCCCCGGTACTTGCATAGTACTCCCTCCTTGCCCTATAAAAGGAGGGGATACCCCCATGTAATAGAGGGTTCTTTTGAAACACATAAAAAAGACAGGACGTAGGGTATTACGCACTTCGCGGCCCGAACCTCGGATAATTCTCGGTGTTCTTCCTCACTTGGATCATCCACGCTAACGCGCGAGCATATCCGTTCTTCCCCGAGCCTAACCCAAGGGAGCCTTGACGGGCCCCCATTTGGAGGTGTACTCACACACCGACATTTGGCGCGCCA
This sequence comes from Chloris gayana, assembly GCA_031894775.1. Taxonomy (NCBI): domain Eukaryota; kingdom Viridiplantae; phylum Streptophyta; class Magnoliopsida; order Poales; family Poaceae; genus Chloris; species Chloris gayana. The sequence continues at coordinate 141,413 of JAUNZO010000012.1, forward strand.
GGAAGGGGGAAGGTCGTAGATCTCGCTTCGCGCCGCGAAATCTTGCTTGCACCATGCGGAGGTCCGCGAGCACGCCGCGGACGGAGGATAGCGTCTCCAGCCCGAGCGTCCACCGGCGCCGTCGCCGCGACCGTCGTCATGCGGGCCGCTCCGCCCACGACAATCGTCCCGCGCATCGGCGGCCGAGCGTGCTGCAGAGGGCCGGCGCGGCGCCGACCGCCACGCCCAAGCCGTCACACCGCTCGCGTCCGAGCGTGCCATCGCGCGTCGCCTCTTCCAGAAGAAGAGGGGGATGACCCCTAACCGCCGTGAAGACCATGCTCAACAACCCGCCGGCGGGACCGGCGGGGGAGAGCAAGCAAGGGAGTGGCTCACCGGAGTGGGTAAACTCCCGGAGACGGCGCAGGCCAAGCGCCACGCAGGACCGTCACGCCAGCCCGCAGCGGCCGCCGACCGACAACGACCGCCGCGCCAACCGCGCCAAGGACGCGCGACCGCCGGCGGCTTCGCTCTCCGTCCACTCCCCACGGGGCGGGGGCACCGCGACCTGCGCAACGACCTCGGCGAGCGCCGCCGCGAGGGGGAGGATGCACGCGTCGGCATCGAGCGTTCGCGCGAGCGGGACGCGAACGTGAGCGCACCTCCGCCCACGACCGCGACGGCCCGAAGCGGAGACGTCCCCGGAGCGCCAACCCAAGCGCAAGAGAAAGGAGCTCGACCCCTCGTTCCTCGGGGCTGCGCGGCCCTCTCAAAGCGCCCGCGCGACGTCACGTGGCCCAAGCAAGTTCCGCCCGGACCTTCCGGAAAGGTACGACGGCACCGCTCCCCCGACGAGTTCTTACAGATCTACTCCACCGCCGTCAAAGCCGCCGGTGGCTCGGAAGACATCATGGCCAACTACTTCCACCGGCTCTCAAGGACTCGGCTCGGTCATGGTTCATGAACCCGGCGCCGAGTCTATTGGCTCTCGGAAGAGCCTCGTGCCGGAGTTCATGGCCAACTTCCAAGGGACGGCGAAGCGTCCGGAAGCCGGATCGACCTCGGACCGCATCGTCCGTAAGCCGGGCGAGACGCCGCGTGCGTTCATGCAGCGCTTCGACCAAGTCCGCAACACCATCCCGCGCATCGACCCCTCCCGGTACTCTCCGCCTTCGCCACGGCGTTCGAGACAAGGATATCCCGGGCGAACCGGGCGTACACCAGCCCGGAGACGGTCACGGACCTCTTCCGCTTGGCCGACGGATGCGCCCGTCGCCAGGAAGCCCAAGCGTGGCACGACCCGCCGGCGAAGTCCAACCCGGGTGCTTCCTCTCCCAAGTCCGGGGGCACCCTCTCCAAGAAGCGGAAGAAGAACCTCGCGCGCAAACGTAAGGCGGAAGAGGTGGCCGCGGCCGGAGGCCCGTCCCCGGGGGGCGCGGCGCCCACCTCCCGCGGGTGCCGGCAAGTCGCCGGCTAAATCCCCGGAACCTTCGCGTGCTACTTCCACCGCACCAACGACCACGACCGCCGGAGTGCCGCTACATCCAGGCGAGCATCAAACGGCGCGACGAGCGGCGGGCGGTCGAGAAGGCCGAGAAGGAGAAAGAGGAGGAGAAAGAGGAAGTCGAGGCATACCGGAGCGCGGACGACTCCATCGCCGTGATCGCTGGGGGCTCATCGAGCTTCGCGTCCAAAGGCGAGGCCAAGCGTTTCCGCCGCGAGGTCCTCGCAATCACCGAGGGCAAGGCCACGGCTCCCCGCCGAAGTGGGCGGATGTTCCCATCACCTTCGACAAGAGCGACATGGTGGGCCCGGACAACACCAAGGGGAAGATCCCCCTGGTCGTGTCGCCCACCATCCGCAACAAGAGGGTGGGGCGCACCCTCATCGACGGAGGCGCGAGCCTCAACCTCATCACACCGAAAGTCTATGACTCCCTGCAGTGGGCGCGTGCCGAGCTGCAGCCCTCGCGTCCGTTCGTCGGCGTGCTCCCGGTAGCTCCCGCCCTTTGGGTAGGATTGAGCTCCCGGTCACCTTCGGCACCCGAGACAATTTCCGCACGGAGAAGCTCCTCTTCGACGTCGCAGACATCGGCCTCCCCTACAACGCCATCATTGGGAGACCCGGCATCAACCAGCTCATGGCTATCCCGCATCACGCATTCCTCACGCCGAAGATGCCGGGCCCGAAGGGCGTCATCGTGGAGAGGGCGGACGCCGTCAAGGCGATGGCTTGCCTCGAGGACATCTTGGCGGCCGAAATGGCGGCAGAGGAGGACACCGGCATGAAGAGAACACGCGACACCCCGGAGAAGCCCGCGGCGCAATCCGGCCCCAAGCGGGCAAAACTTTCGACTCCCGGAGAGGTGTCTACCAAGAAGATCTCGCTCGGGGGCTCGGAGGACAAGACCACCACCATCGGTGGTGACCTCGACCCGAAATAGGAACTCGCGCTCATCACCTTCCTCCGAGCAAACAGCGACATCTTTGCCTCGGCACCCTTCGGACATGCCGGCATACCTAGGAGGGTGATTGAGCACCAACTCAAGGTCAACCCCGCCACAAGACCTCGTGAAGCAACGGGCGAGGCGCCAAGCCCCCGAGCGCGAGGACTTCATCCGGCCGAAGTCAAGAGGCTTTTAGAGGCCAAGTTCATCCGGGAAGTCACGCACCCGACGTGGCTCGCCAATCCGGTGGTTGTGCCCAAGAATAACGGCAAGATGCGGATGTGCGTGGACTACACCGACCCGAACAAGGCTTGCCCGAAGGATCCGTTCCCGTTGCCTCTGGATAGATTCCGTAGTAGATTCCACGGCAGGCTGCGACCCGCTTTGCATGTTAGATGCGTACTCCGGTACCACCAAATCTGTATGGCTAAGGAGGATGAGGAGAAGACTCGCTTTCATGACTCCCGCAGGGAGCTTTTGCTACGTGAGTATGCCTTTCGGCCTCAAAACGCGGGCCCCACGTTCCAACGGGCCATGCGCTTAACCCCGGACTCGCAAATCGGGAGGAACGTGGAGGCGTACGTCGACGACTTGGTCATTAAGAGCCGCAAGGCACCGTCTCTCCTGTTCGACTTAGAGGAGACTTTCTCCAACCTCGCGCCGCAACCGGGTGAAGCTCAATCCGAGAAGTGCGTCTTTGGCGTACCGGCAGGGAAGCTACTCGGCTTCCCGATCTCGCACCGCGGGATCGAAGCAAACCCGCAGAAGATCCGGCTATCGAAGAAATCCGCCCTCCGAGGCGGCTCAAGGACGTGCAACGCCTAGCCGGGAGCGTGGCGGCCCTTGGCCGATTCATTTCACGCCTAGGCGAACGCGCTCTCCCGCTGTTCAAGCCGATGAAGAGGACGGACAAATTCGAGTGGACCCGGAAGCCGACGAAGCTTTACAAGACCTCAAGCGCTACCCGTCCTCCGCGCCCGTTTTAGTCGCCCGGAACCAGGTGAGCCGCTGCTCCCGTACATAGCGGCTAACCCGCAGGTGGTCGCTGCGGCCCCGGTGGTCGAGCGGCCGGAGCAGTGCACCTCGCGGTTCTCGACGAACCAGCAAGCGCGGGTGCCTTGACGGCTCGAAGGCGGCGGACCAACCGGACCCGGGCTCCACCCGCGACCAGCTCGCAGTGCCGGAGCACCCGGTGCTGCGGACGCTCTCGCTCACGACAGGCGCGCGATGCGGCCGCTCCAGCCTGCCCGGGTGGGGCACCCGGGCGGGCCCCAACGACGACAACTACCGCGGACGGCGTGGCTCTCCGCCTTCGCCCGGGGCTCCGGCTCCGACCTTGTCGCATGATTTGGGCGAAGCCGGGACCACGACCGGAAAGACAAGGATGGAGGCGCCGATCCCACCCCCGCCCGGGCTCCGGCTCCGACCATGTCTCGCATTGAGGGCGGGGCGGGATCCGCACCAACCACGCCCGACGACAGCACTACACCGACAGGGCTCGCATCACCCGGGGCTTTGGCCCCGACTACCACGACGAGCGAGAGCGAGCCGGGGCCTGCACCCTCGGAGGCCGAGCCTCGCACTCGGCGCATCCAGCGCCCGGTGTATTTCGTCGCCGAGGTTTTGCGAGACGCCAAGACCCGGTACCCACAGCACTCGTAAGATGCTCTACACAAGTGCTCATCGCGTCCCGGAAGCCGCGACACTACTTTCAAGGTCATCCCGTCCGGGTGGTAACCACGGCACCGCCGGAGACCATACCGCGCAACAGTGGAAGCGACCGGGCGAGTGGCCAAGTGGGCCGTGGAGCTAGGCGAGTTCGACTTGTCCTTCCTCAAGACACACATCATCAAGAGCCGGCACTTGCCGAGTTCATCGCCGAGTGGACACCCACCCCGCAGATCGAGCGGGAAGAGCTTAGCACCCGGGTGCAGCCGTACGACGCACCCGGCGACCACCGGACGTTGTTCTTCGACGGTTCCCTCACCCTCAACGGCGCGGGAGCAGGGGTACCGCTGCTGTCACCAACCGGCGACGAGCTGCGCTACGCGGTCCAGCCTACACTTCCGGTGCACCAACAACATGGCAGAATACGAAGCTCTCCCGGCGGGGTTGCGGATTGCGGCCGACCTCGGGGTCACGCGCCTCCTCGCCAAGGGAGATTCGCAACTTGTCGTCAACCAGGTATCCAAGGAGTACCAATGCAACGACCCGCAGATGGCTGCATACCTTGCGGCGGTTAGGCGGATGGAAAAGAAGTTCAACGGCCTCGAGGTGCTTCACGTACCTCGGGCGACAATCACATTGCCGACGAGCTATCCCGGGTGGCCTCCACTCGAGCTCCAACCCCACCCGGACGTTCATGGAGATCCCGTCATCCCCTTCGGCCTCCGACGCCGACCGAGCTCCGCACAAGCAACAACAAAGCGCAAGCGCACCCGCAGGATCTGCAGCACACGCAGAATAGCGAAGAAGTGCTTGCCAACGAGCCGCAGGACACCCGCCGGATGGACGACATCCTCGGGTACCTGCGGGACGACATCCTTCCGGAAGACGACACGGACGCGGAACGCCTAGCCCGCCAAGCCAAGCGATACGCCGTTGTCGACGACAAGCCGTACAAGCGCAGCTGCCAATGGTGTTCTGCCGAAGTGCGTAAAGATGGAAGAAGGCAACGACATACTCGTTGAGATCCACGAGGGCGAGTGCGGCAGCCACCACGCTCCCCGCACGCTGGTCGGGAAAGCCTTTCGGCAGGGTTACTACCGGCCGACAGCCCTCCAGGACGCCACCAGGCCGGTGCAACAATGCAAGGCATGCCGCTTCACGCCGCGTACGCACCTGCCCGCTCAAGCCCTTCAAACAATTCCCTTATCCCGGCCGTTCGCGGTTTGGGGTTTGGACATTGTAGGGCCATTTCCGATCGCCCCGGTGGGTACAGTGGCTATACGTGGCCATCGACAAGTTCACAAAGTGGGTGGAAGCCGAAGCGGTGACAAAGATAGACCAAAACTCAGCGGTCAAATTCATGAAAAATGTCATTGCAAGATTCGGAGTGCCGCAGCGGATCATCACCGACAACGGGACTCGCTCACGAGCCACGCATTCGCAGCATACCGCGACTCCCTCGGCACCCGGATCCGCTTTGCCTCAAGAGCCCACCCACGGAGCAACGGCCAAGTCGAACGCGCCAACGGAGAAATCCTCAAGGGTTTAAAAACAAGATCATTTGACCCGTTGAAGAAGAAGGGCTCCAAGTGGGTAACCGAGATCCAATCCGTGCTCCGGTCCCCGCGCACCACAGACGAGTCGAGCCACAGTGCGAAACGCCTTTTTTCCTCGTGTACGGTGCGGAGGCGGTGCTACCCACGGAGATCCGGTTCAATAGCCCCCGAGTCGCCGCATTCGACGAAGCCGACCAAAACACCCGGCGGCACGACGACATCGACCTCCTCGAGGAGGCAAGACGCCGAGTACTACCGCGAAGCGCGAGGTACCTCCAGTGGCTTGCGCCGCTACCACCGGCGGCGCGTGCGTCCCCGGAGTTGCAAACGGGAGACCTCGTCCTCCGACGGGCTCGGACGCGTGAAGGCAAGGACAAGCTAACTCCCATGTGGGAAGGGCCCTTCCTCGTCACCGCCGTCGCCGCCCGGGATCCGTTCGTCCGGAGTCGGAGGACGGGTACCCGAACCAAGCGCTTGGAACGTTGAGCACCTAAAGAAATTCTACCCTTAGAATATTCTCGTAGCCAATGGTCCCGGATGGTACCCGGAAGTCCTATCGCCACGGCCACGGCCGCCAAGGCACTTGTACTAACGTGTTTTGAACAAAAACAGCGCCTAGTCGCTTCCTTTCTTACCTCTCGCAGGATTGCCGTCATGCATATTGAAGTCCTCGTTCCCCTCCCCGATGGGTAATGAAGGTCTGCGACTTAGTCGGAAGTCGGAAGGCTGCGTCCGATTGAGAATCGTGCGCCTCGAGTCGCGCTAAAAGCGTCACCGCGAAGTGCCGAACGGCCTACGACTACACGGCGCACGCGGACATTCGCACGTAACAAACGTAACAGTGGGTTTAAGCTATCCATTCACAACGATAAGTTAAACTTGAACTACTTGCTGTACGTACAGGGACATAGGTTTGACAAAAAAAAAAAAAAACAACAACACAAAAGGGGGCACAGGCGCCAGGAAACCACACGCAGACGGAGGAAGCCGGCACTTAGCCGCGTTTGAAGCTCTCCGCGAAGGCGCGCGCGACGGCATGAGCTTGCGCCTTAGCCATGGCATGCTCACCCGCAGGGACATCGCCGTTCACCACGGCTAGCAGCGGGAACCCGGCACAAGGACCAGGGCGTTCGCCGAGCACCTCCTCCAGGGCCGCGGCTATGGTTTGCCGCCCCTCATCCTCCAGGACCTCCGCCACCCGGTATTCAGAGCTGCTCGTAGAGTCAACCACCCCCGCATGGCGTACGCATACCCACTCGGGCCGCGGTCAAGAGGCTCCGGAAGACGAGGCAGACCCGCCTCGGAATAATGCCGACGAAACGGCCCGGTGCACCTCGGCGGCGATCTCCGCTTGCGTCCGCGCCACCGTGGCCAGCTCGGTCGCCCGCTCGCTCAGCTCAACACGCCGAAGCTCGGACTCCTCGAGCCGGGACTGCGCCTCCGCGAGTTGCCGCCGGAGGTCATCACCATCAGCCGCGGTGGAAGAGCCGCGACCCGACTTCTTCAGCCGGGCCTCCAACCGCTCGGCTTGCCGGCGGTACTCATCCCGGCTCCTCTCCATCGCCTTCAGCTCGACGGCGAAGGCCTTCTCGGGCCTCTGCGAGAGCCTCCTCGCGGACGCGATGCGCCAGCCCGTCGGTGAGGCCGCGGACCTGCTCCTCGGCCCGAGCGAGACGGGCCGCCTCCGTCTCCAAGGCTTCCCTCCGGACGGCGGCCTCGTCCTCACGAAGCCGGACCTGCTCCTCCCGGAAGCCGGGCGCCCTCGCGCCCCGAAGCGCCGCCTCCCGGGCAACCAAGGAATCACCGGCGCGCTGCACCCGCGCCTCGGCCGCTCCGACGGCCCGCTCCCGTTCGCCCGCCGCAGCCTCCCGAAGGGCAAGCGCGCCGGCCCGCTCCTTCCGCCTCCTCCTCGCGGGCCGCCGCGGTCACCTCCCGGCGGGTTACGAGCCGCTTCGCGGAGGTCCATGTGGGCCTCCGCCTCCTCCGCCTGCGCGCCGCGAAGCTGCACAGCCGCGCTCCCGCTCCAGGACGCTTTGGAGACGATTCACGCTTTCAGCCTCGCGGGCCTTCGCGTCACGCAGCCTTCTCGGCGGCCCGGTCGCCGATCCCAGCAGCTTGGTCCAGCTCATGCTGAACTTCTTCCATACGGCGCCGATATTGCTGCCGGGCCAGCTTCACCGCCGTCTCCGGGGACCGCCGCGCCTCCGCCACCTCCGCCTCGCGCCGGCCGGCGCGGCCTCCCGGTCCTCCGGGGACGCGTCCGCCTCCTCCACGGCCGCCTTCATGGCAAGAAGCGACCGGGTGGCCTCCCCGATCACATCGCTAACCCCGTGGCGACCCGTACCGCCGCAGCGACCCGAAGGTGACCCGCTCCGGCCGCGTCCGAGCGCCCGCGGCCCCTACCGGCGGCGGCGGTCGACGAGGTGTCTCCGCCAGCCACCGTACCCGGCTCCGACCGGACGCGCGGAGGGGAGTCATTCCCCTCCAAGCACTATAGGGCTGGCGGCGCCGGCACCCGGCCGCGGGGTGGAAGGGCGTGGCGGACGCCCGGCAGCGCCGATCGGGAAGGCACCCGGCACGTCCACGGCAGGAGAAGGTGACACCCGGCCGAAGTCAGCACCGTCGGAGGCACCCGCTGCCTCTTCCTCGGCGGCATCCGCAGCCACCTCCTCGGGAGCACCCGCGGCCTCCTCTCCGGCGGCACCCGCGGCCACCTCCGCGGGACCGTCCGCAACCCCTTCCTCGGGGCACCAGCGGCCACCTCTTCAGGGGCGTCCGTCGCCCCTCCCGTGTCATCCTCCGACCCGGCCACCGGAGCCGCACCGGCCGCCTTGGGATCCAAAGGGACCAAGTCCGGGTCCAGCTCGATCCGGACAGTCCCGCAGACAATGCAAATCAGAACGCACCTCGCAACCATCGCCCTACGATGAGACGAAGTGCACCATACCAAGCACACCTACCCGTCGCGTGTCCACCCGGCCGTTTGCACCGGTGCGGCTACAGGAGACCTCTCCTCGCGGGGCGGCCCCCGTCACCGGCGCCGGCGAAGCTTGCCGGGCCCGCTTTCGTGGTGCGGAGGCGGGCCCGAAAGAGTCGGAGGAGGAAGGCGACGGGGACCTTTTCCCCTTGCCTTTGTCCCGCGCGCCGGAGCAGGCCTCGCAGCGCCGTGGCTGCCGCCCGGAGCCCCGGAGGCACCTCCAGGGGCGACCGTCGCACCCGGGTCGGAGGAAGGTGCGACCCCGGTACCCGGAGGCCGGGGCGGGAGTCGGGTTCGCGTTGAGAAACTCGAGCGGCCCCGCCGGGGCATGCCGTCAAGGACGGCGCGCTTGTTCGCCGACCGATGGAGGGGCTCGGCACCTTCCGGTACGTGAAGGAGGCGGGCCACTTCTTCCCGGTCGCCGTCGAGTAGGCGAACCGCTCGCGGCCTCGGGCAGGTCGGAGCCCGCCCCGTGCGCGTGCGGCCGGCGAAGTTGAAGTCCCGGCACAGCCATGACGGGACCGATCTCCGGCGAAGGGGCGCGATGTTGCGCTCGAGGAAGTCGTGCACCACCCCGCGCGAGTCGGACCAGCCGCGGCGAGCGCCGCGATCCGGTCGACCACGGGCATCATGCCCTCGGGAAGTCGGGGCACGGCATCCCGCACGGCCAAGTGCTGGGCCGGGACCGGCGGGACGCGGAGGCGGCGAAGATCCTTCTCGTACGGCACCGTGAACCAAGCCCTCTTCCACGCCTCCACCTTGCTACCGGGCGAGTACTCTATGTACCCACCGTCGGGCCGGGCGGTCAGCCGGACGCACCCGATCACCTCCGAGGCATTGGTGAGCGTCATCTTGAAGTAGCGCCGGAAGATGGGGAAGCACGGCGGCACCCCCACAAATCCCTCGCAGAGATGGGCGAACACGGCCGGCGCCGCGACCGCGTTCGGCGTGAGGTGCGCCATGCGGATCCCGTATTCCCGAAGCACCTCCAGGAAGAAATCGGAGAAGGCGGGGGAACGGCGCCGGCGACGACGAAGGTCACGAAGTGGAGGATCTCCAGCCCTCCGGCCGGCGGCGGCAAAGGCCCCCGACGCGAACGGCCCTATCACCGTCCACCGGAAGGAAGGGCGAAAGCCGCGACATGTCAACCCCGGCGTCGGGCAACCGCGCCGTTGGCGGGCGTCCGCCGACGGCGAGCACGCGCGAGAGCTGCTGCGACGGGGGAGGATCTTCCGCGGCCCATCTTGACGGCGCGCGACGACGGTGACGGAAGCGGCAGCGCGGATCGGCGAAGAAGAAGGCGAAGGGGAGCGCAGCGGCGAGAGAGAAGCCGAGAAGGCGGGAGGCAAGGGGCGAAGTGGGAGACGTGCCCCGAGCAACCGGCCCTCCCACTACTTGAGCGCAGGCGCCGGGCGGGCCCACGGCACGCGAACCGAAGCGACGTGACGCCTCGGGGCAGTCGTGCCCCGGCAGCCCAAGCGGTTTCGCCCTTCCGAAAGCCGCGCCCGGAGCTACCCAAGCCTCACGGGGCACCGACGGGTGGCCCCAATCCTCGCTCCGACCCCGCGGGTCGGCCGACCGGGCCGGGGGCTCCTGTCGGTGTAGGGGGATTGGGGGTCCCCCTAACCGCGTACGGGCTACTTTCGGCCCACAAACGAAGATGAGGCCCACGAAGCCATGAAGTCCACGAAGCCACGAAGCCCACGAGTCCCGCGGAAGCCGGAGGAGTGGGAGCGCCGGAGGGAGGACGAAGCTTCGCGGTAGTTTCCTCCGGCGCCCCAACTACCCGGAGTTAATGCGGCACTCGATGGCCTTCGGCGACGCCGCGGCCCGACAGACGTGCGCGCGCCTTCCCCGTGCACCGCGCCTCGGGAAGCCGCGTAGCTACGGTGCCAGGAGGGCTCTCGGCCAATGGGAAGGGAAAGATTGGGAACGCGAACCAAGAGACAAAGATCGCAACGGATTTATGTCAGGATCATGTCGGAACATGCGAGGAGGGACCGGACCCCCATCGGGTGTCCGGGTACTCCCCGGTACTTGCATAGTACTCCCTCCTTGCCCTATAAAAGGAGGGGATACCCCCATGTAATAGAGGGTTCTTTTGAAACACATAAAAAAGACAGGACGTAGGGTATTACGCACTTCGCGGCCCGAACCTCGGATAATTCTCGGTGTTCTTCCTCACTTGGATCATCCACGCTAACGCGCGAGCATATCCGTTCTTCCCCGAGCCTAACCCAAGGGAGCCTTGACGGGCCCCCATTTGGAGGTGTACTCACACACCGACAGTGGCCATGTCGCCGCCTCCCTATCGCGCTCTCTAGTGGGCTGCGGGCCGTGACATATATATAGGTTTCCGGCATAGCAAGACTGCCACCGGAGCTGAGAGTGAGATGCCAGCGCCGCAGCATCTAAAATATTCATAGAAGATGGACGCCCAGCGGGCCTTGGACTCGCTGCTGGGCAGCCCGAGCAGCGTCCTCACGAGGCGCAGCTCCTGGGCGAGGTGGAGTTCATCAAGGACGAGATGGAGAGCATGAACGGCCTGCTCCTCCACCTCACGGAGGCGCAGCACCGGAACCACCAGGTCCGGGCGTGGATGAAGCAGGTCGCCAGCCTCACCCGCGACTGCGAGGGCAACGTCGAGCTCTACGTCCGAACCGCATCCTCCGGAGGCAAGGGGGTCTTCGGCTTCCTCCCGAGGATCTCAAAGCTTGGTGAACACCTCTTGGATGAGAAATCTCAAAGCAGCATACTCAGTACTGTGGTTCGTCAAGTCACCAGAATCATTCACGAGGAAGATGAAAAAGGTTCGTCGTCCGACGCCAGGTCAATGCTGCTGCCCCCCCCTCCCTACCACCAGTGGTCAAGTTATGGGTCGGCGGATCCCCATTCCTCGCCAAGAAACTACAGGACCATCTCAAAGGTAAAAGATTCATGATCCATCTCAAAACGGACGGTTCATATACAACATGCAATGCTTGGCTAGACGAATTCTGTAATGTTGTGCTGAGTTTTGATGGGTGCCATCGTGCCAGTGCCATAATAATCTCCACAGAATCTAATTGTGCTGAGTTATCTCGGGCGGATAAAATCATCCGGCGCCAACCATATGATACGGCTTTCCTCGAAAGAGCCAAGAAGTTTGCCAACGAGTTTCCTCCATTCTCCAGAGATCAGTACCCTCAGATTTTCAATGACCTCTGCAACCTCGACAAGGATGCTTTTGCAGCCAAGATGTTCCTGCATCTTATCTATGCTAATCCTGCAGATCACTGGATACGTTCTTGGGATGAGGATGAAAAACTTTTAGGACCGTGTAAACATAAGAATCGAAGCACTGCTACAATGATGTTATGCTACAACGACTTGCCTAGCAAATACAGGAGCTGCTTGTTATATCTCACTATTTTCCCCAGAGGTCAGATCATCAGGGCCTCGAGCTTGGCTAGAAGGTGGACTGCTGAAGGATTTGTTGTAGCTGCCAGCATTACAAGTGATGATGACACTACCACGACGGCAACAGATGAAGCTGAGCGCTATTTGGAAGTGCTTGTCAACCGAGGGTTTCTTTATCCTGAGGAAATCAGCGCTACTGGCAACACCAAGAGATGTGCAGTATACGATGAAGTTCGCAAGCTCATCGCCATGAAAGCTAGAGATGTAAACTTTGTGGACTCTGACCTGCCACTTAAGTTAGCTCGCCACCTCTCCGTCCACAACCGGATGGGGTTGCAACATGATGACAACAAAAGCATTGTGGACTCAATTCCAACCATGGAGGCATCATTTCAATGGAAGCTTCTGAAAGTGCTCGACCTAGAAGACTGCAAACCCTTGAAGACGCGTCATCTCAAAAGCATCTGCAAGATACTGTTACTCAGGTACTTGAGCCTCAGGAATACTGACGTCACACATCTACCCAGCAAAATCAGAGAACTCCAGTGCTTGGAAACACTGGACATCCGGCAGACCAAGATCCAGGTATTGTCCAAAAAGGCCATTGTTCTTCCACATCTAAAGCATTTCCTTGCTGGTCACAATGACTTTTCAAGCAATGATTCTAGAACATGTAAAATACCGTTTCACACGGTGGAAATGCCCCGGAATATTCAGGAAATGAAACATCTGGAGATATTGTCCCATTTCCATGTCAGCAACAGTAAGACTGAGCTCAATGGAATTGGGCAACTGCTGAAACTGAGGAAACTTGGTGTAGCTCTTCATGGTAAAAATGCCAAGTTGGCTGATCTGATTCCCCAAACTAGAAAGCTGGAAAGGAGCCTCCGCTCCATATCAATCAAGATCGACCAGTCGTCAGCAGGCTCTGAAGACAATTTCCCCTCCCTTCCAAAGTTCATCGAAAGACTGAACATCAGTGGCATCACTACCAGGCTTGCTGGCTTCATTTCAAACTGCCACCGACTTGTCAAGGTAACACTGAGTGAGACTTTATCAAACGAAGATGATATACGCATACTTGGCCAACTGAGTGGCCTACGCTCCCTCAGGCTTCAGCGTAGGTCATACAATCAGAGGGTGCTCGCCTTCAAGGTGTACAATGAATTCGAAAATCTCAAATTTTTGCTTATTGAGGGTAATGACATAGAAAAAATCAGCTTTGACCTTGGTTGCAATAATCTCGAGAGAATTATTTGGTCCATTGACACCCAGGGCGAGATTCATGGAATCTACGCGCTGTACAATTTGATAAAGCTCGAGCTCAACGGCAACTGCAGTAACTTGGATCAGGTGAGAGCTGAAATTTTCCAACGTGACAACAAACTTTACAAAACTGTAGATTTACTGCATAATCCAGATTATTATGAAGTCAAAGAAGATGGAGCCGCAGCTGTGCCAATGGCCTCGTCAGCTCCATGACTGCTCCGTCTGTTATAGCTCTGCAGCAGTATGTCTATATCGGTTTGTTGCTGAATAAAGTTGCAACTAGTTTTAGTAAAAAAAAGTTGCAACCGAAGGAAATAAAGGTCGGCCTTGTCGTTCTGTTCGTTGGCGAGTCCGTTTGTTTACCTTTCAGCATGTTCTGTCGTCTGTTTGGTTAAATTCTAGGTGCCCTACAGATTTGTAATTTCGAGATCTGGCTGCGATAGCACAACACTGTATGGTCCTTTTGGTGTGGGATTTGGTTTTGTGTGTACAAATTAGTCCATGCAGTTGCACGGGCATGTACAAATATGGTCTTTAGAACAATTGCACCATTACTCTTATTTTCAACTGAAATTATGAATTTAAGTCTAATTTTCAAACTTTGCATGTTTACTATTGCTTCCTGAGGATGAAGGGTCCGTTTGCCCTTGATTTCACTCCCTTTAGCTCTAGTTTGGCTGCAAGGGAACTGGCTACCCTGGGATGGAGCTCCCAGCGGGGACATCCCCTGCCATCCCAAGCAATATTACACTGGGGAAAACACGAAAACAGAAAAAATATTTTAAAGGGATAAAATAAAAATTATGTTTATGAAAAATCGAAAAAATAGAAGAACACTTTAGAAATTCAGAGAAATTATCTGTGTGCATTCAGAAATCATTCTGCAAAAGTAAAAAAATTCATTTAGTGGGTCTTACCTTTGAAAAGTACATAATCAATATTATTGACATAATAAGTAGTTGCGATGATATAAATGAAAACTCACCTTTGTTTATGAACATCCTATAAGAAGTTGTATTGCTTGAGTGACCATGTTGCTAAATTTGCCTAGACCAGCTTGCGCCATCCGTGGACTCCAATCACTCAGCAACTCATTTTGCGTTGAAGTAACAGTGGTAATCAGATTGGTAGGGTCGGACAACCTGGACCTCTATGGTTTTATAAAAAAGTGCACTTTATTAATTAGAAAAAGTGGTTATATCATTAGCCAGGTACTCGATGACACCTCTATGTTAATTAGTCTTTTGGTCAGTAAACTAGTAAGGTAGTCTCTTCATGCATAGAAGTGCCTTATGGCCTACTACGAACCTAATATTAGCCCTACCACCGGATGCAAAATACGGGCCGAAACAGGTAGTTAGGCTGGAGTGGGGAGATAATTTGGGCCTCCTAAATTTGCATACTCGCCCCCAAAATCACAAATAAGAGCATCTACAGTGTGTCAGGGCCACGCACCAAGGAAGGTTGTCGGGGCTGAGACAAAGTTGTGCTTGGCATATCCTCACATGTGGCCCCTCCTTAGCTGCCATTGGATTGCCCTGTTTGAGATTCGCACCAATAAAGTGCAGAAAAACCGTGTTGGTCGGGGCTGCCCGCTTCTTTGCTAGGCGGTCGCCAATCTCTAATCGTATCCCGGCCTCCCGCGGCCTCTACATGCTGCTTCCCAAGGGAGGAACGCAGTGCCTCCCGCTCCCCCCGCCCTCCGCTCTCCCGTGCACACAAATATTAGGGGCAAGGTGGGTAGAGAGGAAGAGGAGTGAAACAAGCAAGACCCTCCTCAAGATTAAGAGCTCAAGAACTAGGGCTTCTGCTAGAGTTGAAAACATTTTTCAGGGGACTAAAACCCAGGAGCCAGGTCCTAAATAGCATATATATATACAAGAGTTCTCATTTAGAAGCTTATGCTGGAGATGCTCTAACGCCACAGCCCAAGATGACTCACGTGCGAACATACTCATGCCCAGCCTTGCCATAGCCCGATGCTGCACCTTTCGTGTCCGAAAGTGCTTCCTTCGATCCCCAACCCTTGTGAGCCTCCACGTTCGGTCTCAAGGCCTAGAAATTATGACATTAATCGGAGATAAATAAGAAAGAAAAATTACCCACCATAGCTATTACGAAAATATTATATCATAATCTCCTAAGTTATGTTTTCAAAATTACCTATGCTTCCATTCGGGGAGGGGATATATGTGAATGTGATTCACGTCCACGCTTGCTTAAGTTGTTGATCTATCCTTTTCCTAATGTATTCGATCGGCTAGCTAAACCGAATGTGAACACGTGTCACCGTTAACTTTGATGATGCTTCTAATCTTTGGTGTGTTACATCTCCAACAGGCTCTACAAATAGTTTTCTCTAGATTTTGATAATTATCTCCAAAAACAGTCGTCCAACAGACTAGCTATCAGGTTTTCCAACATACATTTGACTTCATTCCGTAGTTCTCTCTCGCCAGGTTTAGTAAGCCCTCCCCGTTGGCCATCGCTCCTTCCACACCCTTTTTCCACGTGAGGTATGGCGTTCCTGCACCTGGATCCCACGATTTGATTAAAGTTAATTCTCTTTTCGGTTCATATGTCTACTTAATCCCGTGCAGCACCACTGTCCCAAAAGCTTTGGCCAGAAGATGGATTGTTGAAGGCTTGATCACTAGTACGGTTACTAGAAGCGATGAAGTGCAGAGTGCAATGGATGTAGCCGAGCACTACCTGCACATGCTTTTCATTCGAGGGTTTGTTTCTCCTTTTGGATATCGGTGCTGCAGGCGAACTGAAGAGACGTCATCAAGTTCGCGATGTTATCACTAAGATTGCGTGGGATGTTAATTTTGTTGAGGCTAATCTTCCAACAGATTTGGTTCACCACCTTTCGATACACAACAGAATAGGTTTGCAAGCATCTCATTCTACTGATGACATTAAAGATATCGTAACTTTTCTACCTGTCTTGGCTGGATCATCTCAGTGGCAGCTGCTCAAATCGCTTGACCTAGAAGGCTGTAAAGGGTTAACGAAAAATCATCTGCAGAGCATATGCCAGATATTGTTACTAAAGTATTTGAGCCTCAAGAATACTGATATTACAGAACTTTCTGAGCAACTCAAGGAGCTTCAGTGCCAGGAGACATTGGACATCCGGCAAAAAAAGGTGCAAGTGCTCGCGAAAAAGGCAATTGTCCTTCCATTGCTAAAGTATTTCCGTGCTGGTTACAAGGACTTTTCAAAGCAAAGAAGATCAAATTTCTCACGAGTCATTTTGCACAGTGCGAATGCCTATCAGTATTCAGAGAATGAAAAACCTAGTGACATTGTCTCTCGTGCAACTCCTTGACAGTGACAGTGAGCTAGCCAGCATCACCCAACTATTGAAACTAAAGAAACTCTTGGTGTAATTCTCCATAGTGCGAATGCCAAGCTGATCGATGATCTGTTTCGCCAAATTGGGAAACTGGAAAGTTGCCTCCGGTCCCTGTCAATCTTGATCAATCGGCCAACCGATCAAGAAAATCACCATGCTGAGTTTTCATATGCCTTGCCAAGCCTTGTACCATTCATTGAGGCTGAACATCAGTGGCATCACTATTGGGCTTCCTCTCTTGATTCAAGAGCACCGTCAACTTGCCAAGGTAACACTGACTGAGACCTACCTAAATAAAGATGATCTGAGTATCATTGGCAACCTTCATGGCCTGCGTTTCCTCAAGCTTCAATACAAGTCATACACGGAGTGTGCGCTCACCTTCAAAGAAGATGAATTCCATGCTCTCAACTTCCTTGTTGTTGAGGGCAGCGATGTCAATAACATTAGCTTTGTCAGTGGTGCAGTGCCAATGCTCGAGAGGTTTGTTTGGTCTTTCACCACCATGGAGTCTCTTTCTGGACTGCACCACCTCACTGATTTGAAAAAACTGGAGCTCAACGATGACTGCAACCTAGAGTCGGTGAGAGCAGAAATAGTCAGGCATCCTGACTACCCGTACCATCCAGATCTAAAACACAATGCACAAAATCAAAGACAAGAAGTTCAAACAGTCGGGCATCCTATTTTCCATCCACATGATGAAAGGGCAAGAAAGAAGCTAAGGCTAATCTAACAACTCACAAGGGAGCACAAAATTCAACTTGTGGCAAAAAAAAAAAGGGACCAGAACTTTTTCAGTGGCAAATCAAGGATTTCAGCAATACTCAAGGGCACACAAGCACTACGGGAAAATCAATCTTTGATGTGTGCCTGGAACTATGCCATGTGTTTTGTTTCAGGCACACGACAAACATGTTGTTTGCCATATGCTAAAATAAAACACATGGCAAAACCTTTCCCGACCGCATAAAAAGTTGACACACGGCTAAGATGGGTGTTTGTCATGTGTTTTATTTTAGGCACTCGGTAAAAGATAAATTCAAATCATGTTTTGAAGCCCTAAACGGTTTCAAATTTAAAAATGTTGAACTAAAGTTGTATAACTTCTCAAGATCCATAACTTTTATTTTGGTAATTTCTTCATTCGACAAAATGATAAGTAACATTGTCACAAAATCTACATCTCTCGTATAGTTTCATAAAACTAACAGAGAGATGACATAATAAAAGTTGTAGATCTTCATAAGTTATACAGCTTTGTTGTTGATCACATTTTAATTCGATGTACTTTTAGGTACCAAAAAGATACGTTTGATTTTCTCAAATTTGAAAAATACAATTTTGCAAACGATCTCGAATGGAGAAAAAAAAGTTGTAGATATAGAAAAGTTATGAATGACACCTTGAAATCATCTTGCCAACGAAAACTAAGTTTGAATTTCTCAAATTTGAAATTCAAATTTTGTAGATGACTTCGGATGGAGAAACTACCAAAATAAAAGTAGTAAATCTCGAAACGTGATGAAACTTTGTAGCTGACAACTTTTTTATTTTAATTTGTTTAGGGCTTGAAAGAAGCAATTTATACTCAATTATGTATAATATGTATAGAGTCAAAAGGTAGTGTAGCCACATGTGAGAGTCTAGTGCAATGGAAGAGGCCTTCAAACGTGAAGGAGAGGTCCCTGGTTTAAATCTTACCAACTACATAGCAATTTAAAAATGATGCCACTTGTTTGTGGTGCCTCCCTCCAAAATATATTTTAGCTATTTTTTGAGTTTTTTTTTCTTTTTTACTCTTTGCCGAGTGCAAAATGACACAGGGTGAAGAAGGCTTTGCCGATAAATTTTGTGTCGTTTATGCAACTTGCTTGTGGGGCCTCCCTGCAAACATTTGTTTTTGCTATTCTTTTGAGCTTTTTTCTTTTTTACACTTTGACGAGTGTAAAATGACACACGATAAAATAGCACACGGTGAAGAGGGCTTTGCCGATAAAATTTGTGTTGTGTCTGCTTTGCCGTGTGTGACTCATGGGACACTTTGCCGAGTGGAAAATGACACACGGTGAAGACGGTTTAGCCGACAAATTTTGTGCAGTGCCCGCTTTGCCGTGTATGACCGATAGGACGCTTTACTGAGTGCAAAATGACACACGGTGAAGAAGGTTTTGCCGACAAATTTTGTGCCGTGTATGCGACTTGCTTGTGGGACCTCCCTGCAAACATCTTTTTATTTTTGCTATTTTTGAGCTTTTTTTCTTTTTTACACTTTGCCGAGTGCAAAATGGTACACGGTGAAGACAGCTTTGCCGACAAATTTTGTGCCGTGTCCGCTTTGCCGTGTGTGACTCATGGGAAAAATTTCACCATGTGTTTTATGGCCTTTGCCGTTTGTGTGTTTCCTGTAATGAAGGGACTCTATCATGTTTTTTTTTAGATAGGGTATACGAAGCTCTGAGTGTATAGATAGACGCAATTCTTGATTGCGACAGTCATAGCCATTTCCCGTCATAATAAGAGCATGCACGTACAAACATATGGTCTAGGCAGTGTTTCATGCAACGATCTAATTAAGATTGCAAGCTTGCGTATCTAATTAATATGACACTATCAGCAGATTGGATGTCTTGTAGCAGGCTCAAGATCTGACGTGGAGGCGCGTACAAAAATTCAAATGTTGTCAGATCACTGAACTATGCTACCAATCAATTATTTTCTCGTCAGTAGAACGTAAACATATTTAATTTTAGGCGTAGACAGTCTTATGCAAGTGTGCATGTTATACTCCTCAAAGTCGCTAGTGTGGTGGTCTACAAAATTCAAACCTAGCTAGTCCGAGCAAAGTACTTTTCCCAGTCATCAAGACAAAAAAAAAGACAACTACACTGCGCAAGACTAATTAATCATCGCCGTTTTCTTCTCATCACGCATGTATAGAGCTATACATGGCTATGTCCAGACAGACGGACCTGCAGCGGCCGGCTGAAGCTACAGCTGGATGCATGCGCAAAATACAAATCTCGTCAGTATAAAGAATCTGTGCCACTTGAGTTTTCTACTCAACGGCACGTATACGTACAAGACTAGGTCCAAAACGGCCCTGCTGCAACCAAGTGTGCATGTGCGTGGATCGGGTCGTCATATATACGTCGTGTAGCTCTACCACTGCTACCGTCCATTTTGGCAAACTTCAGAAATGAAACACATGCAAGTGTGTCCCTTCTCTCACTACGGGGAAACATGCAATTTACCAAATGTCCATTGTGCAACACTCGATAAAGATGAGTGTTTGCCAAGTGTTTTGTGCCAGGACACTCGACAAAAATTCATATTTGCTAAGTGTTTCTCTCGGGACACTCTGCAAAGAGCTGGTTTGCCGCGTGCCTCAGCAAGGATTTTAGCACTCGACATACACTACCACAAAATGGTATTGTAGCGGCGCAGGCCCAAACCGAATAGCGGCACAGGCCAAATTCTCCGCCGCTACAGTACGTGACACATTTTTAACGGCGGTCCGTCCCACTGCCGGCCGCTATTTGGCCCATTAGCTGCTGAGTAGCCCATAAGCCCACCATTCTCTCTATAGGATATAAAATGAAGGCCAAACCCTAGGAGTCCCTCACCCTCATCTAATCCTGGCCGCCACCCTCCCCTCCCCCGCCTCCCAATCCGGCCAACATGGAGCACATCCTCAAGAGCAACTTCGGCAACTACCCCAAGGGCAGGCCCTTCACCGACATGCTCGATGACCTGCTCGGCACCGGCATCTTCAACGTCGACGACGAGCTCGGTACGCGCAGCGCAAGCTGGTGAGCCACAAGTTCTCCGCGCGCGCTGCCCGAGCTGGAGGCCGCCGTGCTCGAGGACGAGGCCCGTGAGCGCCTGCTCCCGGCGCCGGCGCTCGCCGCGGCGGAGGGCGGCGCCGTCGACATGCAGGACCTGCTGGGGCCATCCGCGACACCAACACACGGCGGCGCCGGACGTGCTGATCGGGGCGAGGCCGACGGTGGCCGGATCCGGCCCGGAGGAGGTCAACGACGGCCGGATCCGGCAAGGGCGAGCCGCGGCGGCCACCACCTCCCTCTCCTTCGGCCGTGGGAAGTCAACGGCGGCCGGATCCGGCCGGGGCGAGCTGCGACGGCCACTCCTCCCTCCTTCGGTGCTCGAGCGGACTCCTCCCTCCTTCGGCCGGGACAAGGCCGACGGCGGTCGGATCCGGCTGAGGCGAGGTCGACGGCGTCCCGATCTGTTTTTTTATTTTGATCCTGTTATTTGTACCGGCGGGTGATATTATTACCCTCCGTTACGATGTTCATCTGTAACGGCGGCCTATTACGTGCACGCCGCTATAGTCAAATGTTTTTAGCTACGGAAGCATAGCGACGGGTGGGCAAACCCGCCGCTACGGTGACATGTCTGTTTCCGACTGTCCGCCATACGTGAGCGAGAGAGACACAAGATGGAGTTATTATTTTGTTGTAATATGATCCAAATTCGGCCTTGCTAGGGACGCCTAGGAGGTGTGAGTGGTAGAGTCCTCCCACGTTACGGATCCTATTAGTTAGCCCACCCATATATATACATCTTGTGTGTTGCAAGGGGAAATAGAGAGAGACTCATTGTAATTCCCCTGCGTTCGTAAACTCCCCTCATATAGTGAAGATTGCCGGTTGGCGGCCGTGGTTTTTTTCCGCAAGGGTCTTCTACGTAAAAATCTGTGTCTCGTTTCGATCTTGTTGATGCATTATTTGCTAACAAGTGGTACCGAGAGCCGGACACGAGATTGATTAAAAAAATTTAGGGTTAATTCCCAGTTCTCGAGCCGCCGTATGTTTCTTACTGCGCCGCCATCGCGATCTCCAGCCGCAGTCAAAGACGGAGTAATTTTTTCCGTGTTACGAGCCGAGTCCGCTGCGTCCTCCTACTCTGTCCTCCTCCTGTCGGAGTCGGCGAGTTGGCAAACAAAAGCTGCGGTGCGCTTCTTTGGACGGTGTGCTGCACAAACTGCTAAAGCCAGCACAAAGAAAAAAATCGTTGCTTGCTGCCTTCGGAATCGGTCGACACGTCAAGGTGCGTGGTCCCTTCGGCTGCCACAGGTGTGCTAAAATTTGCTGAGTTTGCTACGCGCACACGGTTGTCTGCACCGGGAGGCTGTTTTCAGGAATTTTGCTAGACGCACACGAGCTAGTGCACCAGGAGGTTGTTTGAAGTTTCTTTGCTACGTGTACACAAGAGGTGTACCAGGGAGTCTGTAGTAATTGCTTCGTCCACACGAAGTTACACCAGAGACACTGCAGATTTATTTTGTTGCTGTTTTCTTCGATGGCTTCTCTCAAATATGATGTTCCGCTACTTAACCGTGATACACGGTTCACTCTTTGGCAAGTCAAGATGAGGGCAATATTAGCGCACACTAATTTGGATGATACGCTTGATTCTTTATCTAATAAGAAGCAAGAGACTTGGACCGATGAAGAAAAGCGTCGTGATCGTAAGGCTCTTTCACAAATTCATCTTCATTTATCTAATAATATTTTGCAAGAGGTTTTGGATCAGAAAACCGCTGCTGCTTTATGGCTCAAGCTGGAGTCGATCTGCATGTCCAAGGATCTAACCGACAAGATGCATTTGAAGATGAAATTGTTTACTCATAAGTTGCAAGAGGGTAATTCATTGGCCTCTCATTTATCAATCTTCAAGGAGATTGTTTCGGACCTTACGTCCATAGAGGAAAAGATGAAATTGATAGTGTCTCCTGAAGTTGTCGCCAATGATGATGGAGAAGGTTTGTCCGTCCGTGGTAGGACAGAAAAGAAGAAATTCAACAATGGGAGAGATAAAAGTTCGAGCGGTCATCGCGGTCGCTCTAAATCCAGAGGCAAAGATAAGTTCTGCAGATATTGTAAAGGGAATACTCATGATATTTCTGAATGTTATAAGCTGCAGAATAAGGAGAAGAGAAAAGCTGCTCAAAAGGCTAAATCTAATCCTAGTGATGATGGTGCTGCTTCGTTGCTGCTACTGCTGATGATAGCAGTTCGATGGTGATGTTCTTGTTGCTTTTGCTTGGATGTGCCAAAATTAATGAGGAATGGATTCTTGATTCTGCCTCGCTCATTTCATATTTGCATTAATAAAGATTGGTTTTCCACTTATGAATCTGTCCATAGTGGAGGCTCTGTTCGATGGGTGATAACACTCCTCGCAAGGTAGTAGGCATGGGATCTGTTCGGATTAAGATGTCCGATGGTATTGTCGGGACATTGATAGATGTGAGGCATGTTCCAACTATGACAAGAAATCTTATTTCTTTGAGTACTCTTGATCGCAAAGGGTATAAGTACTCCACTGGAGGTGGAGTTATGAAGGTAACTAATAAAGGCTCTCTTGTTATCATGAAAGGTGATTTATTGACTGCCAACTTATATCTTCTTCAAGGCACTACTGTTATTGGCAATGTTTCTGTTTCTACCAAGTCATTATCTAATTACGATGCTACTAATCTTTAGCATATGTGTCTTGGGCATATGAGTGAGTTTGGTATGACAATTTTGAGCAAGAGAGGACTTCTTGATGGGCATATCATCGATAAGCTGGATTTCCGTGAGCATTGTGTGTTTGGCAAATACAAGAGGGTGAAGTTCAACACTTCGGTTCATACTACTGAAGGTATTCTTGATTATGTGCATTCCGATTTATGGGGGCCTGCTCGTAAGA
Source organism: Chloris gayana (assembly GCA_031894775.1). Taxonomy (NCBI): domain Eukaryota; kingdom Viridiplantae; phylum Streptophyta; class Magnoliopsida; order Poales; family Poaceae; genus Chloris; species Chloris gayana. Next base: position 164,788 of record JAUNZO010000012.1, read on the forward strand.
CTTCTCTTGGAGGTGCTCGTTATATGTTGACAATTATTGATGATTATTCAAGAAAGGTATGGCCTTATTTCTTAAAGCATAAATCAGAAGCATTTTCTAAATTCAAAGAGTGGAAGATTATGGTGGAGAAACAAACTAATAGAAAGGTGAAGGTTCTTCGCACCGATAATGGGATGGAATTCTGCTCTCATGCTTTTAATTCATATTGTAAGTCTCAAGGCATTGTGAGACACCGCACCGTTGCTTATACACCTCGGTAAAATGGTGTGGCTGAGCGGATGAACAGGACTATTATCTCTAAAGCCCGTTGCATGTTGTCTAATGCTGGCCCGAGTAGGCGTTTTTGGGCTGAGGCTCCTTCCACTGCTTGTTTTCTCGATTAATTGTTCTCCCTCTATTGCTATTGATAAGAAGACACCAATTGAGGTATGGTCCGGTTCTCCAACAAATTATTCTGAATTGAGAATTTTTTGTTGTCCTGCTTATGCTCATGTTGATAATGGTAAATTGGAGCCTAGAGCTATTAGTGCATTTTTCTTGGTTATCTTTTTTGTGTTAAAGGCTATAAATTGTGGGATCCTGAATCTAAAAAGGTTATTACTAGCAGAAGTGTTGTCTTTAATGAATCTGCTATGTCCAATGCTCCTGTTCGGAGTTCGCAGACCTCTAGTGTGCAGGTGGAGCATGTTATTGATTCAGCACATACACCAGATAGTGATACAGATGCACCTATTGATGATGATTCATCTGTTATCCCACATTCTCCCGTTGTGCAGTCTTCACAACGTTCTATTGTAGCTGACAGGTCTAGGAGGCCTCATGTTCAACCGAAGAGGTTAATTGAGGAATGTAATATTGCTGCTTATGCTTTGAGTTGCGCAGAAGAGGTTGAAGGTACTGCTGAACCTTCTAATTATTCTGAGGCTATTACTTCTGCGGATTGCAACAATTGGGTTACCGCTATGCAAGATGAGATGGAGTTACTTGATAAGAATGGTACTTAGGATTTAGTGCCATTGCCTAAAGAGAAGAAGCCCGTTCGTTGCAAGTGGATTTTTAAGAGAAAAGAACCTATTTCTCCTAATGAAACAACAAGGTATAAAGCAAGGTTGGTTGCTAAATGCTATAGTCAGATTTCAGGTATTGACTATAATATTGTGTTTTCTCCTGTTGTGAAACATAGCTCTATTCGCACTTTACTCAATATTGTTGCTATGCATGATTATGAGCTTGAGCAATTAGATGTTAAAACTGCATTCTTACATGAAGAATTAGATGAAGATATTTCTATGGATCAACCTGAAGGTTTTGCTATTCCTGGAAAAGAACACCTTGTCCGTAAGTTAAAGAAATCTCTTTATGGCTTGAATCAATCTCCTAAACAGTGGTATAAGAGATTTGACTCCTTTATGCTCTCTAATGGCTTTAAGAGGTCCGATTATGATAGCTGTGTTTATTTGAAGATGGTTAATGGTTCAGCTATTTATTTGCTTCTCTATGTCCATGATATGTTGATTGCTGCAAAAGATAAGTCAGAAATAGCCAAGTTGAAATCACAATTGAGTAATGAATTTGAGATGAAGGATTTGGGTGCAGCAAAGAAAATTCTTGGCATGGAGATTAGTAGAGAGAGACAGTCTGGCAAGTTATTTCTTAGTCGGAAAGGGTATATTGAAAATGTCCTTCGTCGTTTCAATATGCATAAAGCTAAACCAGTGAGTACTCTTTTAGCTCCACATTTCAGATTATTTTCAGCTTTGTGTCCTGAGTCAGATAAAGATATTAAGTACATGTCTAGAGTTCCTTATAACAGATGCAGTTGGTTCTCTTATGTATGCTATGGTTTGCTCTCGTCCTGATTTGTCATATGCACCGAGTATTGTCGGTAGATACATGTCTAATCCTGGTAGAGGACATTGGAAAGCAGTTCAATGGATTTTGAGATATTTGCGCGGTACTTCGAATGCTTGTTTGCAGTTTGAGAAATCTGGAGATGGAATTGTTGGTTATGTTGATTCAGATTATGCTGGTGATTTGAATTGAAGGAGATCTCTCACAGGTTATGTATTCACTATTGGTGGTTGTGCTGTTAGTTGGAAAGCTTGTTTACAGTCTACTGTTGCTTTATCAACTACTGAAGCTGAATATATGGCTATTTCTAAAGCTTGTAAGGAAGCTATTTGGCTTCGAGGTTTATATGCTGAGCTTTGTGGAGATGATTCTTGCACTACTATATTCTGTGATAGCCGAGTGCTATTTACCTTACAAAAGATCAGATGTTCCATGACCGGACAAAGCATATTGATGTGAGGTATCATTTTATCCGAGATGTTATTGCTCTTGGAAATATTAAAGTGTGTAAGATCAGTACGCATTTTAATCCTGCGGATATGATGACAAAGCCAGTTCCCACTGCTAAGTTTGAGAGCTTGGTTGGTGTTACAGTTTAAGTCCTAGTGACTTGTTGGCGCACGGTGCTATTTATTATTGAAGGGAGTTCATTGATGATCCTTCATTTGCTGGAAGATGAAATTTGTCTCAAGGTGGAGTTTGTTATAATATGATCCAAATTCGGCCTTGCTAGGGACGCCTAGGAGGTGTGAGAGGTGGAGTCCTCCCATGTTATGGATCATATTAGTTAGCCACCCATATATATACATCTTGTGTGTTGCAAGGGGAAATAGAGAGAGACTCATTGTAATTCCCCTACGTTCTGTAAACTCTCCTCATATAGTGAAGATTGTCGGTTGACGCCCGTGGTTTTTCCCGTAAGGGTTTTCCACGTAAAAATCTGTGTCTCGTTTCGATCTTGTTGATGCATTATTTGCTAACATATTTGGCAGATCTGAAACTTGTGTGAAAGTTCTAGGCTAAAAGTCTTAAATTCATACCTAGTCAGAATAAAGAACTTTTGCCGGTAAGCAAAGCCAACTTCACTACTAGACTAATTAAACACCCCCGTTTTTATGTCGTGATGCATGCATATATATATAGCAGATACGAACAAGCCTAGGTCCAGACAGACCGACCGGCTTATGCTGCGGCTGGATGTATGCGTCAAATACAAATCTTGTCAGCTTAAATAAGGAAACTGTGCCACTGACTCATCGGTTCTGTTTTCTACTCATCAACGCGTATACGTACGAGTCTGCTACTTCGTCTGTTCGATAATGTAAGCATTTGCTGATTTTCATGTATCACTTTTGACCACTCGTCTTATTTAAAAATTTTATTAAAATGTTATTTATTTTTTTTACAATTTGTATTAACATTAGATATATTTTAGATATTAAGTATTAATTTTTATATTTATGTAAATATTTTAAATAAGACGAGTGGTCAAACATAATAAGTAAAAGTCAATAAATCCTTACATTCCTGAGAGGGAGTACGTTCAAACGATCCTCTATATACACTTCCAAGCGTGCATGTGCGCGGATGGGCGGTCGTGCGTGTAGCTCGGGTGCTCGATCGTATAATAAAATGAGGGAGATCCACCAGCTAGCGCCATCCCGTCTATTCTGGCATTCCGATCTGCCAGTTTGGCCTCTGAGAAATGAAACGCATATGCAAGAGTCTCTTGTGAGTTGAGGGCCGCTGGAGATGGAGGCCGGGCATGGTGTCCTCGACTCGCTCCTGGGCAGCATCACAGCAGCCCTTGTCGGGGAGGCGATGCTGCTGGGCGGCGTCCGCGACAACGTGAAGGTGATCGAGCAGGACATGAAGTACTTCAACGGCTTGATCCAGCGCCACATTGAAGCCCAGCCCGAGAACGACATTCTCGACCGGACCTGGATAGAGGAAGTCATTGGCCTCGCTCGAGATTGCAGCGGCAACGTCGAGCTCTACATCCACTATGTCAAGGGCAACTGGGCAACCATTCCAACACGCCACAGGATCGCCAAGACAATCAAGGAGCTGATGCTCAAAGTGCAGAGGGTTCGAGAGGTACGGCTCGGGTACGGCATCGCCGTGCCACCAACATCTAATCCTCCACTGTTTGCATCTCTGCCTGCACACCCGGATGAAGATCTACGAAGAAGCACCATACTTGACTATCACCTTCAGGCCGACCAACGCATTATCAGCATCAATCTAAGTCCTCTTAATGCTTTGTGGTACCCAGCGAGTGTCTTGATACAAGACTGCTGGTACACAGAGCGGGACTGGAGGAACATAGGTAACATCTTCGAGGAGGTGTTCAACTGTTACGAGTTTGCAGCAAAGGTGCTCCTGCACCTCATCTATATCAATCCTCAAATGCCAATCGATGAGATGCACAACTACTGTGATACGATTAATTCGTGGCTGGCGACAGCAGAGTGTCAACATATTGTTGCTGAGAAGCTGGTAATGGAGTGCTACCGTGACTCCTTGCCCATAAAGTGCAAGACGTGCTTGCTGTATCTTGCTATCTTCCCCAAAGGTCACACCATCAGATCCACAAGCTTGGCAAGGAGATGGGTTGTGGAAGGACTGGTAAATAGTCCCACTACTGATCACACCACGGAAAGTGCTGCGACAGACAATGCCGAGAGCTTCTTGGATGTGCTTGCCACTCGAGGGTTTGTTCGTCCTGTAGAAATTAGTGCCGCGGGCGATGTCAAGAGCTGTACAGTGGATAATGAAGTCTACGATGTGATTGCCAAGATTGCAAGGGACATAAGTTTTGTGGACACGAGTCTCCAGCCACATTTGGTTCCACACCTTTCCATTCACCACAGACTAACTTTGCAAGCATCCAAATCTGACAAGAACCAGATGAGCAGAAATATTGTGGATCTTCTGCCAGCCTTGGCTGCATCGCCTCAGTGGGAGCTGCTCAAAGTTCTGGATCTAGAAGGCTTCACTGGCTTGAACAAGGATCTTCTGAAGCTCGTCTGCAAGATATTGTTACTCAGGTATTTAAGCCTCAGGAATACTGATGTTGCAGAACTGCCTGACGAAATTAAGAAGCTTCGGTGCTTGGAGACGCTAGACATCCGGCAAACCAAGGTACCTGTACTTTCTAGAAAGGCTATAGTACTTCCACAGCTGAAGCATTTCCTTGCTGGTAACAAGGTCCCTGCAAGCAACGGCAATGCAAACAGATTTGAAGAATCGTTTTCAACGGTGCGCATTCCGCGCAAAATCAAGAAAATGGAAAACATTGAGATACTGTCCAATGTCAAAGTTTCCAACAGTGCTGACCAGCTTGCCGGCATTGATCGGCTCCTGAAGCTCAGGAAGATTGGTGTAACTCTTCATGGTGAAAGGGCCAAGTTGGTTGATCTGCTTCGCCAAATCAACCGGCTGGATAGGAACCTCCGTTCCTTGTCGGTCCGGATTATTGTTGAAGAACCGGTTTCTGGCAGAAACCATAATGCAGAGATGGTGTTAACCGGTATAACTCCTCTAGAGTTCATCAAAAGCCTAAACATCACTGGCCTTGCTCAGGGGATTCACCATCTGATTCAACTGCTCCCTCAGCTTGTCAAGCTAACACTGGGCTACACAACCGTTGATATAACTGATCTATCTACCATTGGCAACCTCCAGTATTTGCGCATCCTTAGGCTCCGGCACATGTCATACACCCAAAGTGAGCTAACCTTCAATGAAAATGGATTCCAAAGTCTCAAGTTTTTGCTTGTTGAGGGCAATACCATCACTAACATTAGATTCCTAGCTGGTGCAGCCACTAAGCTAGAGAGGATTATTTGGTCTTTTGTCACAATGGAGGCTCTTTCAGGAATCGACCTCCTCCCTGAACTGAGATGGTTGGAGCTCAACGGCAATTGCAGCCTGCTCGATTCTGTGATCACACAAATCAACAATAATCGTAACCGTCACCGTCCTGTTCTGAAGCATACTCCACATCCTCAACCCCAAGATGCTGCAAATGCAGTAGTAGCCTGGACCTCGTCAGGTCCATCAGCATCCAATCCTTCTCCATCGAGTTGAAGGTCGCTTCAGTTGTGTTTCTGATCAGTTTGCCTTTCGAATAAAGACGCAGCCTCTGAAGGAAAGCTGGTCTTCTCCTTCTTGGCCTCACGCGTCAAACAGTACGAGTTCTTCACTCAAGTGTGGATTTATTACTTTCTGCATGTGTGTAGTGTTTTATGTGTCTGGTTTAATTCCCTTTATGTGTGTTTTTTAATTGTGTACGGACGTGAGCAGGCTGCACTAGCAGTACACTCTATGGTCCTTGGTGTGCAATTGGATTTTGTGTGTGCTCATCGTGAACACTCTAGTAAATTCCTTGGTGTGGAATTGGATTATTGTCAATCGGTCTATGCCTCTATTATCAGTGGCATGCAGAAAAAAATTGCCCTCTGTTCTGTTATGTATAATGGATATTTACTTATTGTATTGTTGTGATAATACTACTTCCCCAGCCACCCGGTTGTTCTATGGTAGATCAATATAAGTATTCTTTATTCAAATTAGGACCGACAGATTACAACTTGAAGTCTTGGACAGATCCATTTGTCCCTGGCAAATTTCTTTTCGTTCAGACTGTCAGTGAAAGCTGTAATAGAGTTTCGATAAGTGATTACGACCGAGAATGTGTTTCTAACACAGGGGGTAGAACTACCCCCTTATCCTACGGTGGTGCTTTCTTCGTGATTTGAACCATTACAGTCTATGTGGACATCGTTAGCCTAGTCAGCAGCACACAATACTAGTCATTAGCTTTTAAACTCTATCTATTAGTCTTAATCTTCTCACGCACCCCAATGCTATGCACATGGCAGGGATCATACTACTGACACTTCTCTTTTTTCTCTCAACACATGCATTTTGTCTTGTCCCTTTAATCAATCGTCATCAGTTTATTTTATAATTGTTCTCGGTTCTGATTTTGACGCCTACGTCAACTTCTTGCTGGAGCAGTCCAGCAGCACCGAGTAATTGGCTGTTGCTTTAGCGTGCTCTGTAACATTGACTAGTTGTTTTTGTCCACTTTATCCTTTTTTCCTTTCTTGTGGTTAAAACCTTTCAGTTAATAGGTGCATGTTCCCGAGACAATGGGGTAGAGATTATAGCAGTGGTCTGAACCAGTCCACCGTGTTTATGATTTTACTTTGCAATGCAACCTATTCTAATTTGAGTGGTTGTGCAATGGTGGTAGAGATTACAGAGAACTGATTGTCCGAAATTAGCAGTTTCAAAATCTTGCATTTACACCAGGTCCTACCAAGCAATCAGAGTTAAGTAAATTTTCTTCACCACCCTGTTACAGTAAGAAGGTAAAATCTGAAGTAATCCTAACTGCCCAACGGTAAGGATCCACAATGGATTTGCTATCATGAGGCATCCCAATTTTTCCGGTTGCCGCGCTCTCATTTCTCTGCCCTATGCGAGTCAAATCTGCCATATGGATATGCAAATCTCTCGTAAAAATATTGATAAGTACATATTGAAAACTGAAGTTTGCATACACATTTAAATAAAATATATAGAATGAATTCAGATTTTGTACATTGTACCTCACATGAACAAACAATGCCTTGTTTTCGATAGTATTTGGTGCCATTTGAACGACTTCTACCAAATCTGACACCGAAGCCTTGGTCCCATGAATAAAGGTTGTAGAATTCCTTTGCCTCCTCTCTTGAATTGAATTCTGTTCCAACATGTGGATAGAAGATCGGCTCACCCTTCCTGTTCTCACATTTTCTAATGGCCTTAGAAATCGCACTTTCAGTACCAGGTGCCATTCTAAAGTCCGGCCCTGTTTTTCCTCTAATCCTGTAACAGTTTAATACATGTGTGAACCTCATGTGCACCAGTACTCAAGTTATAGCATTAAGCCATAACTATGAAAAACAGGAGCAACCATTCATTAACTTTATCATGTTGACTTTTTAAACATTACATATTTTTCAAAATGTCCTCCATCCTTGCACAACCACATATTACCCACATAAATGAAAGTGTTTTTCCGTTGAATAGATTGAAGAACCGTTTCTTCTCCAATGAGCTACCACGCTTAAGTGCAGTGAGGACATACCTTTTTTTGTATACCGCAGCTGACACGATCCGTTCTTGATTTGCCAAGCCATTGGTAACTGGAAGCTGGACATTATCCTCTCTGCAATCAACAGGTTGTATATTCTTAGAATGAGATAGGACTAACAGCAATCAAATGAAAGAGGGCCAAGAAGAAGAAAAGAGATCAGTGTTCTGCCTACGTATGAATTTATTACCTTCCATTCATTGCTGACAATGGCGAACTTGTTCCACCGCCGGCATCAGTCACAGAATCGCTGGGAAAGTCACTAAGTGACTCCACGTCTTCCTCGGCATCAGTCTCGCTGCTGGCAGAAATAGCAGGCGCACCGCCGGCCGAAGGAGCAGGGGCGGCCCTAGTTGAAGGAGCATGCGCGTCGCCGGCTGAACGAGCACGCGCCCTGTCGGCTGAAGGATATGACGTGCCGCCGACCGCAGCAGCATGGGCGCCGCCGCGTGAAGGAGCACGCGTGCCTCCGTGTATGAGCAGGCCGGCCGTGACCACAGGTCTGGGCTTCACCGTAATGTGCATCGGCGGCTGCGGCGGCGGTGGCATGGGCACGGGCGGTGGCATGCCAGCGGAGCCGAAGAAGAGGAGCTGCCTGGCGGGCGCGGCGGCGTTGATGTTGGGATTGAGGCAGTGGTGCTCGTAGACTTCGGCAGGCGGCGCAAGCTGCATGAAGAATCCGGCCGCGCCGCCGGGCCAATGGCCGTAGTGCGAGGCGGCGGCGGCCATGGGGACGTCGTGAGCAGGCCCGCGGCCGGCTGAAGGAGCAGGCGCGGCGCCGACAGCCTCCTCACAGGCTTCAAGCAATGCCAACATGGCTGCAGTCCGAGCCATGGAGCTAGCTTGAAGCAGCCTCCTCACAGGTTCGAACAGTGCCTTCCTCGGTCGATTGAAGTTTCCTTGCAGTCCAACAGAGTTTTTATTTCTCTCTCTGACCAGCCAGGAGCAGACGTCTCAGAACATGTTAAGAAATTAGTTTGAATCAAACTTCTCCCTCCGGCGCCAAAACGTCCATGATGGCGTCCCAAATCCGCTAATGATTTTTCCTCTCCTCCACGCTGGCAGCTCGCTTGGGATCTCCATACTGTTGCGCTTTCCTCGTCCGTTGGATAAGGGGCGGTAGCTCTACCCCCGAGGTAGAAAATCTGGGTTGGTGACTACGAGTCAGTGTGCTACTGCTGGGTGATAAGATGATGCTGAAGCAAGTAGATGCAAACAAAATAGGAAAAAGTCCTCTCGCGACGAATTTGTAGTACAAAGGTAATCTGGTTCTAGGCTAGAGAAGCGTTGCGTCCAAGTCCAAGCACTGCTTTAGTCCACTAAGAACTGAGAAGTGCAGTACAAAGGTACTTGACCTTACTATATTACCTCTGTAACAGCCTCCCACGGCGCAGGCCTTGCTTCCGCCCTTTCCTCCTGCCGCCCCGTTTCTTTCGCGGCTGCCCTCAGCCTCCCATCACTGTACATCGCCGCCGGATTCGCTACCCGGGGAAGGGTGCCCGGTGGCGCCGCGAGAAGCGTCGATGGTGTGCGACTTTGTTGGGCCGTGGGAGACGTCACGCGGGCTATACAGGCCGTTAATCACGAATGCCAAATCGTTGCTTCGCACGGCCCACTCCAGGCCTCTCTTTGCTTTTGCCTAGAAGTACTTTCCATTGCTCAGGGTAAGTGTAAGGATAATTGGGACTCACTGGACATGCAACACCACGACCTAAGCCAACTTGAAACTGACATCACCGTCCAGGAAATAAAGTCAGCAGTCATGAGTGCACCCTCAGAAAAAGCTCCGGGCCCGGATGGATACATAGGAGGTTTTTTCAAAGTAGCATGGGACATCATCAAACATGACATGGTGGCTGCAATACAAGAGATTTTCGATCGTCGTGCAGGATGCTGGAATCTACTCAACTCTGCCAATATCACATTAATACCGAAAAAGGAGAATGCAAGTCAGGTTGGAGACTACAGACCGATCAGCCTCATGCACAGTGTAGCAAAAATCTTGGGGAAAATACTGGCAAACAGATTAGCCCCACAACTTGATTCATTGGTATCCCACAGCCAGAGTGCTTTCATTAAAGGCAGGTGCATCCAGGATAACTTCCAATATGTACATGGAGCCGTCCAACATTTTCACAAAGCCAAGACACCGATGTTGCTACTAAAACTAGACATTGCAAAAGCTTTCGACACGGTACGTTGGGAATACCTGCTTGAGGTAATGCAACAATTGGGCTTCGGTCAGCGTTGGAGGGACATCATCTCCCTACTCGGGCAACATCCACCTCCAAAATTCTCCTTAATGGAGAACCAGGGCAACCGGTACAACACCGCATGGGACTTCGGCAGGGGGACCCACTCTCACCCATGTTGTTCATTCTGGCTATGGATCCATTGCAACAAATACTACAGCAAGCAACAACACAGGGACTGCTCACACCTATTGGGGATAGCACAGTCAAACTACGCACTAGCCTCTACGCAGATGATGTTGCCCTATTTGTGCGGCCCATTGCAAGTGATATCTCCAACCTGCAACAAATATTGCAACGTTTTGGAGAGGCCACAGGACTATGCACCAACTTCCAAAAATCAGAGGTATACCCAATAAGATGTGATGGCATGGACACGGCAGCTATACTCGGGGATATGCCAGCAAAACAGGGGCACTTACCATGCACCTACCTCGCTTGCCGCTGAGAATCGGAAGGCTACACCGTGCAGATGAACAGAAGCTTGTGGATAAAGTCGCAGCGAGGCTGCCAGGATGGAAAGGGCGCCTCCTCACCAAAACCGGCAGATTAACCCTTGTCAAGTCAGTACTCTCATCCATCCCAACATATCACATGACAGTGTTCAGCCTATCCAAATGGGCGATAAAAAAGATTGACAAAATTCGGAGAAACTTTCTATGGAAAGGTTCAACGGAAGCGCGAGGGGAAACTGCATGGTCAATTGGAAATGTGTGCAACGGGCAAAGAAATTGGGTGGGCTGGGAATTCCGGAACTCAGCAGCTTCAACAGAGCACTGCGACTACGATGGCAGTGGCTCAAATGGAAAGACCGTAACAAACCTTGGGCGGAAATGCACATACAACAGACTACCACAGAATTGGCTCTCTTCCGGACATGCACACAATAACTTTAGGCAACGGTGACCGCACATCCTTCTGGCACGACCGGTGGTTACAAGGGAACATTCCAAAACAAATAGCCCCTGATCTTTTCAAGCTTGCATGGCGAAAGAATGAAACTGTGTCCATGGCACCGAGCAATGGAAATTGGAAGCGGGGCCTACGAAGAATTGTGACGACGGCAGAGATCAACCAATATGTGCACCTTTGGTCGCTGCTCCACACAGTTCAACTAACAGACCAACAGGATGACATCGCATGGCGTTTCGCGCCAAACGGGAAGTATTCTGCCACCTCTGCATATACAACCCAGTTCATCGGCTCCTTTGCAGATCACAATTGGCAGCGTCTGTGGAGTGCAAAAACGGAGAACAAGTGCAAGTTCTTTGCTTGGTTGTTTTTGCAAAACAAACTCTGGACGGCTGATCGGATCATCAAGAATGGAGGCACAGCAAATGCAATTTGCTCACTGTGCCGCACAACACCGGAATCTGCAGAACACATGCTAGGTACATGCTCATACTCTCAGCAGGTCTGGAGCGCCTTCAGCTCGATGGGAATCGTTCCTCAGCAGCCTCCGCCGAACAACTACAAACGCCTCAAGCTGTGGTGGATGGCTATCACTCAAGCACCGGGAGCACAACAAGCCAAGCTTATTCATCAGACAGTAATTTACATTGCTTGGAACATTTGGAAGGAGCGGTGTCGACGAGTCTACGACAAGAAATCAATGGCGGTGCCGCAGCTAGTACAGACCATCACAAGTGACATTCAGGCTTGGCATACGGCGCATCACATTTGGGAGGAGTAGTACATAGACATCTTGACGTTGCTAATGTACATAGTATGCCTTTCATTTTATTCTTTCCTTTTTTTCCTTTTGACAATTCGGCCCAGGCCTGGTATGTACTTTAAACTTCTTTGCTGGTTCTATCTAATATGAAAGGCAGAACACCTGCCATTGAGTTCAAAAAAAGAACTGACATAAAACAATTTAGGAATAAAGAGGACTGACAGTGTAACGGCTGGCCGTTTCACTAAAGTTTTTCAATATGAGCCGAGATTTTTCTCCATAATTGAGTGTAACGGCTGGCTGGGAGGAGAGGCGCGCAACGGCGCGACGGTTCCTCCGCGGCCAGATCTGGCCGGGAGGAGGCGCGGCCGTGCGTCACCCCTTCCTCTCCTTCTTTGCCGCGGCCGGATCTGGTCGGACCTGGCCGGTGGATGGACGACGCCGTGGGATCCAGCACGGGCTTGACCGGACGTGGCGGTGGGATGGGTCCGGGTCTAGTCTCGGCCCGGCTCAGCTGCCGCATTTTTTAATTTTTTCAGAACGTCAATAGTATCGGGCGTTTTGCCCGATATTGTTGTCCTTGTAATAACGTGGGCACAGTATCGGACAAAATGTCCGATACTACATGCCCTTTTGCCCGATACTGAAGGCCTGTATTCTAGTAGTGAATCCTACGGTCGTTTTTGTTTTCTAGCCGACGTGGACCTCTGAACTTTTGAGAACACGACCGCATTGGGAATAGTAGAGATACTCTCTTCATTTTGAAATTCAAATGAAAATTATTTTCCTAGATAAATATCTAAACAAATAAAGCATGGAGTGAGTGCATATACAGACTTGAAGAGTCAACTTTCCCTCAAGAGAAAAAAACAGTACTAACAAAAAAAAAAGAGTCAGCGCTCGGCAGCAGCCACTTGTACGTGTAGTATATCTTCGGCATGGGCTATAATCCACATCCACTGCGGTTTGGCCTCAAATTTCCGTGTTAAGAAAATTTCGGATGCATCTGTACGGGATTACCGCAAATCCAGAGCTCCATAATGAAGGAGATATGCGTATCTACACGCATCTTCACAGCACTCATACTCATCACTACCCAAGAGGGCGCACTCATGCGGTCATGCCCCGTCCAGATTTTTGTCGCGTGGAGGATATTACGGGAGTAATAGGTGGGCATAGAAAGCGTTACTCGGCTATACGACATCGTGGCTGCCAAACGTATCGGCTCGGCGCTCCGGCTGTGGTGAGTGCCGCTCCTCGCAGTGGCGGCAATGGCGATAGCGATCTCATCCCTGGCTGCGGTTCATGACGCTCCTCCCAATGGCGGCACCATGGCGATGCCGACCACCTCCCCGAGTCGCCGTCGACGACAACGGTCGGTGCGTAGGCTGCGATCGGTGCTTCCTTGACTTGGCCATGGGCAATGACGGTTCTGAAAGGGTGATTATGAGTGCACCCTCTTACCTTGGCCGTAGTCCACAATGTCTAGCGTCTGCACAGTTCTGATATCCCGACATTGTTCTCCTATACTCCATGAGGCTCGTCATTGTATTTGATTAATTATGGTTATAAGCTGTTTAAGTTGTTACGTTGTTGCTTATGAGTCTGGTAACTGAAATTGTATGGCAATCTCGGTGTACGCATCTGGATGGCGGCCATGTTGGCGTCTGGTGGCCTAGGCTCCGTGATCTCAGCAACGCATCTTGATGGACTAGGAGATTGGATTGCAGCATGGTAATGGGAGAGACGACCATCTCACCGTCAATGGCAGCGCAGTCCTCGGTAGAAACTACGACCTAGCGCAGCTCGTGAAAGCAGTTTCTTCATTGGCCCCCTTTCTTCTTTCGGTTGTTGGCAACTTGACATACAGCTCGAACCAAGCCGATGGAGAAGAGCTGATGATGTGAATCCTCAGAGAACAAGCTTTCCAAGCCCACCTATTATGGCCCTACGATCGTCCACACGGCAAGAATCTGGACGGGGTCGCACACAGGCGATATGCGGCCGTGCTGCACCCAATTTTTTTTCATTTAGGAGGACTTGCTGGAGTGGAGAGATCATTTGGGTCTCTGAAAATTTTTTGGAGGGTCCCAAATCGAAAAAACGGGACCTTATTTCGGGTCCCTTGCTGGAGTCTCTTACCAGTCACATGCAGAACGTGAAAAGAAATTTAGTATAACTGATATTTATTTACTGTCTTGTTGACATAATACTCCCCTGCCACACCTTGTGTTCTATGTTAGATCTATACATGTATTCTTTCTTCAAATTAGGACTGAAGTCTTGGATAGATCCACTTGTTGTCCCTGGCAATATTTCTTTTCATTCAGACTGTCAGTGAGCTCCGATAGGGTTTCGATAAGTGAGTACTAGTCTCTGTGCTACTGCTGGATGATGAGATGATGCTAAAGCAAGTATATGCAGAGTCAAAATAGGAAAAAAGTCCTCGCAAACGAGGAAGGTGCTCTGGTTCTAGGCTAGAGCAGCGCGTTGCATCCAAATTGCATTGCTTCAGTCCCCACGCAGAACTGAGTTGTGCATGTGCTTCCCTCATCCTCACATCTACCAACATCACTACTTGATCTAGCAAATTTTAGCTGAGGCACCAAAGGACTCTACCGGGTTCGTACCTGTTACAGCCTCCCACGGCGCAGGGATTGCCTCCGCCTTTTCCTCCAGCCGCTCCGCTTCTTCCTCGGCTGCCACCACCCTCCCATCCCCGTACGCCGCCGCCGGATTCGCCTGCCGTGAAACGGTGCCCGGCCGGCGGCGCGGCGCAATTTGTCGACGGTTTGAGACCTTGTTGGGCCGTGCGAGACTAACGCCGTGTGGGCTTTACCGACCGTTAAACGCGAATGTTAAGTCGTAGCTTGCCACGGCCCACACCAGGCCTCACTTTGCTTTTGACTGGAAATACATACTCCCTTCATTTTTAAATTCATACAAAAAAATTCCTAGCTAATATCTGATCTAAACCAATAAAGAATAGAGTGAGTACATCCATGGAGAGTCAACTTTCCCTTTCAGAGAAAAAAACAGTAACTAAAAACAGAGAGTCAGCGCTCCGCAGCAGCAACTTGTACATGTAGTATATCTTCGGCATGGGGTATAATCCACAGCAGTTTGACTTCAAATTTCCGGGTTAAGAAATTTTCGGATGTATCTGTACGTGATTACCGCATATCCAGAGTTCCATAATGAAGGAGATATGCGTATCTACCCGCATCTTCACAGCACTCATACGCATCACTACCGAAGAGGATTAGCATAGGACAAACAATTAATCCCGCGGCTTCTACGTTACTTTTCAATCGGCCTACTAGAGTTAGTAGTGTCAACCATCTGCTTGTTTGTGACTTGCTTTGAATTAGGGGCTATTTAATCGATAAGAGCAGGGCTAGTGGTTTCGCCGGCCTCCGGCGAAATGCAACGGCCACATCGCATTTAGTCTTCCAGAAAGGCGATGTGTATACTAGACTAGCGAAGTGCCAGCTACAATCATTAATACTCGCATAGTGAGGCAGCGGATGGAAGAGCAGGAGCCGTGGCTCGATTGGATGTGCGGACCTGGGGCGAGCATTTTGCCTCGGTTACGCTGCTTCAAGCGAGCGACTCGCTAGTCGCCCGTCTTGTTCTCTCTCCAGTTTTCTCTTTCCTCCACCTAGGATTTGGATGACCTGGCGAGTCATTTCGCCGACTGATTGTACCTTATTATACTTGCTCTAAGTAGGTGGTTAACTATAGCAAGCTACTAACAACCATGCACGCCCTCACGAAGCCACAACTGGCAACGACAAGATCAATACTAGTCTGTTCCTAAATTGTTGTTGCCAATGAATTGTTTTTGTTACGTTTGACTATTCGTCTTCTTCAAAATATTTTAAAAATATTATATATTTTTTGAAATGTGTTCTATCACTAAAGAAACTTAAAATATAGTATATAATTTTTATATTTGAAGAATGAATATTTTGAATAGAACAAATGGTCAAAAGTAGTGAAAAATGTCAATGACGACATCAATTTAGAAATTGATGGAGTACATGTCTGGTGTAGAGAAGATGAAGCGCACCAGAAGATAGTGACGGCGGAGCAAATCCCGGCGTCATGTTCCTCCCTTGTTTAGGCACAGTTGTCTTGTTGCCGACATACGCTTCAGACATCTGATATGCATGCATACGATCGATTATTATCTATTGTATACAAACTTTGACACCAGCAGATCAACGGCGCTCGGCTCGATCAAGTCAATGCGCATTATTATGAGCTGAAGGAGAAAAGGATCATAGTTCACTGTTCGGATACCTTGGCACCGAACGTGGCAGAGATCAACCGCCGGCTTAAGTCAACGGCCCATAAGATTTTCCTTTGCTGTCATCTCTGAGTGTTGGTGAGATGCAAGTTACGATTCGAGTATCTCAAAATGAAAGAAGAACAAGATTTGGCCGGCACCCAGAATGTTTTTGAACACACCAAATTGTATTGCATGCAAGGTATTTGGCCATGTCCTAGAGGCAACAAGAGATTCGCTGCGCGTGTCGTTGCCAGTAAAGGACCCCTCCATGTACAAGCACATGTACAAGATGCTCTGAACTCAATCAACAAATTCATTAAAATTAGCATAAAAATGGTAAACATATAATATGGAGCTGAATTAATTCTGGTCAAATCACTACACCACGGTCCATTATCAGCATCCTACTGTTGGTCGGTAAAGGCTGCTTCAACAACTGACTGTGGGTCGCTAAAGAGCTTTAGCGACCTATGCTTTCGGTCGCTATAAGTGGCGTCGCTGAAAGTTTTAGCGACCCACTACTTTTTAGCGACCGATAATCAGTCGTTGTAGCCAAAGAATTAGCGACCCACATAGCAACGTTAATAATGGAATTAGCGACCAATGGTCCGTTGCTAATAGAATTAACTACAACACTCATAGAATATTCATTAATACTAATCCACCATTAATTATGCATTGACAGACACAGCTAGGGTAATTATACACTAAAAGTCACACCTGTCACCCAACCAATCGACTTGCGCATATGAAAATGTAGACAGATTGCTCAATTCATAACAATAAAATGGACATTCATATATAACTGATTATAAGTTGTCACAAGGCAACAACAGATTCAAAAGACCATCCTGTCACAAGGTCAACAAATTAATGCCAAATTGTCATGACAGCATCTAGCTAGGTTTATTATTACATACAAAAGTGCAATCGATGTTGCATCACATGAAATGTTTTGTACAAAATCAGTCACTACAAATCATCATTCGAGAACCAAAAGTAAGGCTTCACAGGTGTATTAGGTAGTCATCAGCCACTTGAAATTTTTGAATCGAAACTGAAAGCTTCTGGTCATAATATTGCCAAGTGATTCCCAATACTTCCTGCAACAACCATGACCAAGCAAATGAGCATTAAGTCTAACTAGTCCATTAACCCGTGCATTCGCACGGGCTAAGAGAAAATAAGTTTGTTAAAAATTATTGTGTCAAGACTTTGTATATGGAGAGGACTAAGTTTATTTGTCATAATAATTAATGTATTCTACAATAACAAATAAGAATACAACTTTTAGAGGTAAAACTCACCGCCTTGGTTGAGATGGCTCTTACGCATACTAAACATATGTATCTTATATATATCTAGTCCATCAGCTCATGCTCCTGCATGGGCTACCATAAATTATGAATCTAAATGAAAAAAAATACACAACAACATGAGACGGGTAGGAAAAAATACACCAACATATATAGGAGCCGGAAGTAGAAATAAATTACTCAGATATCAAAATCATTGAAAAGATCCTGCGTGGACCATTAAATATATGGGATAACCCAATATATTGATCAATATACGTTTGTAACTCGGTCAGGCCTCAGGTGTCTGATGTACACTGCATGCTACAAATTGGGCTCGCTGTCTCAATGGTTGGTGCGCTACAACAGGCACACAGACTCTCTTCAGACATGTATCCTGAATTATGATGGAACTGTTCCTTCCCTGATAGATTGTTGGCTTAAAGAATAATGGACCAAAAGAAAAAGGGAATAAAAGAATAAAATCCCATATGTTTTTGTTAAGTAGCCACCAAATAACAAAAATAAGAATCTTGATTTGTTACCACGTATAAAATGCAAGAATCTCAGATTAGATGGAAGAAATCCTGATTTCCGCTTCAATTTCAACCAAAACCTAGCTGAGCACCTTCTTTTTAGAAAATATATGATAAAAACATATAATTTGAACTAATTGTCATGTTATTGTTAATATGGCTTTTTGGTCTCGCTATATTCTAGCTTTGATGGACATACAGGCATGTCCAGTTCTGTACATCTTTTTCTAAAACCTAGTTTTGTCAATACTACGGTTTTTAAAAACTTCAAACACCCAAGCAGGCCTAATAGTTACCTAAAATTGCTAGATATGCATGCAATTTTTATGCCAAGTAAAATTCAATGTATAATACCTGTAGAATGGGGTGAGGATGCCTTCTTGGAAATCTTGAGCTGAGAAGGAAATGACAGTCCTTACATTCCATACATTCCAGTGATTACTCTTGTCAATTAAAAGGAAACAACAAATGCTAGTCTTATTCCACACTTTCAATCCCTTCTTCCAACTTCACACAAGAATAGCTTCTCTGATTTCAATCCCTTCTTCCAACTTCACACAAGAATATAGCTTCTCTGATGGCAACGTCTCTTGTGCAGAATCTTGTAAATACTATATTTAGGGGAAATATTCATATGTCATTCAAAAATCTGCATACAAATCACTCACAAGCCTGCATATAAATCATTCAGACATGTACACATAAATCATCTGCACTACACAATATTCACAGAGGGGGATTGAGAACCAAGTGACACTGAATATTGGAATCCGGCACGACGGCCACTACCTGAGTGCGTTGTTGCCTTGAACAAGGGACGGCGGGACGAGCAGGCGAGGCGGACGAGTGCGCGGCGGCGCCTTGCTACGGTCCGCTGCCGGCTGCAGGGTCGGACTGTAGGGCACTGCAGGGCTGCGTGCGGCCGGCAGGGCTGAGGGCGTGGCACTCCTGCACGGAGGGGCGCGACGGCCAGATGCGCGCTGTGACTGGGCGGCCAGATGCGGTCCACGGCGGCCGGATGCAGGGCGCTGCGGCGGCTAGATGCGCGGCGTGGCATGGATGCAGGCGCGGCGGCAGATGGATGCGCGGCGCGGCGCGGCACGGATGCAGGGCGCTGCGGCGGCTGGATGCGCGGCGCGGCACGGCAGCCGGATGCGAGCGTTGGGTGCGGCTGGGCTGGGACTCGGATAGAGAAGAAAAAAGAAAATCGCGCAGATAAGGAAGGAGGAGAGGTAAATGCGCGCCGTGGGAGTGAAATTTTTTCAGACTTGGCGCTCATGCGGTGGGATTTTGGTGTTTTAGTTTTAGCGACCAACACCAGAACGTTGAATATCACTTTTAACGACCGACTGTCCGACGGTATTATTTGTTATTATTAGCGACCGATTGTTCGTTGCTATATTTCAAATTAGCGACCCATGGTCTGACGTCGGGTTTTAGCGACTTTCTGTTGGTGCCTGATGTTGGTCGCTAATATTCAGCTGTGGTGTAGTGAATGTCC